>CM035354.1:3774451-4241695 GCA_020137815.1 Hormiphora californensis
AAATTTTTTTTTTGTTTTTTTTTTTTTTTGTTAAAAAAATGCCCTTTTTTTTTTTTTTTTTAAAATTGGAAACTTTGAAGGGCCCACCAGAATATAATTTTGTGTATCTGTAGCGAAAAACAAAAGCTGTTAAACATATGTCACCTTACGTAATATATCGGTTTAATATTTTTCAATATTTAAAAAATCTAGAACTGGCATTTTGTGCATGCTAAAATAATGGTAGCCCTTCAGAACTATAGAATCTTTGAATTAGGAGATCGTGAAGAAACTTCTAGAAGACCACCCACCCTTCAAAGAATGAACTTTAGTCACCCACGAAGTTGTTCTAGAATAGCAGATCAAGTTCTTTTAATGGGGGGCCTGTAATGGTTAACTAATAATAGATTCTTTGGAAAATCTTACTTTGATTTCCAAACTAGTTTAGCATGCACAAAGTACCGATTCTGTATTCTCTGAAAATTATAAAACCGATATATTACGCACGGTAACATATTTTTAAACATCATTCATTTTTCACAATTTGTATCCTTGTGTCCAAGAATATAAATCCTCGGTTATTCTAACATCTAACCATTACACAGGCAAACCACATTGGAGGTACTGGTGATCTCTGCTTAGAGGAGCTAAAGGAACACCTGAGGAGTAGCTCCCAGAGTGAACTACATGCTGAGTACCTCAGGTTACGTCATGAGAACTTTATGGAGCGCTTTAACGTCGCAAAGTTACCCGCCAATATCAAGAAGAACCGATATTCAGATATCCTGGCATTCGATCACACTCGAGTGAAGTTACAGCAGTTACCAAATGATCAGGTAAAGAATATTCGCCGAATATATATACCCTATACCGTATATCACGGCGCTGGCAAGCGCAAAGGTTGCCATCCCCCTCAGAAAGCGGCGGTATAGGGTATTTTGGTATTTTATACCGTATTCAATCACGATGAACCACTAATTGGAGTTTTTTTTTCAATGTTAATGTTAGTGAGTGATTTCTTGATAGAAATTGATAAACCACACTTTTTAGATAAGAACTGACAGTTACCCGACAGTAGCTTAGTTTCTTGTTAGAACTTCGGAAGCTCTGTGTAAGGGAACATATTATACCATGTCACTTTGCCGCTACTACTACAGCTGTTATAAGACGAGTCGTATATTATAGATTTACGTCATATGCACCTGCCTCTCTCTCTCTCTCTCTCTCTCTCTCTCTCTCTCTCTCTCTCTCTCCCCCCCGCCTCTCTCTCTCTTTCTCTCTCTCTCCCTCTAAATAGTAAATGTTCTAACAACGCCCCTCCCTCCTCGCAGTATTCAGATTATATAAACGCTAACTATGTGGACGGATATAACTCAGATAGGACGTATATCTTCACGCAGGGACCCCTCAATCATACTCTTGGAGACTTTTGGAGGATGGTAAGTTTGGAAACCCCCCACAGGACACAACCCCTCCCGCCCCTCCCCTTCCCCATAAGTTTGGAAACCCCCTCCCCCGGCCCCTCTGCTCGTTATTTTAGGATTTAATTTAATAGTTTTGGTTCGCCTTGCCTGACCGGGCCGGACCCTCTCTCACATCGCTAAGAAGAATCACATCATTTCAGTTTCTAAGCAATCATATCAATTGAAATCATTATATTATGTAAGTCGGTCAGACAGAATCTGACACATGAATATATTTCTAACCAGAGAGATTTTCGTCTGAACTCTCTCGAATTAAAGAACCTGTCACAAAACCTGTCATTATCTTCTAGTTTTCTTAAAATAGAAATCGTAACTCCCTCGAATAGTTGGAGCTCACTCTATTTTAGGAATTTATTCTCTAGCTGCTTTCTCACTCAACACTGATATCAACCTTTCCAACTGCAGGTTTGGGAGGAGAATGTATACTGTATCGTCATGACAACTCGTCTTGTTGAGCGGGGGAGGAACAAATGTGCTAGTTACTGGCCGGATAAGGGCACACAGCTCCAATATGGGTACTTTGTATTGTCTTGTTCGGATGAGCAGGAGACAGCAGACTATATCCGGAGAACGTTCACCATCTCGTTCCCCCAGGTTGGTAACTTAGTTTGAATTGTTTATACTTTCTTTGCACGGACACAGTGTCAAGCGACTCAAGTAGTAGTTGATCTTAGAATCTGTAATTAGTAATACATAGATCCAATGAAAACTAGTACGGTCCCAAACCCATTTTAAGGGACCCTTGAAAAATTTTTTTCCGTTTTAAAATCGTTGGGTGCGCCGGCAAACGGGGGTTCAAATTTAATTTTATTCCGGGGGAATTGGGACACCCCCTTAAAAGGGGGTGGCCGCTTCGGGGGCCGGTAAACCGGGTCCGCCGACACGGAAACATGGGTTTTTTAAAGCTACAAATCTGAATTTTTCCTTCACTTGTTTGTAAACTCGATCTCCCGCAGGTACGGCCGGAAGAACGAAGGGAAGGGGTTTCAAATTTCTTTTTTTATCCGGCCCGATTTTGGGAAAAACCCCCCTCTGCACGGGGATCCGGACTGCTTCGGGAGGTAAGGAAACCAGGCATCCCGCCGAGCCCCCAAAAAGGTAGGCGGGGGTTTTAGTGAAAAGGGGGTTGAGTAAGGAAATTTGTTTTGGTGGTTTTATCTTCTGTTTGAGTAGGTCATTTTTAATGGGGTTTTAAATGGTAAATAGTTTTAACTAGTAGTTTGATTCGGGGAACATAAAAACATGAGGACTTTAAATATTGAGGGGGTTCGAAAATGTCGGGTTCTCCCCCCCCTGTACAATACGTATCGTTGGCACATATTGCACTGCATACCTAAAACCCCCTGACCCCGTTAGTAAACCCCTAACTAATCACCCTTGATTCCCAGGTCCTGAGTATGAGGGACCCTCTCACGGGCCCCCTATCATGTGCCTGAGTGCGGGGTAGGTCGTCAGGCTTTGCTGTTTTTGACATATGCAAACCCATATTATTTTAAAGAGACAAAGGGAAAGTTTGTTAAAGTGGTTTGGGGAAATTGGGCAAAACGGCTCAAGGGCATGGAAATTTTGATGTGGGGAATTCTATTTTTCATCTTTAATTTTTGCTACATGGAGCAATAAAAATACGAACGTATCCAAGTAAAACCCCCTTCTCCCCCTCTCTCCCCGGGATCGTTTTTCAAAATAACCCTTCTCTTCTCCCAGATCCAAACCCCCGGGCCGTTGGGTTAAACAAACTAACCCCCTTCCCCTTTCCCAGTATCCAAAAAACCCCCCTACGTTATCTAAACTAAACCCTCTCTTCCTCAGTTCCAAAAACCCCCTTTTTATTTTTTATCCCCCGGCCCAAGTTTACTAAATAAACCCCCTCTTCCCCCAGATAAAAAAACCCCTCCTCCTCTTAGTTAAAAACCCCCCAAAATTTGTTTACTTGGCATACTAAAAAAGGGGGGGTGTTTTCTTTTTAAACTCCTCATCAGCCAGAGGGAGGGGAGAGAAAGGGGGGGGGAAATGAAATGGATTTGGAAATACGGAATTCCTCAATAGGTGGTTTTGGGGTTTTTTTTTTTTTTCCTCAGATTGGACCCCCCAAAGGGAAAAATTGAGCTTTGTGCGATAGAGAGATAGAGAGAGGGAGAGAGAGAAATGAACACTGGATATATCCTGGATATATATTCTTGATTCCAGTGTCGCTAGGTTTTATTTTCCATTGTTTTTTGTGTGTCAACTGAGAGCGAGGCAGTATGGGATCCTCCCCATATCACTGATATGATCAGTGGTGAGAGCTGTTTCTGTGTTATTTTATGTTTCAACTTGTTCAGGCTCTCTCGTGAACAGTATAATATTATCCTTGTTTTCTCAGCTGGTTTTCAAAAAGTGGGTAAAACGAGATCAGAGAAGGGCCACTGAGATTTTCTCGGCAGTCGGAGAATATGTTTTGTTTCCTGCTCAGTAAGATCGTGCAAGGTATTTTGTTTCCTGCTCAAATTCAATGAGCTAGTCGCTTTTGTCGTGTGTTTTTGTCCACAATCCTCCATCACTGTTTGTATGTGTCTATATTATTTGTCAGGGCGATATTGATCTTTCGAGCAAGTGTGAGAACATCAATTATTATTATTGGGAAATGGTTCTATTATATTCGGGAAACCATTTCTGGATCCATTGGTGAAGATGAATGTTGATGAAGATGAATGTTGATAAAGAGAGAGGTGTAATGTATGCATCATCATACACAATCATGATCAAGGGGAGAGAGAGAGAGAGTTGAAGCCGTGCAAGTTCACATGTTTGTATGTGTGCCCTAATTTTGTACTATACAATATATTTCTTAGAAAATTCCAACAAACAATGACTTTGAATATTGTAAACAAGCTCAAGATGGGCTCAAGATCCTGCCTGAATATTTTAAGAAAATAAGACTGATTTTTTGAGGGAAAAACGCGGCGCGCAAATAATTTACGCGCGGTAGTACGTGCGCCGCGCGGCGCTATTCATTTTTTGAAATTGTTTCAATTTTTCAAATTTCCATTTTTTTCAATTTCCGTTTTTCGAATTTCGGTTTTTTTTTTCAGGTTTTACGTTTTGCTCTTGAACACCCCTACAACGAGCGCCGAGGCATGCACTGTCAAACAGTTTTGACGGTTACTGATACAGATCGAATCGGCTGTGAAACTCTGTAGAAGATATGGATTGGTTAAAAGTTTTCCCGAGGAGATTTCCAGATCGACCCCTGCGAGAGGAGACAGGGATCCCTAAAAAGTCCATCCTTTACACAGCTTTTGCACCCCTAATGGTGCTAGGAAACCCTCGTCTGATTGAATCAGACTCTGAATTACAATTCATTTTTGGGCCGGATTACAATAAGGTCAAGGGAGGGAAAACTTGAGATCTCATGACGCCGCCAATCCGTCATCATGAAGGATTAGCTCCTGTGAATGATCTGCACGATGAAATTAAGAGAGGATTCCGCGGAATTCTGACTTCCGTACCGTCCCCCAAAACTTGATAACAGACCTGTCAGGCCAACGCTCTGACCACAGTTCTCGCACGCTCCGCGTACTTATTTGAGAGAAATAAGAATAGGGTCAGGCCAATGCTCTGACAATACCAGACCAATTTTTCAATAGACGGGGTGAGAAAGCGTCTTCAGTTTCTCAGTTTAGCTTCAGAATTCAGTTTCACAAATTTTTAATTAATATTTTAAAACTTGATTGAATATTCCTCCTGTCTTTAGAAGTTAGGGAAAATGGGGTGCAAGAAGAATATGATTAAACTGCTCCTCGTTGTATTCAACGTGGTCGCTGTGGTAAGTCATGAAACTTTTCATTACATAAATCACAACTTTTAATTAATTCTCTCCCCCTAATCTCCCTCCCAACACCTAGATAATTGGGCTTGCTCTGATTGGAATTGGTGCGTTTACAATGTACAGGTACGGGGACATTCTCTCCATCACTGAGAGTACATTTACCAGTATCCCAACTGTCCTGATCATCCTTGGTTTGATGGTGTTCATCCTGGGATTCCTTGGCTGCTTCGGATCCTTCCGGGAAAACAGGGCCCTCCTTATTTTCGTAAGTAACAATGAACTTTTATTTGGGAATATATTGACTCCCCCCCCCCCCCTTTCAAATTCCTTTTTTCCGAGAAATGAATATTTGTTGAGAAACTGTACAACTAAATATGGGCTGTGTATTTAAATGGTAAGTAGCGAGTGCGAATGATAATTAGACCTTTTTCAGTATACCATTCTGCTTGTCGTGGTTCTGATGGGTGAGGCTGTCGCTCTTATCATTTCACTGATCTACCAAAACAGTGTAAGTTATTTAGTTAACAGTAAGTTTAATTAATTTAAAGAAATGTTAATGAGGAATCATGTTAATAAAACTCAAACAGACAAACAGACAACAGACAACAATAAAATAGTTGTGTGAGATTGAACAATGGACACGTGGCCTAGGAAATTTAGCAGCAAGAAAAGGAGAGAGAACAGAAAGGACAGATCAGTAGCTGAACAACTCATTACTCATTACATCATAGAGTGTTCTAGTCATAGCCTAACATTACAAAATTTATAGTATCGTCAGTCGCTTGTTCAGACTGTCTCCCGTTATGGCCTAAGTTTTATCATAACGTGTGTATTATCCATTCCATTCCTATCTTCCGGGTCGGTATTATTTCACGGATTTCTCTTTTTTCATTCCTTCTTTATTTTACCTCTGCAATGTACGATCAGTAAACTTTTTATAATACTCCCTAACAATTCCCTAATAAATGAAATTCTCCCCTGCAGATCAAGGAGAAAGTGTTTGATGCTCTGGAGGTGAAAACCGATGAGTTCGTTAAATACGATATCACCAAGAAAGAAATGTACAAGGACTCTGCTGAAGTTGTCGACCAGATCCAGGTGGGTGTGTGTGTGTGTGAGAGAGAGAGAGAGAGAGAGAGATACGACTAGAAGAGAAGAGAGAGAACAACGGAAAACTCCCCGCGTCTCAGCTACTCGAGAGATCTCTTGAGTAAACTCCTTTCGGAGAGCCACCCACGCAACAGAGCCACACATCGAAGCAAGCATTTTTGAAGAAAGGACAGGATGCAGAAGAGGGACCTGGGGGGGGACCCAACCCCCCCCGGGGGCCCCAAGGCTTTTTGGGTTTTTCGGGGGTGGGAAAAACCCCCCCCAAATTTAAAAAAGGGGGGGGAAAATTTTGGGGGAACCCCCCCCAAACGATACCGTCTAGGAGCGAGAGAGAGAGAGGGAGAGCAGAGAGTATCAACTCTCCCTCTCTCTATCTCCTACGCGATATGATATCTTCCTCTCTCTCCTCTCTCTCTCTCTTTGAACTCCTCGTCCATACCCCATACCAGGCTCACTGCCCTCCCAATTATATTCCACAATCTAGTACTATACAGTTTCGGTGCTTATATATAGTTTTCGGTATGAAGATGTGTGTAACTTGTGTGTAATTATTGTTAGTATGTACTAACTTGCAATTGCATGTGAGAAGTGAGTAATAAAATTTCAGAAGTCCGAGTACAGTCAAAATATCTTTTAGCTTTTTGATAAGGTCTGAAAGCAAAAATTCACTAAATACTATTGATGCTCTTCATTTAACGCAAACAATATTAGCACAAATAAATTACATGGTATTTACATAAACTAATGTTATCTCAGCACATATGTGAATTAAGGAGAACCCCCCTTTGCGCTGCTGCTTCTCTTTTCCCTCTTCATTCCTCAATCGTTTCTCTTTTCTCAGCTGTCCCACCCTCAGGGCCGCTTCCATGCTTCGCTGGTGTGACTTAAATCTGAAGTTATAAATATATAAGATCATGTTTAAATCTGTCAATGTAATGAAGTCGAATTGAAAAAAAATTAAAAAACGCTTATATAGGGGGGGGGGTTTTACTTTTTGAAAAATCTTTAAAAATCGATTTTTATGTACCCTTTGCGCACTGGGGGCCAATTTTTTCTACTTCGGGGGTTTTGGGTTTCGGACGCGAGGGGGTGTCTAGATTAATTGGGGGGGAGAGGAACCGGAATCCAAATTTTCTTTGGTGGTTGCGTGCTCCCTACCGGCGGGGGTTTTTGCACTGCGTAACATAATCTCCCGGCAAACATCCCACTTTTCTGAAAATGGAATAGGGCTAAAGTCTTAACAATCAAAACTTGCCACTTGAGAACAGTTTCACTTACTGGTTTTTAAAAAAAACTAGTTGTCGGATTTTGGCGTTTATATTGACCGGGGCCCTTTAACAGATAACTCGGCCGAGTAATGATTCCTTGTGGCCTGTATTAAAAATTCCCCCTTTTTGCAAAATTGGGTTATAAATTTTGAAAATAAGTATTAATTCCATTATAATAATTTTTAGGAAATTGTATTTAAAACATTACTTGCTTTATTTAACATTTTTTTTGTCTTGGAAGAGAATTAATTTTAGTTTCTTTTCCCCTTAAGGAATGGGGAAAAATTTGTCCATGGAAAAATTAGCAATTCTTATAACACTTTCTTTGAGGGGGTTAAAAAATATCCTCCCCCGACCAGCCCTTTATTCCTTTAGAAAAGGGTGGGGTCACCCATTTGTTTTCCCCTTTGGAAAATTATATTTATACATTTGGGATGAACGGGATTTTTTTGACGGGGTTTTACACCCCTAGTTTAATTGTCCAACCGTTTTCATGGCTTGGGGGCCGTTCGGAGGCACCAAGGGGGTTGGAGTAAAAAATTTTAATGAGAAAAAATTTTAAAACGGGTTTTTAAAACCCTTCATGGAAATAGGAGGGGGAAAAATAGTCAAAAAGTACATGGCTAATCTCTTTTTTTGGCGAAAAGGGGATGGGGTTTTTTTATCCTTGATATGAACCCTAAGCGTGAGAAGGGTTTAAAAACCCCGGTGGGGTGTGGGCCTATAACTTGTTAAAATTTTTTTTTGGCACAAAAAGTTGGGGTACCCACTTTCCGTCCACCTCAATTACACCTGTTAATATAAATTAGTTAGGTTTATCATAGAAAAAACCATGTCTCTAAACCATAAATTAACATATAATGTCCTTATTCTAGATACGCACCGGTTGCTACGGTCAAGCAGAGATAATACAGTATTTTGTTGTCCGAGCTTAGCTTCGAAACAACTGCCTCTGGATACTCTCTGGCTATTCCAAATCTGCGGAACTGCAACACAGGTAAGGTATTTAAATCAAAAGTGCATTTGTATAATATTCTTAGTAAATTTTATGTCTTTGTTATGCATGCATATGTTATAATAGTGGCAATATACATTTTTGGAGCATTGTCCGCTGCTCATGGTTGTTGATAGATAGAAGGAGTTTCAACAAACAGACGAAACAATATAATTTAGGTCAAAAAAATATAATTGCAATTTTATTATTTTACTGCAATTTAACTGCAATTTTATTATATAATTGATTTTATCATTGTTTTGCCCTAAAATATGTTGTTTCGTCTATTTGTTGGCAATACGTTGGGAAATGTAGTATAAACTAACCTGAACTGGTGGCCTCTCCCACACTTTAGTCTTGAGGCACTCGCCAATAGGACCCTTGAATTCGGTGTTGGAAACTGTCCCACCGGTGTAATGTAAGGCAGCTGCCCTCAGTCCTAGTTCAAGTCTGTGGAGGCCACAAACTATTAGGTGCAGTCTCCGCTTCAGCAGCTTCTGTAGGTGGTTCACTATACCTAGGAATGTTTCAGTAGTTTGATATATCATGGTAGTTTGATGTATCATGGTATGATATATCGTTAATACATGTATATTAATTGTGCAGTTAATCAGTGCATTTTTATAGATCAACACTTTTAGATTGTTGAAAATTTACGCACCTCCAGTCCTCCCAAGATTGCCACTACATCCATCACAACCGACCACTCGAACCCGCTCCAAAGGTATTCCCAATTGTTCTAAATGGTTAATGATACCTCTGGCCACAAGTTCCGCAGGTTTCTCGTTACCACCTGCGTGTAAGATTCAGAATTAAATACAATTTTGCAATATGAAAAATAGGTGTTACATTCTACAGCAGACTGGAAAATTTAGATGAATTTCAAACTTACGAAATGAATCGGCCGGCAGACTGTATGCGTAATACTTGTACCCTGGTACAGGGTCGTCGGTACCAGGGTACCCCAGGATGGTGATTTGTTCCTGGGTATTGGAGCCATTTTTTAGGGCTTTGAGGACCCGCTTGCCATCGAAAAATAAAGCAATCGGGCCCTTCTCCGCCTTGATTGCTGCCAATCCCCGTTCACCAGCCTGGTATCGCTCCTTTCGCACTTTGGTCTTTGAGCAGGTAGTGGTTTGCCCAGGATGTAGGTCCTAAAGTATTAATATGTATTATAAGTTACGGTCTACGGAATAGAAAAACAATCACCATTCTATATACAGTCGGACCCCGATTTAGTGGACCCCGATTTAGTGGCACCCTGATTTAGTAGCAGGAATTTTCCCCCGAGGATGCCACTAAATCGGGGTCCGACTGTATATATTATATGTGTTAATAAGTATGTGTCTAAATCAGAATTGAATAGATATACTGGTAAAAAACTATCTTACTTAAAGACAAATAAATACGAATGTCCTCCGATTATTGAATCTTGATCGTGTATTACCTCGTAAAATTTTATGAGCAACTCTTCAACCTGGCCGGGAGACGCATCCTTCAGGAGAGACGCGTCTGCTGTCTTAGGGAGCTTAATGTCCATTTTCAAGGGAGGGGCAATGTAGTCCGGATCCGTATCCGGACTATCTTCCATCTCTATATCTCCATTATCTATCTAGAATGAAAGGAATTTTGATTTAAAAAGTCTTTAGCTTTAGTAGCATCATGAATACTGAATAGTCTATCAAACTATTAACATTATTAAGCTAACCTGGCGAAGGAGCTCGGTATATTTTTTGCTGTAAGGCCTGCTTCCAGGACGGAGGTTTTCCGCGTCCGTTGTTGTCCGAGCTGGCATTTCTTTCTCCTGATGCTGCGGCCAGTTGTGCTCACCAGAGTTATACTGTAGAAATGAAAATTATTCAAAAATAAGACATCAAGGAGAATTGGTTTTAGTATTATATTTATAATTATATTATATTATATATACAATTAAAAAAGTTAAAAGTCTATAAGTATATATAGTTAAAAAGTCCACGTTCCGTTCCCTTACCTTCCAGGATCTACTCATGAATATCTGGTTCATTTTATCATTAAATCCTCCATTCTTCTTACTAGACGACCCTGATCTTACCAATCTAGCTCTCTCTTCGTTAAATTTCTTAACGTTCCTGAAAAAGACGACATTTTCAGCCACAATTTAATCAATTCTGCACTATATAGCTTTAACTGCTTCATATCCGCAAGTATAGTACCAATTACTCTCGAGTAAATTTTTCTGATGCTAGGAGTTTAGTTCATTTTAAGATACTATACAAGGTGTCATATATATTCTAAGTGACGGCGAGCTAGTTATGTGAAAAATACGGGAGTGTGCTGGAATCCTCGACAACGATTTGCCTTCTAAAATTAAAATTAAATTGCCGTTTAAAATTAAATTTCAAACGGTCAATTAAATTTAAATCGGTCATTCCTTCCATCCATTTATCAATCCTAAAACATTTTTACCTTGTATTGTGTAAGTAACTTATTATGTGGCTCGAAATTATCTTTCTAATGAACACCATATATAAATTAAGTTGATGTACCAGTTCACACGACAGTTGATTAAATGTGGGTAAATTAGCCGTATTAGATAACGGCTAAATTTTTAGTTTAGTGAACATTGGATGAGTAACGCTCATTACAAGAAAAATCAAGGTCAAAACTAAAAGTTCATTTATTCTCCCACTCATTTGGAAACCAACATCCCTAATATAATATAAAATGATTAAAAGGTTTTGGCTTTTGTTTTGGCTTGTTTATTTTGCCCTTTCCCTGAATTGACAAAGATCAGGTGTATACTACTGCAGGCTGCAGCTATACTATTAGCGTGTTTCCAGGATATCCATGTGATCATGATTATACCTGAAACCTTTTCTGAGCCATTTTATCATTCAAATTCAAGCATGCGACTTGAATTGTATTTTCTGTAATTAGGCCTGTCAAAACGTGTCGATATTTGGCAAACCTAGAACTCACTAGAGGCAAGCCAATTCCGGTTGTACATCCTAGGTATAGGCCTCCTGAACATAAAAAACTAAAATGTCAGTCTCAATTATTTGGGGGAAGGTGTGTAATTAGCCCCTAATTGATTGGTAATTGAGCACAAGGAGAAAATGCTATATCTACCCTTAGGAAAGGAGTAGAGACAAAATAAAGGGCACCAAAGTGTTCAGCGTCCTCGCATTAGTGGGGGTAGGTGCCGGAATTAAGTCTCTATCTCATCTGGTTAATTAAATAATTGGATAATTAGGTTTGCGCATAACCGTTTTTAGGCTATATGGCTATATCCATGTTAGGAAAGGAGTAGAGAAATAACCGAGGGCACTAAAATGATCAGCGTCCTCGCATTAGTGGGGGTAGGTGCCGGAATTAAGTCTCTATCTCATCCAGTTAATTGGATAATTGGATAATTAGGTTTGCACATAACCGTTTTTAGGCTATATGGCTATAGCCACTTAGGAACGGTTTAGAGACTTTTCATTGGTGCCATTTTGTAGGCAATAGCCAAGTTATGGGGGGTCGACGTCGGACTTTTATGCTCTATCTTCAACCGTTTAGCCGTTACTTGGCTTTAAAGGTGCTCAAAATCGGGCTAATTACCGTTTTTTGCTCATTTTGAGCACCTTTAAAGTGAGAGAACAGCAGGGATCTGGATACTCCTTGATGGCTAACTAAAACTTTAGTGAAAACCGCATGTCTCTAGCATGTTTTTGAAAATTGAGCTAACACATGCGAGACGCACCATAATGGGCCCATAATGGGCGTAACTGCATGTACAATATGAATTTACGCCCATTATAGGCCCATAATGGTGCGTCTCGCATGTGTGATTTTCAAAAACATGCTAGAGACATGCGGTTTTCACTAAAGTTTTAGTTAGCCATCAAGGAGTATCCAAATAACTTTTTGTGAAAATCCCTGCTGTTCTCTCTCACTTTAAAGCCAAATAACGGCTAAACGGTTGAAGATAGAGCTTAAAAGTCCGACGTCGACCTCCATAACTTGGCTATTGCCTACAAAATGGCACCAATGAAAAGTCCCTAAACCGTTCCTAAGTGGCTATAGCCAATATAGCCTAAAAACGGTTATGCACAAACCTAATTATCCAATTATCCAATTAACCGGATGAGATAGAGACTTAATTCCGGCACCTACCCCCACTAATGCGAGGACGTTGATCATTTTAGTGCCCTCGGTTTTTTTCTACTCCTTTCCTAACATGGCTATAGCCATATAGCCTAAAAACGGTTATGCACAAACCTAATTATCCAATTATCTAATTAACCAGGTGAGATAGAGACTCCGGTACCTACACCCACTAATGCGAGGACGCTGAACACTTTGGTGCCCTTTATTTTGACTCTACTCCTTTCCTAAGGGTAGATACAGCGTTTTTCTCCTTGTGCTCAATTACCAATCAATTAGGGGCTAATTACACACCTTTCCCCAAATAATTGAGACTGACATTTTGTTTTTTTATGTTCAGGAGGCCTATACCTAGGATGTACAACCGGAATTGGCTTGCCTCTAGTGAGTTCTAGGTCGAAACACGTTTTGACAGGCTTAAATTGGTATGGTGCAATTTCAAGGATGTTGGTTTCTAAATGAGTGGAATGAACTTTCGAATATTAAAAATGAACCGGTCTCGGTTCTTCATTGTTGTAATTTAGAGCACTCGACCTCGTGTTCTAAATTGTGTTATAGCCGTCATCTAATCATATACTAAATTCTTAGAGATTAAAGTTTAAACAACAATCACCTTATATGTAGACATTATACATATAACAGCTGATTGAAACAGCCAAAATCATGAATAGATCATTTTCTCAACTTTTTTATGACCCGGTGCTTCAATTTAAATTTTTATGGTGTTCATTACATTGGAAAAATAATCAAACCAAATAAAAGCGACTTTAACTCAATACAAAGTAAACAATGATTCAGGATTCATGAATGAATAGTTGGAATGATTAAGAAAGAATAATGTACCTAAATTTAAAACAGAAGACAAATCCAGCACACTCACTTAGTTTGTTATCCCACAACTATCAACCGTCGCTTATAATTATTTTAGTACAATCATCTCTCTACGTCGTGAGTGTGATGAACTATCCCACGTGCAAATAGAGGGGGGTTGCCAAGGAGGTGCTATAGCATGCTATAGCCCCTACGCAGCGGGTGATTGAACGCTGCACGTGCGGGTTGGTGCAGCAGGTGGAAGGGGTGCTCCTGGGTGAGGGAGGGTGTGGGGATTCGGGTCAACGGGCGCTCTACTCCAACGGGCTTTCTAGTCTTAATTTAAAGTTGTAAATGAACGTTGTGAGGATGGGTATGTCCTATCCACACGTGCAAATAGAGGGGGTTGCCAAGAAGGTGCCACAGCCCTTACGCAGCGGGTGATTGAAGGCTGCACGTGCGGGTTGGTGCAGCAGGTGAGATGGGTGCTCCTGGGTGAGGGAGAATGTGGGGATACGGGTCAACAGATACTCTACTTCAACGGGCTTTCTAGTTATTAAAAAAGGCAGATGCTTGGTGAACTAATTTAAATTAGCTTTTGCTCGAAATGTATATAATTTGTACTAAATAATGCTTGATTTATATGAAATAATAATGCTTATTTTTTCAGACGAAGATAAAACTATCAAAAAGATGAGGTGTCCTAAAAATATCCAGATCATCAACTACGAAACAGATATAGAAATGGTACGTACTTCAAAACATTTTGCTCGAGCAATCGGGAGTTTCCAAGGGCTAACATTCGTGAATGAACTGTTTTCGTTGCTTCACTGATAATTTTATCGGTGGCAACATTTTGACAATACTGGTCTTTAAGGGCCTCTAACAACCCAAGCACTTGCCCAACTGTAGGACGGTCTGATGAGCTAGTATCCCACCGAGGTGGTGGTTCAAGTAAAATAGACGGCACGGGCATGTAGAATGTGGAAATGAATTTAGTGGGGTTCTTAAACTCTTATATAGGAGCGACGTATATGGCGAGAGTGTCGCGTAACAGGCGGGAAGAAACGCGACTCGCGTTTCTTCCCGCCACTCGGTTTACGAGAATGTTTTTTGAACTGCCCTAGTAGCGTGATTAAAAAAAACATAATACTTTATATATGTAGTTACCAGCGGTCCTTTTATGTACAACTGATAATCTTTATTTTCAGGATAAACGGGCACAACGGCCATTCTTCAACTCACCAACGTCCTCAACGACCGTCGACCTTGTAGTTATGGACCTTATAGTTATGGACAACATTATCCTGGGAACTAGAAACTCAAGAATGGTAGTTTAAACCATGTGTACTATGAACTATCAGGACTATGTACATCAGAGACTGGAAACAATATATTTCATGCTGTGTGTTTTATGATCTAGACTCCTCAAAACCTGTTGATATTTTGTCCTCAATTTTTAGGACAAGGTTTTTGGCTACCCACTCCATTTGGTGTCCTAGAATTTTAACAAAATTGGACGTCCCTGAATCAACGAAAAATTCGAAAAACGTCCAGATCTCAGTAACCTGAGGAGATGGAGAGCCCTAACTTATACAAATGTGTATGAGACTTTTAGTAGCTTGTTTGGGTGCAGGAACATGCCAAAGTTGTGAAATTCAGCATAAATGGGATGAAATTATCCGTTTCTACTTTTTAAGATCACGATTTAGGGACACCCTCGGGGGAAAGGCTCTTGTCCACTAAATCGGGGTGTCCACTAAATCGGGGTCAAATAAGGTTAACTTCCTATATCGGGGGAAAAAATCCTGTCCCTAAATCGGGGTGCCACTAAATCGGAGGCCCCTAAATCGGGGTCCGACTGTACCTCAGTCGGATTCTAAGTAACCCTTCTGGTCCCCTCCTACTTACAAATTTGTGATCTGTAAATGGCTGAATTACATAACTTTAGCTTTGGTGTGTTCCTGCATAAAGAACCGAAAAAGCTTTCCAATTGTCTCATAGACATCTTTTGGAAGTTAGGGCTCTCTACCGCATCAGGTTACTGGAATCTGGGCGCTCAGAGTTGAAGAGTTTTTTCGCCTTTTTCGTTCGTTCAGGGATGTCTAATTCTAACAAAAATTGGCAACTACCTTGTATCCTAAATTTACATGGCAAAATATCCACAACTTTTGACGGCATGTTAATTTGAGTATTTTCAGTATTTATCCCGGTTATTGTTGAGAATGAGACAGTTAAGAGCTTAGTTATTTAAGATTATTATTATATAATATTTATCTAGTAGATCAAGAGTCAAAATCTGATTAACAAGCCGAATATATAATGTATACATACTTACACCTTAGCTGTTGATAACATATAAAATTGTTGCTAAAGACGACTAATTTAGCGTGAACCACGATATTCCATACTTCACCGTAGTGCTGATCTTCTGAGACGTGTTGTAATTCAGGTTTATCCGTGAGAGTAACTGTTTTTACATTTGGAGGGAGAATGTAACAGTGGAACTCCGGGTCGATCTTCGCGTCTTTGGAATATAAGTGGAAAAATGATTTTGTTTTTATTGGGTGGAATCAAGTTTGTAAAAAATATACTGGTTTTTATTTTTTAGGACTTTTGTCCTTCGCATTTCGCAACCTGAAACTCGTTTATTCCTTTTATTCCCTAATAATATTACATTATGAGCATGCTCAGTCTCACTAAAAGGTATCAGACCCAATAGGTGTACGTTCAGACGTCATCCGAGCATCCCGTCGCTCGTTATCTCATACCTTTACTGTAAATTTTCTCACTTTCAACACCTCCATAAATTGGGAAGGGAATGGGAATTCTTCGAGCGCAAGAGCCATGTAAGTGTGTGACTGACGACTGTCTCACCTTTCCCGCCTTATCCATCTCCCACTACATACCAATGTTCCCAACCCCCTTCATTGCGTCATGATCATCTCAGACATGATTCATCTGAACCATGGCTTATCTCTCTAAGTGGGTCGACAGGCTGGAAATATCAGTCACCGCATACAGCTGATAGGGGATGGACCTTACTCAACAAGCTGATATGATAGCAGCTTTATAATTTTAATCGTTGAAAAATAGAATGTATTTGATTGACAAGAACAATAACACAAAAAGGAGCCTGAAGCGGTCCGCAAGCACTTCAATTGTTAGCCCAGTTGCCTATCAAGTATCAGGACTGATGCTGGATTGCTGGAAAGAAACCCAGCATGTGCAACTTCATTTCTCTCTCTCTCTCTATCTCTCTCTCTCTCTCTCTCTCTCTCTCTCTCTCTCCCTCTCTCTCTCTCTCTCTCTCTCTCTCTCTCTCTCTCTCTCTCTGTTGCTCTAGAGCAAACTAAGGATACCCAGATATCTGAAATTGTACTAGAAATGAATGAAAGTGAATCGTGGTTAAAAAAGGCCCAAAATTATACCGAACAATTTGTCAGAACACTGGCCTGACTTGTTGAGTAACAAGGGCTGACCCTATATTTCAATTCGCGAGATTAGTAGTCAAACCTTATTAGTAGTCAACCTCATTAATTGGCTACAAGTGCAAAAGGTTTGTTTTGTTAAAAGAGAGGGTCGAGCTAGGCAACAAAATGTTACGTGTGGACTGTGGGTATATTTGGTATAGAAGTAGTAATTAAAATTGTGATGGCTTGGTATCAATATTTCAATAAGAAGGGGTAATAATTACGAAATATTTGCCAGATCATTAAAAGTTTAGATATTGTAGGAATGTATACTTGTTTGACTTGAGGACATTCTTTAATCTTTATCAAATGCCTGACATGTCCTGTCTGGCGCCGCGACCCATCTGAGCGCACTGAGAATCAAATGGGGTATGGCGCCGCCATACAGGACATGTCAGGCGATTGGGCACGTCGCACAATCCCCTGTACGTAGCGGGCAAGCGACACAGTCGCTCCGATGTCGTTGGCAGCTTTGCTGCCAAGTCTGGCGAGAGAAAGCAGTGCCTAAAAGGCTGACACACCCTGTACACACCAGTACTCAGAATTTCATCTGTGATTTTTATTCTTGCAAAATGCAAAGCTAATTCTCATTATCTCTCATAACCTCCATTAGTCCATTATGTGTTATTGAGTAACTGAGTTTAAGTTACTGAGCAATCTTGTTGAGTATTGTTGAGTATTATTAGGGGTGGGAGAGGCTCTCCCACCCCTTGTCCCCTTACTTAACAAGAGCAATCCATATGACCATGGTGATGGAATTTGTTGAGATTGTACTCAACAAATCATGATGACATGATCAAATATGTATGATGGAGCCAGGTGCTGTGCTGGTGATTGGCTGACTGATATAATAATTGTGATAGTGGATCTTGAATAAGGAAAATAATTACTGCAGTTTATGACACGCTCTCCGCTTTAAAACTAACTGCTGTAATCTCGAGAATGCAGTTATTGGGTCGACACCAGACGCCCAGATAGGTTATTGGTAAGTTCGATTCTCTGACAAGCTAACATGGAAATAAGCAATGGCTGAGTGTTGCTCTGACCAGTGGCCACATGTTAGTTTATCAAACACCGAGTTCACCAGAGTAATTACCTGAATACCTGATACAGCGATCACTGATCAGAGACCAACATTTTCACTTCTGGTCGTGGCTTTGTGCAAGAAATAGGGATCAGATCGATGGCAACTGGTAGTGATTGATCGATTGGAGCTCAGGTGCTATTGTTTGAATTAATCAACAAGTTTGAATAACCACTTCTGTCTTACACTTCAACAGAGAGGTTGCAAGTAACCAACATAGAAACAATGAACATTATAGTGGCATACTGAACCAGAAATATTCATTATTCAGTGTTTAGGTAAGCTGAAATGGTAGTGGGCTAAGATTTCTTGCTAAATGAAAACCGCCAGGTCTCTAGTCACTATATTAGTGCTCGATATCAGGCCGTTTTGTTGAGAAGTACTCAAAAATAACGGTTGGCGAATGTTCTGAGCGAGAGCGAGAGAGAGAGAGAGAGAGAGAGAGAGAGAGAGAGAGAGAGAGAGATCAGAGAGAGAGTGAGAGAGAGAGAGAGAGAGAGAGAGAGAGAGAGAGAGAGAGAGAGAGAGAGAGAGAATAATTAACCTCAATTAGAAATGAGTCATATACCAGCGCTATGACTATTTCATCGTCCGTATTACGTAACATTAATTTAGTGCATAATAATTATCATATTATCATTATCATGATTATCGAAATACTAAGTAGTAAGTGTTACTAAAAAAGGTCCCAGCCCTTCCTGATGAAGATACAGTCATGTATCGTTTTTTCTTGATTTTCCTTCAATTACAGCTTGTAGATGTGCTATGTGGATACTTTATAGTAAATGCTATATATGCTAACAATTATTATGTTAACATTGATGAAGCTACAAATAGTAATTTTTGACCCCTCTCATTTTATTTTATTGATCGTGAGCGGGAACATTATATTGTATGTGTGCAGTAGTGGGGGCAACACAATTGATTCTGCTGCAGAATCTGCACATTAATTCAATTTCTCATCACCCCACTATAAGTCCACTACCGAAATACCCAATCCTTTGGAGTGCCAGTCGGACTAGTCTACCCTATAATGGCTTCTGTGAAAACAATAAAATATATATGATGCCGTGCGACCCGCGACATGCCGCGTCTGGTTATCAGTTAGACTGGGCGGGTAGGGTAAACGAGGTGACAACTAGCGCACATTTGAGTAATCTGGTAATGTTAGCATTTGCTCCTCGCGCCACAAACAGCAGTAACATGACTCCATGGAGAGCAGTTGTCCAATACCCCCTGGGAGTTGAAGTAATCACGTGACTAGAAACAGCCCAAACAAACAATCGTCAAAATGGGGCTTATCTTTTGAGATAGAGAGTTTTCCTTTTGCACAGTGGTAGATGAGATATAGATCTCACCCCAAAAAAGAGATGGCGTTAATCCGTGACATGCGAGTCACGCCTACTAGTTAGGGGCGGGGAACAAAGGCTGATCGTACTTGCTCTGAGGGAGAGGGGGGTTGATCTACCGAACAATCACAGAGTTTGGTCGATTTACGAAATAATATACGTTGCGAGCGCGAGGGGGGGGGGGGAGGGTTCGTTCCCGTTTAAGCGCAGGGACTACATTAAGTATCTGGGAGTGTATTATACACACATCATGGGTAGCTGGATATAATGATCATGTATAGGGTCATTAGGAGCGTTTAGCATTATATCTTACACGGCACCTTTCTTCTGCAGCCTTGCGTATAATGGGTACAGGGAAAGAAGTGACAACTCGTAACCCCTCCCTCGTGCTTCCCCAGGAGAAACTTCTCCCGGCTCCCCATTATGTTTCTAAATCTAACCCTTTCCTGTTCCCTCTCATTAACTCCCAACCTCGGCCCCACTACTCACTCTCTTAGCCCCCAACAGCCGACCTCCCTCTATTCCAACATCCCCACCCTCCCCACCATCCCCACCACCCTATCCCCTAACCTCCCACCCTTCCCCTATTCCTTCATCCCCGCCCTCCCCACTATCCTATCCCCTAACCACCCCACCCTTCCCAGGAAACCCTCGCCTGCTGTGGAGTACATGGAATTGAAACATACACGGATAACGCCCAATGGAACAAGACCCATGGCGGAACTACTGTTCCCGCCTCCTGCTGTGACGATGTTACCTCTGGTTACTGCAACACCAAGAACAACACTGTTAACGGCGAGGTAACTAATTACACGGCTCTGTGGGTTTTACCAGCTTGTAGGTACATTAAAATTCGAGGTCCGAGAAGTCTTTGAGGCGTAGTCCCTATACTCAGTAGGGGTCGTTATTATAGCAAAGGGGCAACTATACTCCAAACAGATGTACCAAAAACTGGAACAATTGGGAGGGGTCGATGTAGTTATCGACTCTACTACTGGGGGTTTCTTTTTTGCTCTTCTTTAGTACTTAGTATTTTACTTATTTCTCACTTTCCTGGTACTTAGCAACTACAACATATTATACATTGAGCGTATTCTTATTAGTGAGTACTTACGAGCGGCGGAGCGGAAGAGAGGGATTGTCATTGAGATAGAAAGAGATAGATAAAAGATAATGGGATGGATTGAGAGAGAGAGAAAGATAATGTGTTACTTTTATGAGAAACATGTTTGCTGAATGTAAAAAGTGAGTAGCTAGTGTGAGTGCGAGATAGGGAAGTGGAGTACTTTATGAATATGGGTACGGCGAATGAAGCGAGAAATTGAAAGAGTAGTCACTAGTCAGTACGGATGCGAGAACTGAGCGAATGTAAGAAAAAAGAAGGAGTATGGTAGCAATAACATGATCCACAAAGAAATTAAATATTGATGGTGGCATATTTTGCAAAACAGTACTCCGCTTAAACACAAAATATACCAAAGAAATTTTGAGACATTTGACCTAGTCAGCTACTTTGTCACATGTCATCTGTACATTTACCTTATAGATTATTATCATGATAGAGAGAGAGATAGAGGGAGAAAGAAAGAGATAAAGTCTGCAGAGATAGAGTAATAGGGAGAGATAAAAAGAAAGATTTCGTGTGTTGCTAGTAATTTTACCATTTACAGAATATATGTACCACCTTACAGGTTATGAAACACTCTCAATCTGTGCCCCTTTCCTTTTTCTCTCTGTCGCTTAGTCTGGTCCTCTCTATGTCTCGAAATATTCCCGCAATCACAAAAGAATGAAATTGGGCCAGATTTTGAGTTTTAGAGGGTATTATATAATTTCGATTATCTCTTACAGGGCTGCAACGAGAAGGTTGCCAACACTCTTTCCGACAACGCTGGCCTTGTTATTGGAATCAGTTTCGGTTTCATCCTCATCCAGATCATTGGAGTGTGTCTGGGATGTGTTCTCTGTCAGCGGATTGCCAGGGACGGCTACAAGGAAGTCTAAATGGAGTTTTAGAACAGACTGTGACAATATTATCATGCTGATATTAATGCTGAAATTACTCATTATATTATCATTAAATGTAAGATATATCGCTCACCCCTTCCACACTTATAATACACTGACACAACATGCTGCATTACATACATTTTAGCTTGATTTAATTGGTCAATTTTAATATTATATTTTATTTATCCAGACAAGTGTAACGAATTAATGTTTAAAAGTTTTATGTTAGTTTTTTGCTTTTGAAAAGTTTAGTGCAAGCGTGCTGTATGTGTGAGAGCAAGCTCGCTGTCATTGTCAAAATATATGTATCTCATTGTTTTGAATTGTTAGAAATTTCCTTAATCTAAAAAGAGACCCTTTCCCTTTGTCCTAACATTCTGTGTGTGTGTGTGGGTCCGGAATAGTGCGCCGCTCCGGACATACAATAGAGCGAGATGAGAGAGAGGCTGAGCTCAGGTCGGGGGTATTGTCCTCAGACCACCGCCCCTCTTCTACCGTTCTGCCCTCTCGTTTTATTATCTCTCTCTCTCTCTCTATGTCTCTCTTTGTGTCTCTCTCTCTGTCCCTCTCTCCATCTCCCTTTCTCTCTCTTTCTCTATCTCTATCTCTCTCTCTCTCTCTCTCTCTCTCTCTCTCTCTCTCTCTCTCTCTCTCTCTCTCTCCCTCTATTTAGCGTGACGTTGTCAATAGTACACTCCCTCACTCATCTCTGTGAGGCCGTTGTGCTATGGAATGAGAAATTCTCTCCGAGAAAGGAGAGGTCAGAGTTATTATTTCCGCAATCTCGATCGATTTCTCTCACAGAATCTGTGTAAAATAATGTGAGCTGCAACTCGGAAGCTTATTAAAATATTGAGACCCAGGGGAGTGGATTTGTGTTTGATTATCTTGCACTTCCCTTATTATAGCTGAAGGGTCTGTCGCAGGTAATTATACTGGCGAAGTGACCGAGGGAGAGAGAGAGAGAGAGAGAGAGAGAGAGAGAGAGAGAGAGAGAGAGGGAGAAATAAGGAGATATATTCTGACTCCCCTCATCAGTCATCACCAGATGTACCCAGCTCCTGTTGCACCCGCCCTTCCTCAGCAGTCATCCCTCCATTGTAGAAGATCAGGCTCGACGTGACGCGCGCAGTCACTCGAACTATAAAAAGCAAACTATTTTGTGTGCGCGCACTCTGCTTGACATGATTCAGGCATTGCCACACTGCGCCGCGCACCGGCACATCCTGTCGATTGAGTCACTGCACTCGGGTGAATTCCTGTCTGGCGGCGCCGACCCGATCTGACCGGCGCCAGACAGGTAAATTCTGTTTCAGAAGTAGCTGTAGTGACTGGCTTCCGGATGTGGATGAGTGAGAGTTTCTGCTGGGATCTCCCACTCTTTCACGGTCATTTGAGTCAGAGTACCGTAAATCCTTATACATATTTTCGCGGAAATTAATTTTCGCGATTTGGCCTAGACTGGCTTCTAGTGGTCCCTGACAACTTCACCAGCGTACCAGGGGTGACCTAGTCCTTCATCAGCGACTCCTGGTACGCTGGTGAAGTCGTCAGGGACCACCAGAAGCCAGTCTAGGCCAAATCGCGAAAATTAATTCCCTTGAAAATTAATGGCTTTACAGTATTGGTCGTTATCAGGGTCGGTAAATACAAAATGGCACCTCTTTAACTCTTCCAGCCAAATAAAATGTAAACGGATGAATTGGTTATGGAAAACAATTTCAAAACCACAAAAACACAAAAAACAGCATCTGATAGAAAGGGGGGTATTGGACGGCACTCCGTACAACAACTCAAAAAATGGGATTGAAGGACACGTCAGTTTTACAACAAATTAGGAACAATAGTTTGTTGGTACACCATTAAAAGGGTTCAAAAGGGAAACAATGTTCGATATCTTGCTGTGAAATGGCAGTCTGTAGGAAATGAGGAGGGAGACGAAAATGAAGAGGGATACTTTGTCTGGTAGAATCAGGATGAGGGATGAGATGAGAACCGTCTTTCCCGCAAACACTACACTTTGAATCGGACTGAAAGTATAGGTGTGGGTTAGCAATCACATACACGTGTAGTTTATCAACGATCTAGGATATACTGACATTTCTAATTGCTGGAAGTGGAACTATCGAAAGGTACACCCCACTTCCCCCAGTCCACCACAACTAAGCCATACGGGGCCAACTTACGAAAAGTACCCGGGTTTTAAACTCACCTTTGCCAAGAGAAGACAAAGATTATCTTCTGTAAAGATTCGTTGACCCGTGACACCAGTTTGTCACATGTCCGTATGAATATTGTCTCATCAACATTGCAAGTATTGATCTCCTCTAAAAGTGATGATCGAACAGATGAGAGTTGTCTTCTCTTCAGTATTAGAACAGCGCTGACAAGAAGGGCCAGAAGGGAAAGGGTGACAGGGACCGTTAAAGCGGTCAGTTCCGTGGGTATATTGATCATAAGGAGGAACGTGAGGAGGAGGAGTAGGAGTTTTCGGCCGTTTTGCATTTGTCTGGAGGAGAGAGAGGAGGGTTAGCGATTAAATAAAACAATTAATTGTTGAGTAAAAACTCAACAAACAATGATGATATTATACTCTTTGAATTTCCTATGAGTGATAAAATTTAAAAACCTAGACACATATTCATTATTCACTGACCTGAGAGTACTGAGTTGTCCCATGAATAATTGAAGTGTGATAGTGCAATAAGTTAGACGTTTGAAGTTATCCAACAATGCTTGTTCGTCCGCATCAGGTTTTAGTATGGGAATCTTTGGTGTCGACACCGTGTGTATCATATCCTGTCAGGGGGGTGGTTAGTTTTTCGTCGATCGGAATAAAAAAGGCACGAAAACCAAAGAAAATTCGTTTTCTTTGGTTTTCGTGTTAATAGCTCTCTGCAAAGATTGAGCACTGTATAGCCATCAAGCTAATTTTGAATAAAGGAATAAAAAAGGCAATTGGTAGCATATTCATATTATACCCCCTCTCTCTCCCATCTGC
This sequence comes from Hormiphora californensis, assembly GCA_020137815.1. Classification (NCBI taxonomy): domain Eukaryota; kingdom Metazoa; phylum Ctenophora; class Tentaculata; order Cydippida; family Pleurobrachiidae; genus Hormiphora; species Hormiphora californensis. The sequence continues at coordinate 3,798,950 of CM035354.1, forward strand.
ATCCCACAAATGACCACCCCTTCCAACCACCCACCCATCAATAACCACCCGGCCCCAATTCAACCACCCATATATCTTACCTGGTGAATATGTTGAACAATATCACACAGCACTGCCAGTTGCACCGTTGTCCCATCCCTATCCAACACCATGGCTGTCTTGGACACCCCCGAGGTGACGGTAAAGTTACAACAACCCAGATAAGTGGTGTACTGATCGTGCTGCCGGAAACAGTTTCAAGTGGGCAATGCGAGGTGGCTCCTCGAGACGGAATATAAAGCCACAGTAGACATCCCCCAGGTCCCCCGAGGATGAGGGACCAGATTTTAGGGACACTCTTTCTACCTCTGAGAGGGAACACATGGGTGTTAGAACGGGGGACTGGGTTGCCTAGCTAGACTCTGTTAGAGCATAACAAGGACTGGGAGAGTGTCCCAACTATAACACCCAAATCCACAAATATAATACACTAATTGAAGGATACACATGGATCGAGATATAGCCGCGCTGACGTCGAAAAAAAAAGGGAAAAAGAAAAAAGGATACTAATTTGCAGTTACTAGTATCATATCTTGCAATCCCATGACAACATACCACATAGCACGACGAGAGGGGCATCCCCAAAAGCACCATTACTTTCACAGACCACTGAGTCGATACACAGAGCATAGTTATAGGGACATGTCAGGGCATCGCCGAGTTCCTCGAATGTCATCTCCTCAAAACTTTTTTCCTCCAAATACTCCTCAATTTGCAATCGAGACCCTGCAATGAGATAATTAGTGAGTTGAGGTTAGGAAGAACTGCAGACATGACCTAACCTCCAAAATCTAAATTTGATGGCTCTATCTTATCAGGGGTGGAGGTATGATCGTGGGAAATATCACAAAACCCAAGTGAAGCCCCTTTTTTAGTTTGGGTTTTAGATGTACCTGTTTCATAGCTCTTGTGCCGCAGATTGAATGCTACCAGGAACATGTTGCTTAGTTCAGCAACATCCAGTGTTACTGTTCCAGTGTTCCCCATACTAGCAACATCTTCCCCCGAACTGGCAACCAGCTTCTCCTGGAGACCAAACTTAACCAGATAAAGGTTGAACTGGACTGTCTCTAGGTACCGATCGTAGATATCAATACCAGCCCATGTCCCCGAACCAGGCCCCTCGTGGTAGATGCTGTAGACCTCTTTGCCAAGTATTATCTCCAGTCGATAATGTTGACGAAGCACTAAACGTTCTTCTTGTGCCAATCCTACAGTTGTTAAAAAAGTTCAGTTAGTTAATCAAGGGGTCAGCTGTCAGCACGGCAATATTAGGGGCCGGTAAATTAGTAAATTGGGTTCTGATTGTATCATGTTTTCAAGTTCTACTTTACTCTGCCAAACCCCATAGAGTACGCAGTGTGAGTTCTACTGACCTATAGCAGATCAGAATATATTTTGAGAATCATGTTTTCGATCAAGTTCTGCTAACCTATAGGTCGGATATCCAGCTGCCCAATGGGGGTGTTGGTGAATCCCACAAAAGGTATTGAGGGTGCGATGGGCGTGTCAGCGGGCTGTATCAGGACACTGAACTCCAGAACTCCCGCTTTGTTTTCCAGTTCGACCTCGAATTCGCACCTTGTCTGAGGGGTACAGGGAAAGGGGGTGATATTGGGGGACACAGAGGGGTTGGGTTATGGGATTTATTGGGGACAGAAAGATTAAGATTGAGAGCACAGAGGGGAGTAAGGATGGGATAAAGAAGGGATCTACATTCAATGCTGCATCCGCAATCGATAGACTCATACCTGGTGGGGTATTGTTGCTAAGTTAACTTTATAACTAGCCATCAGATCATCATATTGGGGGTCCCTATCCACCACAGTAAGATGCAGATCGGTGCCAGTTGAATTCAGGTTGAACAGGAAGCTCTCGTTCCAGATAGGAGCCAGACTGTGGAACACTACGTCTGTCTGGTGCTGAACTGATCCAACACGAAGCAGCACATACGGGTCAGAAAGACCCGTCTCGTCAAATGCAAGGAGACCACGACCCCGGAACATGTTTACGTAGACCCTGGGAAAGGGAGGGGGTTAGAGAGCTAGAGGTAAACCCTGGGAAGGGAAGGGGATTTGAGAGGTGAACCCTGCAGTATGGGATTTGAAAGGTAGACCCTGGAACGCGTTCCAGGGGGAGGGGGTTAGGGGTTTGAAAGAGAGTAAATGCTGGGAAGGGGAGGGGTTTGAGTAGTAAAGAGAAAAGGTAGAATTAGGAGAATGTTCTCAGGCCAATGCTCTAACCGCGGTTCTTGCGAGCTCAGCTCCACCAATTAAATGACGACAAAGAGAATTCTATAGACGACATTTTTCTGATTTCAACAGATGATTAAACCATTGGTTTGGTGCAAAAAGGACTTGTATATTCACGGCCGTTTAGCTAACTCACGAACACCTGGTGTGACCAATGACCATACCCTTTCGAGTTTTTGGGGCGATATACTTTATCCCCCCCCCCCCCAGACTGCAGCACCCCTAGTTGCTATTATACTCGCCCCCACAATAGTGTCACTATACCATATCATAGCGGGTAAGAAGTGAGAGATTGTTATGTTCTAACCCTCCCTTTACATTTGTGCGCCCGAAACACAGTCTAGCCAGGCAAGTGAGAGACTGGGGTAATTCAGTGCCTTCCATTTTCCTAGATAGTTAGCCCTTTTACCCCACAACAAGATACCACTTTGTTCTGTTGCAGTTTGTCCCATTCAGAGGTCGCACATAATTGTTAAATTGTTTTGACCCCCGGTGCCACTAATCTTCCTCTTCTATTGTAACTCGGGTCTCGGGTGGACATAATCTTCACAGATCAAGTTAATGACCCGTGTTATAGGTAATGACATTTTTAGAAACCCCCCCCCCTTCAGGGCCTAAAAACCCAAATTTTACTTATTTATTTTGAACACTCCATCGTTACAAGCATGCTATTGTATTGGAGTCCCAAAAAACATAGGTACACGCCCCCGGGCCCCAAGATGAGCCAAGGGGGAGCCCCTCAAGTTGGGGTCCCCTTGTAAACGTGCTGGCACTCCGGGGCACTCCTTGAAATGCTAACAATATTAGCATTGTAATACCTGAAAAGTGCTAGATCCTGATTTCCGTCCTGTCCATCTCCCAGAGCTGACACAAGGGTCTTAGTAGTACTGACTGGAGAAGATATGACTGTGGTAGCAGTGGTAGCGGCTTTTTGATCCACTTTGCTGGCCAGGCAGGTTAGGGTGATACCCAGCGAGAAGTGGGGACTGTGGCACTTGAACCTAGAAAGAAGTAGAGGGTGTTTATAGAGTAGAGGGGGTAAGAGTAGGTTAGACCCCCCATCTGGCCTTAAGAGGAGCTAGTCTCCAGAGAGAGTTTAATCTCCAGAGTCCAGGGCGAGAGGACGGGACTCTGCCAGTAAGTAAAGGGATTAATGACCTATTGACGTTGAACGCATATTGGAGTAATAAAAGAGGAAGAGAGGGATCAGAGAACTAGAGAGAGAGAGAAGAGAGAGACGGAGAGAGACGGAGAGGAGAGTTCCGTCCTTGCAATTTTGAAAATTTTGCTCCTGTCCCCCTCCTCGTAATTTGCACTGTAATTCTTTGAAATGGGGAATTTCCACTCCATTCTGATAAACAAAACCGAATCCCGCACCTATTTCTTCTTCAACTATCAACTATCGGCGGACTCCACATCAACAGGATGATGCAACTACAATCAGATAAGAACCAGTCTGCTTGCTTGTCCAGTTGTTGTTGAGTCTGTATCTTGTCTGTACCTGTTAGCGTAGTGTGACATCTGTTCTGGTCTGTATCATCCCTCTTGTAGGTTCGTTATTTCTGTATCCTCTCCTTTTCGTTTATATGTACACATTAACACATTATATATGGTATAGTATTTGGTATAGTATAGTCTGTTACAGTAGTACCCCCTTTTTCCATCTTTATTTCTATATTTTTTCGTTCGGGTTTGGTGTTTCCCCTCTTGTCCATTATTGGACGTGTTTCTCCTGACTCCTGTTTGTTGCATTCATGCAATTCGAGTGTCATCCCCATTATTTCCTGCTTCCGGGCCTCTCATCCTGGCTTGTCCGCTACCCTGGTTCGTCGCCTAGTTTCTCTTTCATCCTCACCCCTTGTTTTTGACTCATTAGGCTGCCCTTCTCCACTCTGTATCTTCTTTGTCTCTCATTTCTTCCCCACTATCCCTGATCTCTATCCCTATTTTTGCCCCTGCCAGCGCATTTTTGCCCCTGCCAGACCATCCTCCCTCTACTCATTCCACGCCCCTTTTTTCCCTCTCTCGCATGTCCCATTCTTATCTTCTTCAGCCCAATTTCTCCAATTAGGTGTGATCTTTCTGTTCCACCCTGCCCCTGGTAGCTTTTCCTTCCTCTCCCTCTCTCGCTCTCTACCCTTTTTCTCCCTTTCTTTCTCGCTCGCTCTCTCTCTCTCTCTCTCTCTCTCTCTCTCTCTCTCTCTCTCTCTCTCTCTCTCTCTCTCTCCTCTCCTCTCTCTCTCTCTCTCTCTCTTTCTCTCTCTCGCACTCTCTCTTTCTCTCTCTCGCACTCTTTCTTTCTCTCTCTCTCCCTCTCTCTCTCTTTCTCTTTCTCACACTATTTCTTTCTCTCTCTCACTCACAATGTATCGTTCCCAGCCATCTCAACCCTTCATCTCCACGTGGTTATCTCTACAATGGATGGCAAGTCGCCATTTACATGGTTCAATCATGAGACGGTAACTCAATCGCCGCTCAGTCACGTCATCTGGGTTATCTTACCCCTTCGTCATCCCAGTCACGCACAGGTCACAGTGGTTTATCTATCTATCCCTCTCGCTATAGTCATTCTGTCAAATTGACAGTTTCGATTATAGGAGCAATCCAGATCGCACCCTTGTCCAGCCAGATAGAGGTGTTGGTTTCACCTAGTCTTGGACTAGCTCTCTTGACAGTACTAACAAGACAATACACAAACCGAGAACGAGTGCTTGAGGAGTGAGAACTGACCCCGTCGACGACAGACACTATGACCGATTTTCAGTCCTTCGGGGCGTGCTCTTATTACCCTTTCTTTTGCATCCCCTGCATGTTTAAATCTTGACACTGTGCGAAGGACAGAGTCTCGCTAGCTTTATACTTTTTTCGGCTTCACGTACTTCCTACACACGTATCCGTGTCGGTCAACTCAGACTGTCTGTCTGATGTGATCGTGATCACTGGTCGGCATCCCGTCCTACTCCCCAGGATGTAGGGATCTAGAACCAGCCCAAATCCCTTCCATAGTTCTGCCCCTCTTCCCGATCTCAAACTGAAATCTTACACTTTTCAAAATCCCTTTATATCTGAAGTGTTGACAATATGGTGGTACTGAGCACCTGCGTCTCCTTCGGGTCTTTCATATAAATATTATAATAACACGGTGCCGACAGTAGCTGGCTGCTTAGTGGCTATACCGTAATCCTACCAAACCAAACCAAACCAGAGACGGAGAGAGAGAATGAGAGAGAGAGAGAGAGAGAGAGAGAGAGAGAGAGAGATAGAGAGAGAGAGAGAGAGAGAGAGAGAGAGAGAGAGAGAGAGAGAGAGAGAGAGAGAGAGAGAGAGAGAGAGATAACATGAGCACTCCTTCTGTAACATGCACCATATGTCTCGTCTGCTTTAAATCATTATACCCTACGTTAACTTTGGCCGTCTCGTCCCTATTTTTCTGACATTTTCTGTCAAGGTGGGAGTTCTTGGTCGACTCCTACCCTCAACAGAACTGATGTGTTATTATAGCCGGGAATTATTCAAGAGCAATGCTATTATAACTATATGCTAGGTTACAATTATCTCTCTCATTATGCATAATTACCACCAATTTGATCGATAGAGGAGAGAGATATCGATCATTTATAAGCCTGATCATCCGGATTTTCGAGTCTTTACTCTACCTACTGTGATTTTGTCTGTGAAACTTTGTCGATACCTACACCCTAACTATCATTTTGTTCGTTATGTAAAGCGGCTTAGTAAAGCATACCTAAATTAGCTCTCTTCTTTTTCATCGGATGTTATAATATTAATAATTAATACAAGTGGCTAGGGAAATGCTGGGAGAACTTAACGGCAACGCTCTGGGAATGGCCTGCCTGGGCCAGTTTCTAGTATCTATGTCTTGTGTATCTGTGTCTTGGTGTATGATTTTTCTTCTCTCCGGTATCCACATAAAGTCCAATTTTTTATTTAAGCGACAGGCCGCCGCGCCCGGTGCCCAGATATTGCAAATACCCAAGAGATTAATGCCCTTAATTTGGCAGCAAATTAAAGGCGAGGCAGCATATTGGACAAGCTGCCTAGTAGTCAGCAGTTCAATAAATATCGCTGTCGGCAGTAATAAATGTACTGGGGGCCAGGGCTTAATCTTTATAAATCATTTAGAAAGTTTTTAAAAAAGTGTCCCACCCGGGATCGGTCGGGAATCGAACCCGGGCCTCACGCGTCAGAGTGGAGGCAGCACAGGCAGCACAAATTTACCCCATATTTACATAGAAAATCTAGCCTCATTTTATGCAATATCAGTTTTACTTTTCTGGCTATTATATTCGAAGAAGTATTCCAAACACGAATATGAAGGAAATAAACAAATTGAACGTCACAAATTTTCTTAATCTTTCTGCTGCCTCGGGTACCATTATTTACCGATTTTTTGGCTATTCCCGCCCTTCTACCCATCCAATTTGGTAATACAGTCGGACCCCGATTTAGGGACCCCCGATTTAGGGACACCCCGATTTAGGGACAGGATTTTTTTCCCCCAAAAATTTTTTGAATTTTTTTTTGTGAAATTTTTTGTGAAATTTTTTTGAAAAATTTTCAAAAAGATACCAGCCACGTCCGAATCGTGTTTCGAATCAGTGAATCTTATCGCATGTCCTGCTGCTAATTAGAAGTTTCGGAACGAACCGATACGTGATCCCCATGCGGCCATTGAATCACAAGTTCACCAAGCGTCAAAATTTCGATTCGATGGGGATCACTTTTCGATTCGTTCCGAACCGTCTAATTAGCAGCAGGACATGTGATAAGATGTACCGATTCAAAACATGATTCGGACGTGGCTGGTATACGTTTAAAAAAATTTTACAACTTTTTTGCAAAATTTTACAGTACGATTGTCAATGCTTTGATCGGTGCTCCCCATAAATTTTGAGAGAAAAAGTTATTTTGAAATTTTCATACTTCCTAACCCGGTTAGGGTGCCCCGATTCGGCATGGTATCACGTATCGGTTCGTTTTGAACCCGCTAATTAGACAGGACATCCAGTAAGCTGCACTGATTCGAAACACAAATCGGACGGGCTGGTATAACTTAGAAAATTTTTCCACATTTTTTTTGAAAAAAAAAAATTTTATATTTTCCTATTTCTAATCAGAAATGATCATGTCATCAATATATGAATATTGCATATATAACAGTTAGAGGTGTCTTTAGTCTTAATAATATAGCATGCTGGGCATAAAATAGGTTTTTATGGGTCAAATATGGCTCACCCCGATTTAGTGGACACCCCGATTTAGTGGACAAGACCCTTTCCCCCGAGGCTGTCCCTAAATCGGGGTCCGACTGTATTCGGTGCAGGGACATCCACAGTATCGATAAACAAGTGCCTAAACCGATAAACGGGGAAAAACGGTAAAACTTAGCACGATATAGAAGGCAGCATGAGGCAGCACGTATTTAGCTTAATTAAGATAGATCCGTGCTGCCTGATACTGAGGCAGCACGGGTTCGATTCCCGACCGGGCCCGGGTGGGACAATTTTTTTTAAATTTTTTCAAACTTTATAAATGATTTATAAATGATTTCTAAAAACTTTCTAGACATTTATTTTACTAGGCAGCAAAATCTTCGATTTTTGGGACAAAGTTGGCAGCATATTTGACTTTTGAAAATCGTATTTTAGATAAATCTAAAATCGTATTTTAGATAAATCTAAAATTTTGAAAATCCGGGCACCGGGCCGCCGCACATCAAAATGCAGCGCTTGAAATCGATTTCCGGTTCCTGATAAGCTAGCGACTTTTTCTTGGTGCCATTGGAAAGATAAAAATTTTATCTATCCAACGCAACCAGGATCAAGTCTTTATCTTATCAGGAACCGGAGATATGACCAATTAACTAATTGAGTGCGCGGCGGCCTGTCGCTTAAATAAAAAATTCGACTTTATTGACTTGTTTTGCTCAAACGAGCGGGGACGGAGGGTCGAACAAGGCAAATATTGACTTCAATTTTTCAGTGTTTTTTCTTCATGATGGTAGTTCATGTGTTGCCGTACTCCATGAGGAGAGTTGTGTGAAGCTGCCATGAGGTAACTCCTGGTCCTTTGTTCAAACCTTGTTCAAACCTTGTTTAAACCTTGTTCAAATCCTTCACCATGCTGGGTGCGGTGAGACAGGGTCTTATAGGCTGATGCATGATTTCCCTGGGTTCCATATATAGTTCGGATCAGATTGTTTCCATGTCTTTGGATTCTTTTCCATTGCCGGTTATAATTCCTAAGCGCAGCGTGTGCCGCCGCATTGGGAATTGGGTTTCTTCTGAAGTATTTTGTGCAACAAGTATGTCAGTGTGTTCGTTCCTGTACGGTGCCCTCTACGGGCCGGGATCCACCTGAATGTGGGTTAGTCCAAATCCAAAGATATGGCTAGATGACCTGGCAGTGCTCTATCCTTTGGAGGAGAGCGTAGTTATACAAATCCAAAACTTGTTTTCTTTTGAATTTGTGACTGTGGGTTAGCTCTTTTGCTAGCTCACTCACTATCTCTATTTCTCTCTGTTTAGCTCAGTCTCTAAACGACGGACGACTCAGAACCGTATGCGTTGCTGTGAATTTCTTGTTGACAGACACGTTACTTATAGTTACTCCTGGATATCGATACTGTTGGTACGCTGGGCGAACACTCTGTAACTACACTGGCTGTTAAACTTCGACTAGACTATAATGTTATAGATAGTCACTATATCATACATTCACCAGCTCGCTACATGTCCACGAGGGTAAACTGTTATACTACTGATCATAGTGGGGGGGGGGCTAAAAATACCAGTGCTAATTCACTTTTAATATCATGTTGATCATGTAGAAATTATATATATCAACTTCATAATAGTTCCACGGAAGTAGTGTTGTATTACTATTGTTATTGGTTATGAGTCTCGGTATTCTTTAATTATAAAAGAGCTAGCAATCGCGATCTTGTAACTTTAGTATTCTTTTGTGAAATATCTGAGTGCTCCCTGTCTATACCCACGCAACTCGCAAACAGAGAATATTATAGGTTTCAGATTGTTCCAATTGTACTCGGTTCTTGTTGAGTAAGGGGTTACTCAAGTACAACTCGGTTCAGTAATCGGCGCCGAACGTGATGGAAGTTTCAGTGTTTGTTGGTAAACTCCATTTTTCTCCTTGTTATGTTCTAACCCTCCGGTGGAGCTCGCGAAAAGGGGGTCGAGCAATCTTCTCCAGTGTTTTTGTCTTCGTTGAGGCTGTCTCGATCTCAATCTCCATTTAGGAAACGTGCCCTTCCCAGTTTTGATTAATTGCTAGTGCAAGGTGTAGCTTAGAATGGCTATACGGCCACTTTAATATTCTTCCGAAACGATCATGGTCTCCTATTCTGATGCACTAAAAGTTTCATCTAGCTATATAGATCACGCCATATATCAACTTTTGATTTTGATTATATAGATTAAGCCATATATTGTAGACCGATGCTTGTTTATCATGAGTCTCGACAATGATCGTGATCTCTATAACATCAATCTTGTAGCTTGGGTGGTCCATGTTTATCATCCGGTATATATCTGATCAAATTAATGTCACGTGATCAACTTGTAGTAGTATAACCCCGCCAGTGGGATACCCACGGATTAATCGGTTCCCCGCTGCCTCTTATATTCACATGCTGAGTCAAATAGCTCTAGCAATATATATGACAAGTAAAGATAGAGTGGAGCAATTTAAGAGCCAATAAAGTTTATTGCTTAGATAGATCCTGTCCATGATCGTATAAATGTTTACAATCGAATGTGTCTATGTGTTGGCATATTGTTATTGCGGCTAGACCTATTTCCGGTGCTCGTTTTGCTCTTACATAAATCGAACGTGGTTTCTCTACGCTAAACATCAGCAAGAGAGAAAGATATATATCACTGCGCTGGCAAGCGCAAAGGTGGCCCCATCCCCTCCCCCTAAAACTTTTCCCGAAAAAGTGGGCCCGCTTGCCAACAGCGTAGATATAACAATTTTGAAGTTTTAGCCCATTTTGGCACTTTTCGACCCCTCTTAACTCCGGAACCAGATGAGCTAGGAGGCTGAAATTTGGTACTAAGAAGCTTCACATAGACCTCTACTGACGGTAATTATTTCAAGTAGCTAACTCATTCCGGTCGCAAGTTATGACACCACCCCCAAAACAGAAAATTCAGTGTGGCGATAGGTATATAGATAGATAGATAGATATATAGATATAGACGCTTCACTGTGTAACACTTGTAGCTCGAACCATACTAGCTAGAGACTTGAACCAAGTTTTATCCGTTAGGAAATTGTTCGGGGCATGCATTAGTTAAGGTTTCATGTGAAAATGTCCACTATGACGAGCGTAATGACGTCACAAAGTGACGTCATTGAAAAATCTCAGACCAAATATTTTCAAATGCCTCTAGCACCCTCAAGACATTTTCCAATTCCTGATTTGACTCAAAATCGTTAGTGGCAAATTGTCTGAACTTTCAGATACTATATATCAAATTTTTCTAACTTGTCATTTTCAGACCTTAAAACGCGTCGGAACTCAAAAATTTGATGTGAAAATCCACATAAAAACTCACATTTCGTGCAATAACTTCAGTTCTTGACTACCATGGCCTTTAAAACTTTTCACACGTTTAGTGCTTCATTGGCCGAATAGTCTGTCATAATATTTTACGTCGTCGTGACGTCACGTGTGACGTCACGACGTCAAAACGACGTCGAATTTTGAAAATTCAAATCAGTTTCCTACAACCCAGGATACATTTGAATTACATTTGAACACTTTAGTTGACAATTAGCTTAGTCGTTACTCGTTTGAGGTCATAAATGACCTCAAACGACCAAAAAAGAGTACAAATTTAGAGCAAAAACTAATTGAAATTAGTTCGCCAGAAAGGTGGCCCATTTTGAACTTACTCCTTCATTTCCGTCACCTTTGAGTTAAAGGCGGAAAAGTTTACGGATACCTCAATGTCTTTGAAGCCTCAACTCAAAGGTGACGGAAATGAAGGAGTAAGTTCAAAATGGGCCACCTTTCTGGCGAACTAATTTCAATTAGTTTTTGCTCTAAATATATATATATATATATATAGAGAGAGAGAGAGAGAGAGAGAGAGAGAGAGAGAGAGAGAGAGAAAGAGAGAGAGAGAGAGAGAGAGAGAGAGAGAGAGAGAGAGAGAGGTAGAGAGAGAGAGAGATACATAGAGAGAGATTTACCACGTCACACATCACTAGAGAGAATCGAAAAATCAGAATAGAGATCGCTATAGCTAAATAGACAAAAACCTCAAACGCGATCTTCATTGAAGACTTGTTGGGAAATCCAACTCTTTTCTAGTGTAAAATAGTAGTAAATTGTAGTTCGGTGTTTTGTTGATGTTCGGCTAACGAGCCTTATAAATTTGTCTAGTGTCTACACGTGCACGTGCTCTGCCCAATATATCTCTCTTTCTCTCTCCCTCTCTATCTCTATCTCTCTCTCCGTCTATTTAACTATCTTTATCTCTCTTTCCTTCTCGTTTTTAGAACCTCCATATCGGCGTTTATAACGCTCTCAGTATATTATACAACTCTCCCGCGACATGCTCCAGTTATTGCTATAGAACCTTCTCCCTCAGCTCCCACACCTGCCTAGCAACTCATGTTTGACGTCTCCCCCTTTGACCCTGTTTATTTCCCGCCTTACCCCTGCCTTACCTTGCTTCGTCGGTTATAAGAGGAAACTCGTTGATATTGAGATCTGTGTCAAAAGGAAGAACTGAAAGTCGGATTTTAGAGCCACCAAGCAGGTCATCAAATAAACCTTTTTCGTGAAATACCTGTAGAAAAAGAGTGTCATACATGGTTACTGGTATAGGCACTGGCCGCGAAATGAGTATACCATACACGTTTCTAAGTAGTGGCCGAAAATGGGATTGCGGTATGAGAGGTTTTGAAGATGCAAACCTACGGAGTAGAGAGGAATATGGCTACAGCTGCAATCTACATGAGAGTGCTATGGCTGTTGCAGCCAATTTGTTGGATTGGCTCTTACAAACACAACATTGCTCTTACCCGTATTTTAAGGGACTCGGTAAGGTCAGCTAGGTCAAACTGAAACGTTTCATTAAACTTGGGGTTGGCATTCTTCTGAACAACTTTGGTCTTCTGCTCCTGTTCCCCTACCCTCAACTTAACGTATGTGTCGAAAAAGTTTTTACTCCCCTTGCCAGATAAGTTAGCACATTCGTAAAACTGAACGGTTAGCCGGTACTTGGGTGGATCTTCCCCTCCTGCCACTAGCTGATGACTGACGGTACTGTTGCTGCTACTGGAGACTGCTCACTCTGAACCTGATCCCCGCCAGAACTTGAACCAGCGGGCTCCGAGTTTGGAGGTTCGGATGTGGCACGTCCAGAATCAGCTCGAACCCGGAGATTGGCCAATGATGTTTTAGCACGAGTTATTGTCCTTCTCAGTTCCTTCTTGCTGAATGATTTAGCTCGTTTTTTCATTAGCTTATTGGCCGTCTGCTTGTCCGACTTTTCGATGACTGTCGATACAGAGAGGATTGTTCTCAGTTTCCCACCTTTCACGCCCCTCAGCCGGAGTTTCTGGTCTTGTGACGTGGCGAGGGGATGGGAAGGGTGCTCCAGAGTTGCTGCTCCAAATACCCCCTTGAAGGGATCCTTGTCACACACCTAGGATAGAGAGTAGCGTTATTATATGGGGGTGATGAGAGAGAGAAGTAAAACAGGATGTGGTTTATTTGTTGGTTCTTCACGGCTTGTGTTTAATTAATTAATTAATTAACGAACATGTTATGTGTAACGAACGGTAATGGTATGATATCCAACATAAGGAACCTCATTATAATATTATGCTCAGTGAAAGCTCTTGTTGGAAGTCTCCTGAACGTTCCAAAAACCACGTACTCAGCTTGTTACATGCTTGAGTACTTAGTTTTAAGCAGTAACTACCTATCATTCTATAGACTCTCTAAACTGTTTCTTTTTCCCTCTTTCGTTCTCCACTCTCTCCAGTTTTACTCTACTAGATGAATCTCTCCCATAGTCACTGATCTATACTGTATGTAGGTATACCGTATATTCATTTCATTAGAGGTGCGATCCTAGCTGTACTGTGAATGTCACTCGTGTGTCAGCAACACGCGGCAATCTGCGTGATTGCCAGATTTCTCGAGACTAGAAGGAGAGCGTGAGAGAGAGAGAGGAAGGCAGAATAATTGAAAGAGAGTGAGAATGAGAAAGAGAGTGATTCAGAGCAATTTCTAAATCAGTCAAATGACGTTTTGTTTGATTTCCGGCAGATTTTAATTTTTAAATTAAACGGTCACACGCTGCTAAGGATTCAAACTCGATTAATCTACCTTGCTCACGTCGTGAGTCACGAATCTGTTGCTCTTTCCTCCGCCCAATCACTATATTAGATGCATTACCATTCTGCCTTATATTCTGCACGAGCATTCTGTCGTATTCAGTTTTCAGTACTTCCATTTCATTACTACATCCACATGTTTGATTGTGAACGCTTATCACTAATTTCCCCGTTTATATAGAATGAAACCAGCGATAGGGTTTTTGGACGATGCGGGTGACTCCACGGACACCTCACACCACAACGACACCCTGACGACCCATGACACAACGGTAGATTCCTTCCTGGGCACTATCTGTGTCCTATGCTTCCTGATTGGAGTTCCTGGAAACTTAGCATCCCTCAGACATTTCATCCTGATGACCCCTAAAGACATTCCATGTGTTCTATACATACTGATATCCGTTAATGACCTTGCAACGACATTGACAGTGATTGCAAATGCTGTCAGCTTCTACTCAGATCGAGCTCCAATGTTTTTTGGGTTACGCTGGGGCTGCAAACTCTACGGTTTGGTCTGGACAATGGTCCCCTTTATTAGTGTATTTCTAGGTCGCCATGCTCAGTATCATCCGGTCCATTGTCCTAGTCAAACCACTGATACACGTCAGTAGGGGCATAGTCCTAAAGATAACTGCTCTCTACTACCTCTACATTCTCTGTAGGATTCTTATCCAGTCACCTGGGGCAAACTGACTTCATATACGAAGATGAGGATGTGTATTGTTGGGATGGGGATATGAAGTATGAGTGGTACATCACCTATGATATTGTAACTGGGATAGTGCAACTAGCGACCCCGGTTATCCCCGTTTTCCTGAGCTGTGGCGTGTCAGTTTGGGCCCTGATGAGATCTCACGAGTTCTACAATCTTTCGATACGACTCTCAATAAATGGATCCATGAGACAGAAAAAGTGGGAGAAAAAGAGACTAAAGGAGAAGAAGCAAGAAGGTGGAAGCGACAATTACAATTATCCTCATCACAATGGTTTATGTGATCTTCAACATTCCAAACTTTATAACCTGGGTTCTCTACCTAGCTGACGGGCTAGAGGTCCCCGAACACGATACAGTCAAGTATTGGTATTTGTGGTGTGTCAGCTATGTTGTGTGTGTCTCAATAAACAGTGCTATAAACCCTATAATCCTGCTGTGGAGGAACCGTAAGTTCCGGGAGAGTGTGGGCAAGAGTCTGATAACTCTTGGAAGATCGGAAAGTAGCGGGTCAATGATGGTCCTGAACAGGGCCAAGGCCATGCAGGATACTAAAGCTTCAATCCCCATGCCATTTTTAAGGGTCGCCTCACGGGGAAAACTGAGGTGATTGTTTGTTTGTTTTGTGTGTATTTCTGTTTACCTCAATTGTGGCGTTGACATCTGTTTTGTTTATATAAAACTCGAGTACTTGCTCCCAAAATACAGCGTTTCCGTCTCCCAAACTAACGCTCGTCGCCTTGTGGATACTCCCTACCTTTACCTGTAAGGGTTTGTTGAATAAGGGGTATTCACCAAGTAAGGGGGAGGTAAAATGGTTGTCCAGTATGTACGATAATAAATGTTGGTTGCACGTACGGCACACCCTCAAAGAATTCTTCGGTCGTGTTTCACGTGCCAGGGGTATTGGTACTACACATTTGGGTAAAGCTGCTTCGAATGTCCAAAGTGTATAACATACCTTTACGAGTGCCTCCTTGACATTACAATCCGTTGCAGAGTGTAGAGTGATGCGGAGAATGTAGAGCTCTAGTGAACTCTGTTCCTTACTCCCCAGTTTTACCATAGGTTGAGGATTCTACAAGGAAAATAAAACAGTTTTAAGCACCCTGCACTGTAAACAAGATAAATGAGATCTCATTAATGCTACAAAGAAACAAGCTGCTAAAGTGTGCTTTAAAGAACTAAAATAGCCCGATATAGTTAGTGATGACATTCAAGGAACACAGGTGCAATACTTGTTGTAGAGCTGTTATATTATTGTGTGAAAATACACACACACAAACACCATACAGATCTGTAATGTGGCGTGTTGATCTGGATCTTGCGGTATGATACCCCTTATTCAATTTTGCTTGTGGTATACCCCTAACCCTCTTATTCGTGAGCAACAGGGGGTAACAATGTCAACCACACTAACCAATATATGTGTGCTGAACAAAAGTGAAATATACCATAGCTAAATGATGCATACACACACGCAAAAAGGGCTACACGCGTACTATGAACAAACATCGCCCCAAACAATGTATAACATACAGCAGCAGTAGCCACTAGCTTCCTACCTCAAGAGCTGCTGCACCCTTCTCCTCCTCTGCAGTTGGCTGCACAACTGCTCCAGGTGTCCCAGATCCCAGGACAGACACATCACCGTGGATCAAACGATTGGTCCGAGTTGTCACTCCTCTCCCCAATGTCCGTGAGGTTTGGTGTCAGTAGGTTCTGTTTCCGTCGTGCGTTTTTAGAGGCAAAATGCTTCCTTTTATCAAGGACTGTCGACTGCAACTCCGAAACTTTGTCTGTCTCAGAAACGGACTCGGTACTTTCGTCCCCACTCGCCAGTTTCCGGAGCGACGGGGCGGAGTAGGAAACTGACATTCTCCGTTCTTGTTGTTGTTTCTCTGCCATTGGGACACTATGACAGGACCCTCCAGAGGAGCTCGTCTGGTCCTTCTCCTTGGTGAGGGAGGTACATGATGCACCGAGGGAGTCTGGAGCGGGTGGTGGTGGTACCGGTATCTCAATCCTTGTAGGCTGAGGATCTATGTAGGAAAGATGCGGGTCTGAGTCGATGAAATCACTGTCTTCCGAAGTTGAGAATTTGTTATGTTTCATTTGAAGGGGGCAGTTATTCAGGGCAGTCCTCTTCTCAAGTCTTGGGAGATTTGGTGTCAATGACAACTTTCTATACGGTTTCGAGTCAGGACACAGCTCCCCCTGGTTACGTCTCAGATCGAGAGAGTGGTTGAGGGGATGCTCACTATTTGTGGAGGAAGATTGTGCACGTGCCAGAAGACCTTTCTCATGGGATCCCGTGTCAATGCTGGGTATCTTCCCATTCTTGTTTAGGCTATCCCGGGAGGAGGTGGAGGAATTGTAAACGTCCTGTTTCGAAATGGACTTCTCCCGCTTTAACTTTCCACGGAGTGTCCTGGAGAAAGTGTAACATACAAAAACACAAAATATATCTCTTAAATAATTATCGAGAGTGAATTATACCTTATGAAAAGTGATGTGAAGCGAAGATAGTCAGACATACTACAACAATCTCACACGTATATGCTATTATACACCAAATATTACACCAACACAAGTATACGAAGGGAGCTGGTGTTCTGCAGAGTAGATCTAGAGCTATAGTGCTGTTTAATATACTTCCGTTATCAGGGAACAGACCTTATAGGACACCATGTTCGACAAGGAGTTAGTTATTGGGAGGAGAGATAAAGAGGTAAAGAGAGGGAAAGAGAGAGATAGAGAGAGGTAGAGAGAGATAAAGAGATAGAGAAAGATAGAGAGAGGTAGAGAGATAGAGAAAGATAGATAGATGGTGAGAGAAGGAAAGAAAGAGTGCTTTAATTATTGTACCCTATGTAGCTGTATCTGTAGTAAAATGTTTTAGAAGAAAGCAGAATAGAACACGAGGGGAGTGCAATCTGATAGTCGGAGACACACACATAAACTAATCACAACAGTGTAAGGGGTTCATAGATATTCTATCGAATTTGATTTTGTGTGATGTCCTTATATGGCAATATACTTTGAACGTTTCACAAAATGGCGACAAGCTCAACTGACAAATCATGCTTGTCACGGTGTATAACTGGGGTTATTCAAGCAGAAAACACTTGAATGACATTCAACTTCCTATAGAGAGGAACATAAAACCAGTGAGATAGGGAAATATTATGATATGGAAAGTATTCTAGACTTGTTTTTAAAGGTTCATAAAAGGATGACACATTACGCATACCTTTCCTCACTACGACTGCTATCTGAGTTTTCCGTTGCAATCTGTTTCTTCAACTCGCGACGTTTTTCCGCTTTTGATGAACCTGGACCCTTTCCAGCGCTCTCAGACGAAACTGCTTCTCTTGACTCAGATGCCTAAGTAAAAGAAACTTATATAGCCACAGGACGTACTTCACTTTTACATGTTTGTAAATCATCCAAATTATATTTACCACTCTTTCCTCTTCTATTTTTTCTGAATCTGACGATTTTTGGAGCTCAATTGTGAATTCTAATTGTCCATTGAGCTTGGAGGCAATTCCTCTTTTACATTCCAACGGTTTGACGACGACGTACGCTTCGGCTACTTTGAAGTCGTGTAGATAGGTAGAGCAACGACCTGTAATGATAAGGCATAATGAGGGAACTAGCATACTTGCATGATCTGAATAGTTACACATGATCTGAATAGTTAGACATGTGCTAAATGAGTTTCCTTGCAATTATGCAATGGACCGTGGAATTTATCTCACTGATACTACCTACTGTCTCAGATTCCTTTCTGTCTTACTGATATATCGTACCTACAAAATGATCTCCAAACTTATCACGTTCAATTATCTTTAGTTCCAAGGGATAGTCCATACTATCCAGATAAAAGTCAAACTGCTCATTCCAGCTGGGTTGACCAAACACTCCCGTATCCTCGAGCGGGGTCGTTTCTAAAGGAAGATAATTACAGTTATATTGTTACCATAGTAACAGCTTTATTGGAACTGGGAGTGATTCAATTGTATACAGAGAGAGCTGATCATCATATCCGGAAGTATTATATCGGCTCTAGCTTTCTGAGAACAAAGCAGTAAGATAATTAAAGAGTAAAGACCACACATACATACGTGATAGTCTTGCCCGCCAGCTTGCAGACAGCAGGACATATCGATAGCTTGCGGGAAGAGAAAAAACAAAACCAGAGACTCTGGACCTAGAGTCCTAGCAAGATATGACAGTATATAGGTGATTAACATACTTCACTATAGAGATTTACCTGTCCGGTATTGAGCTACCCGAATCTTCACCACAAAGTTTAGGTATGTTTCTCTCGGTTTAACCGTGTTTTGGGATCTCCCGATGACCAGTCGAAGTTTATACTGGGTACTCTGAAATTGTAGATACGCATTAGATAGAGATCTAATTACAACTGATCGATAAGGGAAGAGTTAAAAAATAAAGGCAGTGATTAGGTGATTAGGTGCGGCGTCTAACGGAGGATTAATCTGCTCTGATCGGTGATATTTTTAGACTGGCTGCTGCTGCTGTTTTAATACTGAAGCATGTATACGGAAGAGAGGACGGAACGGCGGTGGTGAACTGATAACCGGAAGAAGATGGTGAGTAGAAGCACAGGGTAGATGAGAAGGAATACCAGCATTAGCATTAGGATATACTGGGTAAACCTCATGGCAAGCTACTGTATGTAGACAGTTGTAACTGTCTGTTATCTAGACACACACAATGGGGGAGACTTTTACCCAGTATAGGAATATGTGCTGATGTTTGGGTATGTGATGGGTAGGCAACAAGCTGACGACAACGGTAAGCTGTATTATGTAATAGTTGAGATAGAAGAGCTCTGTATAATTATAGTCTAAAGTAGAGCGATCAATTCTTGAAGATTGATGTATAATACCCTAAAGGCTCTATAGATCTGTGACAATAGCTTGACAGCTACACCTGATTAGTTTCCTAGTTTACACAAACCCACCTTGACACGGAATGTTTGAGGTAGCATACTGACTCTTCTTTGCAGACTATGCACCATCCGAGCGGTAACGGACTGGCGACGTTGCATCGGCGGAGCAGCCATCTTGTATATATATTTCACAGTGTGAACAAAAAAAGCTACAAAAATCAGCAAACACTTTAGGGAAAAGAGAGGCATGAAAGTTTCATTGAAAACAGGGAGAAAGAAATAGAGAGATTCATGGAAAGTTATAAAGAGAATTGGTAAGGAGAATTGGGAAGAAATTGTGACCACAAACAAACGTTAAAAGGCACTTAAACCGAGAAAGAGTCTACACAAAATGTGTGTGTGTGTGTGTGTGCACAAGCGGGAAGAGCTGTAAAACTCAAGGCGTGTTTTATAGGTTTGTTAAAATATATATCTATCGGCTCTCCGTCTCTCCGTATCGGGATAGTCTTGAGCTCGCGAACCGATTACCGCAGATCATTCGGCAGGAAGAGACAGCATACAGTTTATAGAAGTTTGTTGTTACTCAACAAGTCTAGAAATGAGGAGGCGGAGAGAGGGAACGATCAGTAACTCTAGTTACCAATCTTATTCTATATCAAGCAGTATGCCATTATGCCTAATGCATAATACAGATCTCAAGTAGCTACGATAATGATTTCATTTGTCGAGGGTCGAAAAAGGCAAGATTTCACCACTGCAGTACAGAGTTATAGACAAAGCTGTCGACATGTGTGAAATATTCATAGGTATATCTCACGTACATCCAGGGTTTTCATTATGTGTGTGAACGCTTATCGTATGATAGTTTATTCGTTGCGGCATCTTTCTCTCTCTTTGATCTCTCCCTCACAGACACTCACTCTTTTCCTTTCTCTCTTTCCATATGTATCTCATTCGTTCTCCGACCGTCAAGCGGTTGTACTGCTGAGTACAAGGACACTCACACAAGGTAAAGAATGATCTATTCTATAAAAGGTCCCATTCGTAATAGAGCAACCTAGGCGAAACCTATTATAATGAAGATCCACCTATCTTTATTCTACGAATATGATTCGAGATCTATCATTTATCGCTTAAAATCAAGTCACACAACACGTACAGATCGGCGTTTAAAGCTATAATTAAACGCCGATGACCTTTGCCAAAGTGAAGATCAGAACAAGCAATGAATTTATTTAGTGGTTGCATGGTGCTCCCAGAGAGCAAGTTCACGATGATATACGAGGTAAGCGATATAGTGACAGCTGTACTGCATACCATTAAAATTAGTTAATTTTCCTCGGAAATCCGAGTTCAAGATGGTTAAGTCATTATGAAACTACCTACACTAGTTCGAATCTTTCGGCAGATTCACCATGGAGCATTGTTTAACTTTTAAGAAATAGTCTATTTCAAATAGACAAACGTGTAGTATATATGCGATCCTAAACGTATAAAAACTTACATATCCCTTTACTCGGTAGCTATCCGTGGCTTTGGTTTTCCACCTTTTTATAGCCATAAACACACTCGTCCTGAAGGGGAGAAGTGCGTTAGAAGAAGTCTTAAGTCTTTTTTTCTTCGTATCAATCATACTATTATTAAAGCAAATAGGGAAATGCCCTGTCCCGTTTTTTTAACCAAATATGGCATTTTGCACGTGCAGGTTTAGAGGTGGAGTACTATAGCTGGAGTTGGGCCAGGGGTGGGAGCCGTTGCCAAGGATTGTTACTAATCTACTGCAGCTGCACGTGCAGCTGTTCTTGCGTTGTTTTTGTGTCACTGTTCCAGCTATTATGCTCTCTTCAACAACCGTTGATATACGATTACGAAAGCGACAATTGGAGATCTCACCGCCATTCTCTACTTTTCCATACACTGAGGGGTTTAAATACAGCAACACCAAGAGAACTGAGAAGTGCAGAGACAACGAAAAAGACGTTGAAGGTCAGACAGAACCGGTGATCAATCCCAGATGAATACTGCAAACAGATGAAACGCGAGGAGTTCTAAAACTCGCAGCGATCCCGCCTGAGCTCCTTTTACGGTACGGTGCATGTCAACAGTTCGACTGGTGATGTCAGTGTTCCCTAATCCAGCTACCATTTCCCAGAAATTCGCCCGAAGGGCGAACGGGTTTACTAGTGGTGATAAATAACTCACTGTAATGATTATCAATATCAGTGAGGAAGTTTAGTTTTCTCCTTCCGGCTGGACAAAATGAGTAGACGGGGTTTTTATTGTAGAAGAACGCAAACCCCGTCTACTCATTTGTCCAGCCGGAAGGAGAAAACTAAACTTCCTCACTGATATGCGGCTAATAAACAATCAACCGATCTTTATTCTCTGTCGATTATCAATATTAATCAAGAGTCTGAAATACTTCAATGTGGAAGATTAACCTTCGTGATTTTTGTGCTCCAAGGTGCTCAAACAACTTTACAACAAAGCGTCAAAGCAATGTACTCAATGTACTAAATCATAAATGGTTCTGAGGATTTGAAACAGTAAACTTACCTACTGTTCTATACTTAACCGAGAGATAAAACCACAACCCACATTGAATCAGAAACATTGAAACATTGAAACATCAAACAGTTCATCTTTACCCTACCTATTAGGCAATTTCTGAGGAACATACTTGCTCGCGATCGTGGTTGATCGATGGATTTCGGAGAGGCATTTCTTTTCCTGAAAGTAACATTTTTCCTTTCCATTTTCCTGATCATCATCGAACATCTGCCCCTTCCTGCCTTTCCTGGTTGAAATGAGGAAGACTACTTTAGACGAAGCTCAACAACAAAATAAAAGTAATGTAGTAAGAAAGCTCAAAGCTGCTGCAGTGATCTCTATCGAGAAATCAGACATGCTCATTGATAAATAATTGTGCCACGGACATCGCAAAATTATTAAATTATTAAAATGCATGAGAATCATGCATAATACGATATATTTAGATAATAATAATTGGAAGAGAAGCAGTAATCTTTAATGACTAAATTTAATGCTCTAAAGATCACACGGCTTTCCGGTACCTAGACTTAGAGCAAACGCCCAGTCTTCGCCGCATTTTTCAATAAGAACAGATCAAGAGGCATCATTTGCCCATGACTATCGTCGACAAGCGGGTCAGGGCTGCAGCACTAGGACTGATTGATCAGACCAATTACCACTGTGTGTACGTGTGTGTACAGTTGTATTAGTTCTGTAATTTGTAAAAAAAGAAAGAAGAAATGACTTTTGAGTGACCACATGATATTGATAGTAAATATCGGAGATTTCATCATGCGGAGCATTCATGAACCAACGAGCGGCCAGTATATTGTAGGTCAAGCTATATATATATATAATAAAGCCACAAATGACAAAACATTTACAACTCTATTTGTTATGTAAAATATGCATGTGCACAAAAGACCAAATGAACGTACGCTTGCATAAATATATACATAAAGCCTGCAATTGACCGAACTAAAGAATTTTGAAGTGTTCCTTTTGTTTCTTAATTATCTACTTTCTAGTACTTTCTAGTACTCCAGCGTCCGAATCAGCATTTCCGGGTTTGCACTCAGCAGCATGAGTTCTTTAAAAAACCTTAAAGACAAAAGCTATAGATACTAGAGAAAAGCTCGATAGACAATAACATCAAGTTCTGCCTCCTAAAAGTTTATCTGATGTCACAGTAGTGTGGTAATGATCTGCTGATGAGACTACCACACAAGGATTGTATCTCTATGGCAATTATGTACTAACTGGTAAACCCTACCGTGCTAGGAACAGCTGATAGGGAGGGGATCTGCTTAAATTTCAAGAAAAAGTACTTTCGATTTAATAGCTTATCAGCTCTCTGTTATATAGAGTTCTACTATAAATGTGCAATATAAGCGGTAATGAATCTGTTAGATACAAAGCTCTTGTGAGAGTCAACCAGCTCAGGCGCAGTAATGCCTCGTTATTAGTATCACCGAGTCAACAAAAGGACAAGAAGTTTGGCATACATAAAAGACACGGGCACTCTAGCACGTGGAAATAGAGAGTGAGAGAGAGAGAGAGAGAGAGAGAGAGAGAGAGAGAGATACAAAGAGAGAGAGAGAGAGAGAGAGAGAGAGAGAGAGAGAGAGAGAGAGATACAAAGAGAGAGAGAGAGAGAGAGAGAGATACAAAGAGAGAGAGAGAGAGAGAGAGAGAGAGAGAGAGAATGGGAGAGAATGAGAGAGAGAATGAGAGAGAGAATGAGAGAGAGAGAGAGAGATACAAAGAGAGGGAGAGAGATACAAAGAGAGGGAGAGAGATACAAAGACTAAGAGAGGGATCAGACGCTGAGGGAGACAGACAGACAGAAATCGATGCATATTATTTGTAAAGGTTTTATACAGCTATCTATAATGGCCAATTGTTAAAGTCATCTGCAGTAACGACAGGCAGATAGGTGTGGTGTAAGACGTGTGTAAAACACACACACAGACACACGAAATAACGATAAAGTGTTTATTGTTTAAGTACAATCTCGATATATAGAAGATCTCGATATAGAAGATCTAATGATGATGATATTTTGAAAGTGAACTCACTATCACCGTCATATCATACTCAGCTGAAGCTTTAACTGTACTTGTAGCAGACTTGGTACTGGTAGAGCAGAAAAAGCACGCAGAAACTGCAAAATACCCTTTCGTCACCTTGTGGCGATTGCCATATACATGCAAGGGTAGCTTTAAGTTCATAGATTTAGCAGGCAGGTGTAATATTGGATCACTGTGCTGCACAGTGCACAGTATTTTACACTTCTAATGGCTATTGCACCATTCCGGTAAATTGTATAGGGTAGCGACTGGCTATTTGAAATGGCAGCTTATTTGAAACACCCCTTCGCCAGTCGCTAGAAGGCCTTCTACTGCAGGCCAGCAGGTGCGCCAGATTTGGATATTCAGACATCAATGGGCTTGCGTTTTGACTAAACCACTGAATGTCAGAGCATTTGCCTGACCCATTCTCGTTTCGGGGCGTGCGAGAACTGTGGTCAGAGCATTGGCCTGACAGCCCGCTGAAGTCTAAAAATCCAATTCTGGTGCACCTGCTGGCCTGTAGAGGGAGTGTTTCAAATTAGCCGCCATTTCAAATAGCCAATCACTACCCTACTTATAGCAATACAACAGTGTATACAACAGACAAGTTTTCTTTAAAAAGGGGCAATTAGTGATAGTTTCGAGTTGATGGCATTCACACGATCAGGGTATCATCAGTGGTTGCACAAAATCACTGGGTGCTATCACAGCTCATGACGTCATAAAGACGTCATATCAGCTAGAATGCATCTTACCCTGTCACGGCGTCCTGGGCCTTCGTCAAGATGCTCGTCTTCTTGTTCTCATTGAGACGGTAGTGATTTCCAAAATCGAAGAAACTCTGCTCCGATTTGTTGGTCCCCTTCCAGGAATCACCTCCACCAAAGCCCGTGGTCCCAAACCCGGCTCCGAATCCGGGCTTGTTCAAGAACATCTTGTGTATGGGAGAGGTCATTTTGAGAGAGACGGCCAGGAGAACAATTCAAACAATGATCAATATATCCAAGCATCTCTCTCTCTCTCTCTCTCTGAAGGAGAGCACGTTCGAGATGGGATAACTGGCCAGTTATCTTTTAGTGAGGGGTTGTGTTTACTTACTGAATCATTTAGCATAATGAAGAGATATACTAGATGCTTCTCTGAAACTGCAATTGAGAACACACAGAAAACGCACACCAGAAAAAGAGAAAATATATAGCGGATGAGCCAACGTACAATCTGAAGATCTGTCTACTTCTTAAAGAGCCTGTTGCTTGTATAGAGTCGCCCTAGTTAACTAGAGAGAGAGATAAGTAGAGAAAGAAAGAGAGAGAGAGAGAGAGAGAGAGAGAGAGAGAGAGAGAGAGAGAGAGAGAGAGAGAGAGAGAAATAGAGACAGAGAGGTCACATTAGCCAATCGTACAACTGGCTCTGATCTCTCTCTCTCGTTTTCTTCTCTTTTGAGACTTATAAATTTTAGTTCTACACCGTTCCCATTCTCAAAATATCTCTCTTTCTGCTCCTTTATCGATCATCTCTTACTTTTTCCTAGAATCAAACTTTGGCGACTAATATAATGTCTCTATGTTCTCTGCAACTATTTCCTATTTCAAATCAAACCAGACGTTTGGCGCCACATACTATTTATGGACGATGGTCACGAATGATCTTCGTGACTTCAAGGACCATTATCAAACATTGATGCACCTCTATCTTTGAGTCATGGACAATGCATTATTATATGACCATTGATCCACTGATCGAGATCCGGTACTGATGATATCATTCGATAACAATTTGTGGGCCGTGACGTGTATGTGACTGGTGATCAGCATAAGAAGAATAGCAACAATCAGGAAACGAACGGAATGTTTAATCATTTTCTATGCTCTTTTCAAGCTTAGTCCTGAATTATGGTACTGGTCAAACAATTAAATTTTCAGCTTCTGGTAAAAAATCAATCCTTCCGTTCGTTTCCTGGGTACAATATCACAGTAAACTTACCGTCGCTTGACACTGTGTCTCGCGCTAAAACATAGTTTGAGCAATATAATTCACCTTACCTGCATTGGGGAAACACAAAACTACAGAATTCAATGTAACGCGTATCTGGAGTTCTTCAACCGCGAGCTGCCATAACAAACATTAGGGTAAAAGTGAAAGCGACACTACTGAAAAAAGTTAAGGACACATACGTACTGCATACATGACGTACAACGGAAGGGAAGTTCGGCTAATTATAATATTCTACAAACTACCAAGAAACTTATTAATTGGCAGCCTGCCGCACAATAACTAGAACAATACTGTTAATTGAAAGGGCAAATGTTACATAATTAATTTTACCACAACAATAATAAAATAATATATAGATTATGTATTTAAGCCAGAGAGGGATATATTTTCAGGATTTAGTATAGTTGAATGAATAGGACTGAATAGGAAAGACTTTCGGAAAGACTACCGTCGTAATTTGTTGACACCTAGGTGTCAATGACTCAATGACCTGTAGGGTAAATTAGATTTACTTCGATGGTAAAATCTCATTGGAGTAAACTTTTTGGCCTACCAAGTACCCACCCCCTCGGGTCATTTAAAAATTTTCACGGAAAGATGGACAAAGTATAAAGTACAAACATTATTTCCATCGGTCGTTTACTAAAGCTATGTGCTTGATCAGACGTTTGAAGCACCAATTAGTGGTCTCGTAAAGGCAAGAATGAACAATGATCATGATGCTGTGCAATCAATAACTGATAGAACACAGACTGAAATCAATAAATTATATATCCAATCCTGAATCCGTCGAAGATGATCGTTTAAATGTCAACAGACCGGCAACCTACCCGGACAGGCCGGACAACTAGCGTAAAAATAGAGATTTAAATGTGAGAGGGAAGACGATTTAAAGTTCATAGTCCGGACAGAGATAGAGAAGAGCGATAGAAAGTAAGAGACACTGTGAAAGGGATGGGGAGAGAGAGCTAGAGAGAACCTGTAATAGGTGTAGAGATAGATGGCTCAATAGAGAACACATTATTGGAGATCGTAGAATAGTATGGATCGAAAAATAAACCACACAAATCGGTACGTCTTGCATAGCACGTTTTCTACACACTGTTTCCCGTCACATACAAACAGACAGTATATATAGCCTATATACAGTTCCGATTGTAACCACAAGAGGCTGTATAACAGTAGTCCGGTCTCTAGTTACTAGAGAGAGATGGACAGACATCTTGACAGACATCAAAAGAGGTAGATAACTGGAGAGAACGTTTAACTCCCAGTTGAAGCCGTTAACATCTTGAACAAGGCACGTGTGCATCTCTCAAGTAGGTAGCGGAGGGAGAGAGAGAAAGAAAGAGAGAGAAAGATCATGTGCAAAAGTAAGTGAGAGTAAAACCAATCGGTAAATTAAGAGAACATTAGCTATGATCACTGCAGATGAGCTTAGTTCAGAACCTCTTTAAGGCAAAGCGCTAGCTATATATAAGTGTGAACGAGAATATTAGAAATCATTCTCTCTATAAGCGATCAGAAAAAACGATCATTCTTATTCTTCTTCTTCTTCTTCTTCTTGCTCTTCTAAAGTGTTATGGTAAAACCCACAAGGAATTTATAACTATAGATAAAAGCGATTTTGCCCGCATTGTTGGATAACGTGAATATAAGGCAGCATGGTGTACTTACAAGAGTGACACGATAGAACTTCTCCTACTAGAAGTAGGTGTTATACTCCGTTGGAGGTGATCATCATTATCCAGATTAGCCATGACTGGATCACCAATACTCGCCCCGGCCGACAAAATATAATATTGGGACGTTTACAGAAAGGATGGGAGCCACACACACACACTTGAGGGGATCAGAGATTGTACACGTCACAAGTATATAGTCTTCCATTCACTTTCTCTCTCTCTCTCTCTCTCTCTCTCTCTCTCTCTCTCTCTCTCTCTCTCTCTCTCTCTCTCTCTCTCTCTCTCTCTCTCTCTCTCTCTTTGTGGTTAGCGGCCGATCCATGTAATCAGTCGCTTCATCAATCACAGCACCCTCTCTCCGTCTATATAGCACCCCACTGCACTGCACAGAGCGACAGAGATGGCTGTGGAGATGAACTACAATAGGCACAACACGCTCAATATAGTCATGAGTTTATAGATCTAGTGATCATGATGGAGATATAATAGTGCCCCAGCTATATTAGAGATCATCTGGTATATATATATTGGGGCAAAGAAGGGCCATTAAATATGGACTAGGGATAACCATTTTAATAAGCCCCTAAATAAATCATGAGCCAGTCTTAAATACTGGTAAAGGACCTCAAGAGATCCGCAGAAGAGCACCACAAGACTTGGTTTATTTTATTTTCTCCCTAATATCTCGGTCTAAGTATATATCTTCTCTTTTTCATGTCCAGTTCTTTTTGCTTCTTCCCAATTTCCCCCTGTATATTTAGTAAATCGTTTTGTTAATCTTCGCTCTCATTCTTATGTTTAACTTTGAGAGCAATTAAGAAGGAGGAGAGACAATGTGGGGTTGATCCAAGGGTTTACATCTGGAAAAGAAGGGAAAAAATATTAACTCAAGCTTCATTTATACTAGAAGGAGGGTTTTCCTCACAGATCATTTTCCTGTTGAACTCCTCGCACACGGTGTGTACCTGCATGCCACACTGGCATACATTTGCTGAGTAAGGGGTGGACTCAACAAGTATACATGTGGTCCGTCGAGGAGAGCTCCAGTCGTGTAATGGCACAGTTGTAGACCTAGCTATATCTAGCAGCTAGGACATTATGATATTAAATGCAGTAGTCAGTGCAACAACTAGCCACTCAACTAAGATAGCTATTGAACTGCTTTAGTCTATGTCTATGCAAACAGATCGTCAAATCATTTGGATCGACCACATGGTTATCTAATTGATGCAATACTCCATAAGATGATTTATAGTTGAAGGAATCGTTCATTCTGTTTCGCGTTCCAGTTATGATACTGTTTCAATAATTTTTAGGAGTTTGAAATTACTTTGGTCTTATATTTTTAAGACATATTATACGACTTTTTCTTTCTCTTTCTATCCCTTCTTTCTAGATCTCTCCCTCTGCTTCTCTCTGTCGCCAGTAGGTCGGATCTCTATTTCTGTTTATCTGCAATACCCAAAGAGTCTTTCCTAGAGAAAGAGAGATGGTCGATTAGTGGTCACAGTAGCGAGCTCTAGATGTCCGAGACCTCTGACCTCTGTGAGATTTCTTAGGGAAAGAAAATAGAAGAATGACCAGAGAGGATATATAAAAAAAAAAAGGGGGGGAAAAGAGAACCCGGGGGGGGAAAAGGAGGAAAGGGGGGGGGAGGAAAAAAAGGGGTTTTCCCCCTCTCTCCCCTTTCCCCTTTCTCTCCCTTCTTCCCCCCTCTTCCGCCCTTTCCTTTTCCCCTTTCTTCCCCTTCTTTTTTTTTCCCCCTTTTCCTCCTTCTCCCTTTTCCCTTCCCCCTTTTCCCTTTTTTGTTTCCTTTCTTCCCCTTTCCCCCCCTTTTTGCCCCCCCCCTTTTGGTTTTTTTTTTTTTTTTTCCTTCCCCGAAAAGGGGGGGGCAAAAAGGGGGCCCCACCCCCTTTTGGGGGAGGGGGGATTTTTTTTTTACAATGGGAAATTCTGTTTAAAAATTTTTTTTTTTTTAGTTTTTTTTTTTAAGTGCCACAAAATCCTTTCATACCTATCATTTTTGTCTATCGTTAACATTTTTACCCCACTCATTGTACGATATACCAGTCCTCACCACGTCTTTAGCCTCACTTTCTTTTTTCTCTAGAACCCCTCAATCAATTTCTATGAGCCGGGTTTTTCTAGCCGAGTTTAGGGGCACCCCTAAAGCCCTTTCATGTGCCCCTTGTTTCCCCCAAAAAAAAATATATTTTTTTTCTCTTTTTTTTTTTTTTTTCTTATTTTTTCCTTTTCCCCTTTTCCTCTTTTTTTTTTTTTTCGCTAAATTTTTTTTTAAAGGAGCTCGTATGGAAGTAATTTAAAAAAAGGGCATCGATTTATGTGGTCGGGGGAATAACCCCTTTGCCCTTTTGCTTAACTACTCTGATTGATCGTACTAAAAAAGCAAAAAAGAAAAAGGGCGGAAGACGAGAGTAAGGGGGTGAAAATGAGATGAATAAAGAGGGTATAAAATAAAAAAGGGAAAAAAATAAAAATAGAAAAAAAAAAAAACGGAAGAAAAGGGGGGGGGGGGAAAAAAACAATTTTTTGAGAAGGAAATAAGGGGGGGGGAAAGCGGGGGGGGGGTTTTTTTTTTTTGGGGGTTTAAACCCTTTGAACGCAGAGTCCCTTGGGAATACGTCCAAATTAAAATAAAAAACATTTAGGGAAATCTAAAGGCCTCCTCCTTCTCTAAACTAATACTTCAGTCCTGTGTTCTAGTTCCCCCCCCCCCCCCTCTCTCTCCCCCCCCTCTTCTTTTCTCTCACTCTCCCCCTCCTCTCTCTCTTCCTCATCCATTATTTTTTTCCCCCTTTTCTTTCCCAATTACCTTTTTTCTTTTCGTTTCTCTTATACAGTCTCATCCTTCTCTCTCTCTCTCTCTCTCTCTCTCTCTCTCTCTCTCTCTCTCTCTCTCTCTCTCTCTCTCTCTCCCTCTCTCTCTCTGTCTTTCTCTCTGTCTTTCTCTCTGTCTCTCTCTGTCTCTCTCTCTCTCTCTCTCTCTCTCTCTCTCTCTTCTCTCTCTCTCACTCACTCTCTCTCTCTTCCTCACTATCTCTCTCAGTACTCTCTCCCGTCCAATAAGCCATTCTTACAATCTGTACGACTTTGAGAAAGCTATTTATAAATCATCTCTGTATTATGCTCAGCTATAATAGCGTGGTCACGCTCCCCTAATTTCCTTGAATTACCACGACCATCTTTAGAAGCGTGTTTTCATATAATTCGCTTGGTTTTGTTTAAAAGGATTCTTCCTCAATAGTCAATACCATATATGCCAAGCCTAGAATAGCATACTCTCTCCTTAGATGTCATATTCCTGTCGTTGTCCCTTTTCTTCAACAAACATCTGCTCTCCAAGTACACTGTTATACTAGCTCTCTCTCCTTTTCCATCCCTCTCTCCCTTTCCATCCCTCTCTCTCTCTCTCTCGCTCCCTAACTAAGCTTTATGAGTGAAGTTTTATACTTGATACACGCAAACGATAATCTTCAGCTCTATCCGTGTACACTCTTTCTGCAGCCACTTGTGTGCTCGTGCTCTCTCGCTTATATCTCTCTACCCGCTTTAAATATAAATAGGGCAACGCATAGTTTTAGAAAATATATTAACGCTTGTTTTGTTTGTGTAAACATATTGAAAACCTACAAAAACACTAAAAACTATACAACTTTATTTACATTCCAGGGCTGTTAAGCACCGCTTGTGAGTGCACGGACTGCTTCAATCTTGAATTTTAAACATTGTCTGAATTGCTTAACATTGTCTGATTCATTGTGAACACTCCTTATTATATCTCTTTTTCTGTTGTTTAATCGTCCAACTGGGTGAGTAGGGCCACTCCACGGTTCACCCAATGCTCAGAAGGCTGATCCGTTCCCAACAACATGATCATGACGAAGTTGGTGGAATGTCCTGTTGTTGAGAGAGTTCCCCTCCGCTCCGATGTCTTGTACACTGGTGCCTGGAGGATGTTTGGGTCAACACTAAGAATGTATTATTTATCAAGGAGACAGCACACAATCAGTAATGAACGAGTCGAGACTGAATCCGTGTATAGCTGATGTCACTAGTTTATTCAATAAGATCGATTCCATTGTTTTGTGACTGTTTGTATGCTGCTGTGGCTGTGGCTGTATCAGATTCTACGTAAATTGGGTATACCAGCAGTTCTAAGAAAAGTTGATTTGTTGAAACATGTCGGCATTGTTCTTGCAGTACACGGATTATTCAAGCGGTACATACCTCATATTTCCCTTCCTTGCTGAGGTTTTTCTTCTCCACCGGTCTCAACCAGATCACGGGTATGGTGTCGTAGAGAATCTTGGGGGCAGCCTCGCCCATTTGCATCTTTTCCCGGTCCCAGATTGCACCCTCGATGAACAGTCCGTACACGTACACCCCATCATCCTGATCAGAGAGCTAGGACGTCACGCGTGAGTAAATGTAGATAAGGTGGGGTAACGCGTGAGTAAATGGCGGAGATAAGGACGTCACGCGTGAGTAAGTGGAGATAAGGGGGTAACGCGTGTTGATAAGAGGGTCAAGATTGAGTTACAGCGATCATAGATAAGGGCGTCACATGCAAGTTGAACTGCT
Organism: Hormiphora californensis; assembly: GCA_020137815.1. Lineage (NCBI taxonomy): Eukaryota > Metazoa > Ctenophora > Tentaculata > Cydippida > Pleurobrachiidae > Hormiphora > Hormiphora californensis. The sequence goes on from CM035354.1 coordinate 3,831,166, forward strand.
AGATAAGGACACAACACGTTAGTAACAATGAAAGATAAGGAGGTACAGGCGATAAGAGCTTGATTGATCAGATATTGAGAACCTTGATACGAATTAGAACATCATCAGTGTGGTAAAAACATCACAAAGAGTATCAGCAAGACATTGAATCACAGAAAATCACATTCAAAGCAACCATGCCACATCATTGAACAAAAAACATCACGAATAAAAACAATTTTTCTTATTTTCACATCATTGATTGGGCGCACGCGAAGTCGCTTACCCCAAAACTGTGTCAAAAGTATAACTTGGCGTATGTATTCATTTTATTTTTGAGTTTTGACCCTGTTTAAATCACATCCGCGAAGCAACTCCCTCTCACCATACATACAATAAATGGCAATCCGAGTTTTCATTAAAAATGAATCAAGTTTAGTTGGTGAAAGAAATGATTAAAAAACGGTCATTTTTACCAAACATCGATTTTAACCCGTTTTGACAAGAAATTGGTAAATTCAGGCGCTAAAAATTCGTACGGCCATTACACTTGATCGATATTGATGTTAGCCAGAATTTCGGCTCTCTATCTAAAAGTTCATTTTTACGACTGGAATGAATCCTAAATGAACTTGAAAACAAGAAAACTATTCCAAACCAGAATTTCACAGTCGCCTTTGGGTAACGATTTCCTTTCAAACGCGACTAATTTTAGCTCAATTGGACCACCACAAGAGACACAGTGGCCACTTTTCCGACACTAGGTCTGGTCAAGTGACCCCTATTGAACCGCTAGCGTCATTAATCAGCGCCAATAAGCAGGTGTAACGGTCGCGTATCACGTATCACATCTGCTAATTAGGACGGTATACCGATACAGCGTCCGTTAGAATGTAAGTTCTCTTGCTAACACGTCATAATTTGATGGGGATCACATGACCCAACCTAGGCTTGGTAAACTGGTCACTGTGATTCTTGTGGTGATCCAATTAAGCTCAAACTGGTGTCGTTCGAAAGAAAATCGATAGCCAAACAAATTTTTAAAACTTTGGTACCAAAATATGGTTCCGTTTTTGGCGTTCATTAAATGTTCATTCGGGCGAAAAAAATGAATTTTCATCCAGAGGGCTGAAACTCTGGATTCCTCGAATGAGTAACCATACAAATATTGTGACAAAATATCAGAGTGATTGAAATTAAATTTCTATGAGAAAAGAAGGCCAACGTACCCTTAGTTTTTTTTGGGCCACGCGGTATCTCTATCTATTCTCTATCTCTCTCTCTCTCTCTCTCTCTCTCTCTCTCTCTCTCTCTCTCTCTCTCTCTCCTCTCTCTCTCTCTCTCTCTCTCTCTCTCTCTCTCTCTCTCTCTCTCTCTCTCTCTCTCTCTCTCTCTCTCTCTCTCTCTCTCTCTCTCTCTCACCCAGCCCATTCCTACTCCATGATGCAAACGGCACCCTCCATAAATCACGCGACAAATGATCTATTCCTTTGTACTCTCTTATTCCCCATGGCTCATGCTCGCACGCGTTTGTATCTCACTTCAAGCACACAAATGCCTTTGGAAATTCTTCTTTCCTTTATAACCTTAATCAGGGGGTATCTCGGCCCAAATTTACAATGCAGCTAGATTTTGTAAGCCCACCTGAATTTTCACACGTGCCCGCAATTTGCTTGTATTCCTTCTAAAAACTAATCTTATTCTAACTTAAAATTATGTTTCCACTCAGTGCAGTACATATATCACGTGCATTTAACTTACGGGTTTGCAATCCATAGAATCCTCCGCCGACATGATTTCGAATTCAAATGTCAGATGATCTATGGGAATCTTGTACTTCCTTGCAAAGTTCTGTGTCGCTCCTGGGAAGTTAGTGGTAATTAGCGTAGTAAGAAAATAAATTAGCTGAAGCACTTAGTTAGCTAAGCTGAAAGGAAGGTATAATGGGGGGATATGCTTAGAGGAATGTTTGCTTTTTAGCTTTTGCCCATGATTCGGTTATATAAGAAGTTCAAAGGGATGATGTTTGTCTTTCGGTTTTCAAAAAATAGACAATTTTGTTTTCGCCTTGTCTGGATTTAAAACTAGCCTATTTTTAGAAAGTTCCTAATTTATCAAGCTTTTTACCACCTCCGCCAAATGCATTGTCAGGCCCGTTATACAGGGGGATTGGGGTGGGGGAGGGGTAGGGGTCGTGGGGTGGTTAGAGGTGGGGTGGTTAGAGGTGGGGTGGTTGGAGGATGTGTTTTCACAAACCTGTCAGGAAGGACTGAGTGAAGTAGAATCCACTCAACCAGAACACATTCGGTATTCCCTTGGTAACCCAATTCTGAAAGGAAACAATTAAATCATTTTTAATTAATTAATTATTCGTAATTATAAAACAATCTCTCTCCCTATCTAGCTATTGTCTATGACTCTCTCTCCACTAAAATGAGAGAGACCACGTAAGAGGGGGTGTCTAGGTCGCATGGCGGAAGACACACGGAGGAAGCATGTTTCTGCTAGGATGGCATATGGTAACACGATGAGAGACCAGTACCATCGAGATATGGATGCCCTGTCCGTTGGTAGTTACCATGGTAACCATCATGGCAACCCAATCCACCCCGCTAAACTACAAATCATGAATGATCTCCGGGCCTTTCAGTGCTCAGGTATGACATGACATTGGATGCATTTAATAGTCGAAAATTCAAGTCTAAATATAGAAATTAGCATGGTATGTTGTGTTTTGGTTCCGATTCCCACCAAAACTAACTACCCGCCCCGTGCAGGTATTCTAAACAACAACATGAGTTTCGCGTCCTCTACCCCAATGGTAAACAATATGAACATGTGTAATGGGGCAATCCGGAAACCCTGCCTTAATCCCCGATTAATTGACCACATCAACCGGACAGAAAGAGTAAGTGGTCCAATTACAGTAATTATTGATTCTTATTGTGTATGTTTGTGTGTGTATGGAGTCGTTAAGCACTGGCTGTATATTAGATATGCACTTAGTCCACTCGGCCTGGTCGAGACAAGTCAGAAAAAGAGATAGAGAGAAGGAAACCAAGAGAGAGATAGAGGGAAATAAAGAGAGAGATACCAAATGATGGCCGAATAGAAAATAGAAACAGAGATAGAGAGGGCAAATTGTAGCAATCTCTGTCTGTATGTTACAAATACGCGTTTTGCTGTCGTAATCCTAAATTGCCCATCTCTTTTTCTCTCCTTCTCCTTTATCTCTCTTTCTCTCTCTTTCTCTTTCTCTCTCTCATCTCTATCTCTCTTTCCCTCTCATCTCTATCTGTCTGGGCTGATCGTGTAGTGACCTTTCTGTAGCTTTACTTCATGCAGTTGTAGTCATTGTTCTTCTCTTATTGATTTATCTGTATACTCTGTGTTTTAATGATACACCATTGCTTTAGGACCACTCCCAGCCGGTGAGCCCACAGCAGCCACACTTCAACCCCCAGCAACAAGCTGCAACCATGGCAACCATATTCAGCCAGGCTGGTCTTCAGCAGCAACAAACATCCCACCATCAGCAGCAGCAGCAGAGGGAGTATTTTGTGTTCCCAGAGCCACAACATCAGCAACAGCAGCATCAGCAACAAGTACATCAGCAGCAATATGAGCAACAGCAACAAAATCAGCAGCAACAGCAACCAAATGGAGGTTACAATCCATTCAACAACCCACCTCAGCAACATCAACTCCAACCTAACCGGTTCATGGCTGTGGGAGCCCAGAACACACAGCCCCTACACAGCAGCAGTATGACTTTAGGGCGGACAACAAAACCTCCACGACCTGCCAAACCGAGTAGACTGGTTAAATCAGCGAGTGTTGACCCAAACTACTTGTCGCAACACAACCTCATTGATATCCACGTACCCGCCGAGAAACCAGTTCCACCTCCACCTCCCGCCCGACCCATGCCCTATGCCACACTGGAGAGTGTACCTAGAGCCTCTCCTCGTGTCTCCAACCCCACCCCAGCAGCACCACCCCCTCGTCCACCGGTGACGACAACGGCTTCAGGCAGATCCCAAGAAACTACCGCTACAATGTCTCATGAAACTTCAGGGACTGCTCATGGCGCTAACGTGGCTGGTGGTAGACCTCTTGATCCAGCAGGTACTGCGGCTGGTGCAATGGGGGTTCAAGTAACCACTGCAGCAGGGGCTATGGGGGTTCAAGGCACTGCTACAGTTGCGGGACCACAGCATCATGTGTACATGAACCACGAGGAATCACAGAACACACTTCGAGACATGAGCAGAAGAAGTAAGTAACAATATATTGCTGCATGCAGCAACCTCGATTTATCAAGAGCCATGCCTGTATCTCTTTTATAAACCCCATCTCTTTTATAAACCCTGTCTTTCAAAACACTATTATCGTGTCCTGACATTACCAGCCTATAAACAAAGAAAACAAGATCCCAACTCTCTCTCCCCAACACAGATAAGACAACAAGAAAAGCGTTATCGTACATCAAAGAGAGTAGCCACTCCGGAGAGAACTTGGAACAACAGGTAATCTCCTCGCAGCAGGAACCGACCGACACAAGTAAACAACCAATCAGCACTCGTTATCTAGGGTCACGTGACTGGTTATCAGCCAATCAGGGACCAGTATTTCCTGGTTCGGTCGGTTCCTGACCCGCAGATTCCATCTGTAGGGAGTCTTTTTTACTAACCGCTATATCGATAATTATTGTTCTTTCCTTGCAGATACCTCAGGGACTCTCAACACACCCACCAAAATCCCGGGAACAGCAACCCCGGTACCACTCAGGACCGACCCCAACTTCCGACACCCCACCCTCCCTCCCGGACAAGCGCCCAAAACAACCGCAAGTCATCTACGACACTGTCCGAATTAACCGGCCCCCGCCCATTCCTGCCAAGAGCGAGGCGTATTACAAACACAAGATGGCCGCCAGGGAGGCTGCCAGTGTGGCAGCGGTGCAGGTCCGGCCAGAAGTCAAGAAGATCTCATCCCACTGCGGAAGTGGTAGTACTGGTGGGAGTAGCGTGACGTCATCCTGTGTGGTACAACAGCTGAAACACAGTTCACCCCAACTGGCGGAAGTGAGGAAACACTCAAACTCCTCAGGGATGACACCACGCAAATACAGGTATAACCATGTTACCCTTGCAGCTGTTGTCGGGCTCTGACTAGTGACTGCAATACCTGTACCACCAACCGGCAACCCCTTTCTAGACCTGTTCTCCTGCACTCAATTATAGCTTCCAACCCCACAATCCCAACCACACCCCAAAGACCCCACCCACACCCCAACAACCCCACCCACATCCCAACCACCCCTTCATTCCCTAGACCAGAGGAAGATGACGATGATAGTAAAGCAGGGGCTACCCTTCGTTTTGACAAGCGATCCAAAAGCTGGGTACTTTACAAGAACATGGCCAATAATCAGGTACCAGAATTTGAAGTCCCCCATCAGCTCCCCTTGTTATGTTCTAACCCTCCCTTTACATATTGTGTAAAGGGACGTGCAGTGTTTCCGAACCAGTTAGCTAGGAAAAGCTTCCCATCAGCTCCATTGTTTAAAACATCAGCTACTAAAACAAACATTTTGCAGATATTCGAAGCGGAAAGAAAGCAATCAGGTGGTAGTAAAGATGCCACAACCCCAACGACTCCAGGAGTCCCTGCACAGCCCCAAATTGTCCCCGGTAGCCCGCTGCTAGAGGGCGAGGGTAGTGCCACTATGATCGAGTTTGTAGACTATGTCACCTCAAATACGGAGACACATGTTCCCATTCTGGATCCCGCTGCACACGCTCTTACCGGTTAGTGGAAATGTTGAGAGTGAGAGAGAAGGGAACTGGGTTCTGAGAAAAGTTTTTCTTTCGATACCGTTAGTTTCGACCACATCAGCGACAGTGTGCGTTACAACACGTACACATGTGTGACATCGCTCACTCTCTGCAATCGATTAAGTCGTTGTTCTCAATCTACTAGAGGATTCCTCTAAATCGATTTTATAAGTTGTCTCTCCATCCTCTTTTTTCTACAATCTACACTTTATTCTAACTACTCTCTCTCCCTCGCAAAACGATGGTCGAATCGATTATCGCAATAGTTTTCCTTGTTTCTTAGATGCCGAGGTATGTTAAATGAATCGATTATCGCAATAGTTTTCCTTGTTTCTTAGATGCCGAGTGTCGTCCAATGATGCAGCCGATAGTGAGACGTCACGCCATTTCCCGTGGCTCCTCATTTGATGGCAGGTTGCCAGAGGAAGAACCAGAGCCCCCAGAGGAGATCCATACCCCGGGGGCGAGGAGGTCCCTCTCAATTGAACAACATCATTATCAGCAGGCACCAGCTGCTCAGAGAATCCCCACCGCAGCAGGGATCAGCCGAGGTGCCATGGACAGAATACCACCTCAACCAACCTTTCACCATCCCAATGTAACCACGGCCGTTCAACCTCCGCAACCCCTGCAACTACCGGTTGCTAAGAGCTATCCGGCAGATTTACCACCAATTGACTATCGAGCCGTGGAAAAACCGTACTATGCAGGCGGGTATGGAGAGGAGAAGTCCTACTATGCCGATCAAGCCTACAATTGTGATGAGAAGCACTATTACGCAGGACCCTATGGAGACGACGGAAGTGTAAGTAACTCAAAACTATTTGCAAATTGCTCCCACAATCACTCCTTCTTAGTACTTATAGTTGAAGGTACAGTCTCAGAGAAGCCAAATCAGCTTTCTTGACTGCATTATCCCTCCTATCCCCCCTCCAATTTTGTAATGTGTCTGTTTGTCCTCCCCCTAACCCCCTCCTCTCTCTCTCTGCAGTTTCCTCGGAGCCCCGGGTGCGAGGTTGGGTGTGTCCCATGTCTTGCACCTCAGTTCAAACAGTCTCTCCGGGGCGGGGAGGAGACCAAGAGGCTGCTGCCCCCTCCCGAGAAGAATGACCCCCTGGACCCCAACTGGGATCTGAGCAGCTCGGGGAGCGAGTTCAGTGTTAGTGAGGAGGACCAACATTTGGTGAAGGAAACAGCAGAGGATAAAGAGCGGGTTAGTGTTTAATAATTATTAGACAATTTTAACCGGTTATCTAAGTTTTCACAGTACACCGTTTCCGGTGGTTAAAGTGTACTGTGAAATTTTAGACCACTGCAAAAACACTAGTAATTATAAAGTAAAATACCGTTGCAGTGGTATGTGAAAAATTAGACACTTTCTAGTCACACGCACACAGTGTGAACATTACAAACATTACAAACTGAGTGAACGAGATATAGATTAAGTGAGAGAGAGAGAGAGAGAGAGAGAGAGAGAGAGAGAGAGAGAGAGAGAGAGAGATAGAGAGAGAGAGAGAGAGAGAGAGAGAGAGAGAAAGAGAATGTGTGTGTGTGAGAGAGAGAGATAGGAAAAGAGAGAATCGAAGGCAGAGAGGGAAAGCAGATGCAGGACGCTCATTGGGATGATGCCATCACGTGACGATCACGTGACTTATAGTTGCAGAGGGGAAGAAAAGATAAGGGTTAGGGCGTGTGTGTGTATGTGCACTGTGCAGTAGTGACTACTGCACACGCCTCTCTCTCTCTCTCTCTCTCTCTCTCTCTCTCTCTCTCTCTCTCTCTCTCTCTCTCTCTCTCTCTCTCTCTCTCTCTCTCTCTCTCTCTCTCTCTCTCTCTCTCTCTCACACACATTCTCTCTCTCTCTCACTCACTCACTCACTCACTCGCTCAATCTTTATCTCGTTCACTCAGTTTGTTTCCAAAATCATCTAATAAAATTAGATGACTGCTTTTACATGCTCTATTACACAACAATAATGTTAAAGATTCTTTCACTTTTAGGCCTCGCAGGCTCGGCCCAAAAGTACAACTACAGAGCTCGCAGGCTCGCTCAGTAGTTACACTTAGCGTGCCTCGCAGGCTCGGCAGCTAAGTAAAAGGATCTACCTCGACCTGTCGGTCTCGGTTCATTATTGTTGTATTTAGAGCACTCGGCCTTCGGCCTCGTGCACTAAAAAGTAATAGACCATTTTAACCAATCATCTAATCATATATCGGTCCACTGTAAACACACAACGCTGGCAAGCGCCCTGGTATTCATTGTGAAACTCTGTCAAGTAACGCATGTTGTTTTTCAGAGAGACAGCGAGGACATTTCAGTTTTTGATAACATGACTGCTATCTTTATGGATTTTCTGGAGGAGAACAAAGAGGGAGATGGCATTCTTGGGCAGGCTGCCAAATTCCTCATCGAGAAAGCCGATGAGGCACAGGCTGAGGCGTAAGTTTCTGGGGTTTCTCGCTGGACAGAATTTCGTAAAGCGAGTGTAGCAGATACGGTAGAGAGCATGACAGCTACTATAATTTATCCCTCCCTCCCAGGAGTGCCCCATCAAGAGGGTCAACATCTGAGGAAGAACCTTATGTTCCACAACGGAAAAAGATAGCCGAGGATACCCTCCTAGCGCTAACTAAAAAAGAGGAAAAACGGAAACTTGAGGTATATTTCACAGTTCCATGTATGTAGTTGTCGGGCCATGTGGTCGACCCGATATCTTGCTTTGTTCGACCCTCTCTCACCGTAAGGGAGGGTTAGAACAAAGCAAAGAATCACAATTTCTGTCAAAGTACGATAACTCTTTCACACCCAACCCAGGAAGCTACAGAAGACGAAGATCAGAGTACGCCAGCGGGACCAGGAAGACGATTAACCAAGACGGAGTACCTCATTCGAACTCAGCCCATTGCTTTTGACCAAAATAAAGTGCTGTTTGAAGTTGATTACCAAGGGCAAGAGGTACGGAGACAATTTTGTGCTGCTAACATGCTCGCTAACAATCCCAGTAAACTAACACCATCTCAGGGAAATAGTGTGCCGCGGGTGGAGAGGGAGCCCCTAGTGAATGGGATGGGTCCTAACCGGAACGCCCCGCCGCCACAATTCCGCTCCTTCGCCGAGCTGACTCAAGCGAAGAAGGATGCTGCCCTCGCAAAGCATAAAGAGTGGGAAGAGAAGCGTGCAGCTAAGCTAGGATATAAACCCGATGGGAGCCCCATTGCTACACCGCGAACTAAACCACGGAGAAAGTAGTGTGTTTTAATTAGATTTGTTTTTAAACTTTTTAAAAATGCGAGAAAATGTCCTATTACAATTAATTCATTCCACTTTATTAGTTGACCACTATGTGAGACCATCTATAATTGATGAACTGGTGATATATATCCGATGTGTACTGCGGATATGTAATGCGTCTGTTGATATTCGATTGAGATATCACATTTCTTCCCTCCCTGGGTGGATGCCGAAGGGATCCACCTTAATGATCGTTTTAGCACGTGCGCTGGGGGGTAAATCGTGAGTGTATTACACAATACACACTGTGTAATTAAAATCCTGTCATGGAGATCATAGCAACTGCTCCTTCATCAAACCAATTAACTGGTTTCATGAAATATGATTTATAACAGAAATACGGTATGTAAAGCTGTCTCAAGTATCAGTGTTCTCGATATCATTTGCTAATTAAAAGTGGTCAGATATCACATGAACATCTGAAGTTGGAACAGGGAAACCCGGCACTATGGATACATAGTGCAATTATTATTCTTGTTGATGATGGATAAGGATTGTCAATTTGAGCTAATTACTCCAAATAACATGGTTTTATTTAATGAGCTAATCACCTTAAAATCGGTGTACTAGTATTACTAAGCCTCCGACACGCACACACTCTCTCTCTCTCTATCCTCTCTCTCACGTACCTTGAAGAAGCTAAGTCTCGCCAGCAGATCAATTATGTATGATCCGAGGGGTTTCAGGGAGGGATATGATTTAGCTGCCCACATTTCTGGAACTTTGCCAACCAGCATGCTCTGGAACATGGCCTCCAGATCAGCACTCATTACCACCAGACCCTGTTGTGAGAAGTGGAGTTAGATATAGATCCATCGTGAAACATGGGAAATCGATTATGGAACAGTTTTGGACCTTTTTGTCCAACATGTCTATTGCCCCCTCTGGTAACATATTACTTGAATTTCTTTGAGAGGGACCGGGGAGGGGCATGATTACATACCTTGATAGCCTTCATAATATCCACAAGACTCTGACGGACCACGGTAGTAAGGTTATTGAACCGGGTCAACTCCTGGATCAGCACAGTGTTCATGCTCTCTTCGTATACTACCGGGTACTTCTTTAGAGCCTGTAATGAGAGATAATGAGGGATCATGGACATGCGGTTTGTAGAATTTAGTTCGTAGGGCCATGGCAACACAAAGTGTAACTATGGTAACACATGGTGTAACTATGGTAACACATGGTGTAACTATGGTAACACATGGTGTAACTATGGTAACACATGGTGTAACTATGGTAACATATGGTGTAACTATGGTAACACATGGTGTAACTATGGTAACACTTGCTGTAACTATGGTAACACATGGTGTAACTATGGTAACAGGAGGGGTAACTATGATAACGTACCTTCTCTTCATTAAAGTTGCTAGGTAACTTGCTCAGAATATCATTTGCCAAGGTAGTTATAACTTCCTGGGGGCTCTTTCCCTCTCCGGAAGCCTGTCGAGGCAGGGTAATAAGGACACTGGTAAACAGGTTATTGGTTTCTTGTTGGTCCTTCGTGATATCCGCATTCTCGTGCAATCCGAACACCTCAGGGTTAGGTATCAGGGGCAGGGACCGAATGTACTCAAGATAGCTCTCATAAGGGCCATCCATGGGGGCGTAATAATCGCCACTAGGTGAGAATCTGAACTGATCGTTATCCACCACATCCGGGATGTAGAATCGTCCGATAATGGACATCAGTAATCTCCTGTCCTTGTCGTCTGTTACTCGGCCACCATAGTTACACTCGCCCGTGAGATACCGGAGAGCCACATACGGGGTGTCCTTGTATTCATTCAGGAACATCTGAAGCTGCTTGACACTGATTCGCAGATCGCTCTCATTGAACTCGTATGGGATGTTCCACCCGAGCGGACCAAACTTCCTCCTTTCCTGGACAATCGCGTGGAAGAAGCACAGGGCGAAGAGGAGCTTGTGGAAGGCATGGTTATCGTTACAGCCGGAGAAGAATGTTGGATCGGACAGAGGATCATTCAGGTAGGACCGGAGCAGGTTAGCTCGGAGTCCCTTGGGTGGTTCATTGGTCATCTTGACACCATTCTGAAGGATGGTAACAGGGAACTTGGGACTCGGATAACTCGTCAGCCACAGTCGGAAACTCTTATGAGTCCTCTCCGGAACGATCGTCTCCTCACAGATCTTCTCCAGGGACGGCAACCAACTCTCAGCGAGATGGCAGTTCTGTAACACCACCCACGTTCCCCTCTGGATGGCCTTGTTTATCATCTTCACCGCGATGGGACCCTGTCCCTGACCGAGGGAGATTGTCTCCAGTTTGTCTCCTCCCATACCCTCGTCATCAGCAAACTTCATCAGGGCAGACATGGGATCCGCCCCGGGGAGAGGACGAAGATGAGGGGAGCACAGGCGGTACTGTCCCCGAAACTGCCCGCTAGATCGAATGTCGGGGGCTCAATGTAGGACCGTCCCATGTGTTCCACGATGAAATCTTGAACACCCGGAACTATTTTATCACTCCTAAAACACCGTAACACAATCAGTTTCTGCATTGGTGTCAGAGCCAGGTTCCACGGATCGGGTAGTTCATGCTCGTGAGGCGTGGGGCTATCGTATATCGCCTTCCAGCTATCTGGATGTTCCGTGACATGATTATAAAACTCAGCCAGAGCCCCAATATCAGCCGTCCTGACGATCTCTCCCCAGGATTTGTCGGGCAGCCACTCCGTTGGGTTGGGTATGGGGTTGTCCAGGGCCACGCCGCCCGTTAGCAGGAACCTCCACTCTCCATCATCTATCTTACCCCGTCCCTTGAGGATTCCCACACAGAGGAGGAGAGAGAAGAGGAGCTTGTCCTTTTCAAACAGTGACCTACACACATTCCGATAGATGGAATATGTGAAGTGGTTGTTGAGATTCTCAATCCTCTCTTCCAGATCATTACTTTTCTCACTGTCCTCGATACTGTACACGTACAGGTTGATAAACCACACAAGGGAGTACTGGTACATGGGGTCAATATTCGCCAGATCTGAGATGGTGAAGAACAGGATGGAGGAATGTGCTGCAACGGGTTTGTAACCGTTACGGGTTTCATCAATTTCCTCCTCAGTCTTGCTGGCTATCTCCTGCTTTTCAGAGATCTCCTGCGCCAATACTTTGGAAGAAGAGAGAACCTGAAAAAAGGAGGGGTTCACATTCAAAGTCAGTAGGCAGAAGGGTTATTTAGCAAACCGTTTAAATGCTCAACGACCAAACCAAAAAAGTATATTGTAAGGTAATGGCCCACATACCTGGATAGCACTTTCATCCTCCAGGATATTTCCCTGACTGGTGCTCAACACCTCCAAGATCTTGTCCTCAATCTCCTTGAGTTGTTTCCTACTCGCTGCACCCTCAATAATCAACTGGTTCTTCTTTTCCTCCAGCTCGGGCTTCTCTTTGGCGGCCACAATGGACAGGAGCTGGTCCTCGAGGCCAATGGGCGTGATCATGAAGTTCAGCAGGGTCACCTAGATACAGGGTGGTGGTTACCATGGTGATATATGTAGATGATGCAATTACAAACTGAAGGCCTACCCGAAGTCCGAACCACAAAATCTGACTGTGACAGAAAAACAATTCTACAAATCATATCTCACCTTGACGGACACCTCAGGGAGATAATGAGGGTTCCTCAATTTGGTCGTTATGTAGAACTTGAACTCGTGGGAATATTCAATGGAGTTCTCTCCCAATCGTATCAGATCGACTCCTCCTTGCCTAGCACTTTAGTGGTGAGTTTAGAACACAATGCAACCCCAAATACACGTGAGTCATGCAGCACTAGATGGGGGGGTTCCAACCTATTTTTTTGTACGGTTTTGTACGGTTTTGTACGGACCATACATAAAAGTATCCGAAATTCCTGTTTTTTTCCATACAAACAATACAAAAAATACAAAAAAATAATGCAGGATGTGGCTGCCTGATAAAAGTATAAATAATACATAGCTGGGTTCCGTTTATGTTCATGTACCATGGGGGGGTTCCAACCTATTTGTTGTACGTTTGTACGGAAAAAAACACGGGTTTCCTCAAACAAAAAATACAAAAAAATACAAAAAAGTACAAAAAAATACAAAAAAATACAAAAAAATAAAACGGGGTATAAACGATTAAACAAAGCTTTTCTGATCGTTGAAACTTTAGTTTATGATCATAATTGTGTCATAAATTCCTATTAAACTGTGGTTTCATACAAAATTAGCAACTTTTTCTTATAATTGGAAGATAAAAACATGTTTTAATCATGTTTTAATTGTTCTTTATCAAAACACAAGGAAATATTCTATTCAAAATTTTCGAAATCTGAATCAATGATGTTTACTTTTTCGAATTTCGAATGAAAGATAGTAATTACACGACAAACGTTCCTAGGTGGTACATTAGGACAAAAGGAACCCGTCCATGAACTTTTACTAGGCACCCACCTCCATAATTTGTTGTGCTTTTTTTTGTACTGTTTGTACGAAAAATTGGAATTTCTAAGAGAGAAAATCTTTCCAAATCGAACTTTCTATCCAAGAAAGTATTATCGAATCGCAATTTCTAAGCGAGAGAAATTTTCCCGAATCGCAATTTCTTACCGAGAAACTTTTTCGAATCGTATTTTCTAAGCGAGAAATTTCCCCAAATCGCAATTTCTTTACGAGAAAATTTTCTTGAATCGTATTTTCTAAGCGATATATTTCCCCGAATCCCAATTTCTTACCGAAAAAATTTCTCGAATCGTATTTTCTAAGCGAAAAATTTCCCCAAATCGCAATTTTTACCGAGAAAATTATCCCGAATCGAAATTAGTACCGAGAAAGTGATCTCCAACTGAGAAAATTTTCTCGTAATCGTAACGGTAATCTGAATCAATGATTTCGTTTTTTTAGAATTTCAAAAACGTGTACTTTTACACACTTTTTTAGCATGTAATTTTAGCAGGAAAATGGACGACAATGGAACTAAAAACGTTCATATATATGATAGATGGTACATGAACATAAACGGAACCCAGCTATGTATTATTTATACTTTTATCAGGCAGCCACATCCTGCATTATTTTTTTGTATTTTTTGTATTGTTTGTATGGAAAAAAACAGGAATTTCGGATACTTTTATGTATGGTCCGTACAAAACCGTACAAAACCGTACAAAAAAATAGGTTGGAACCCCCCCTGTACCATCTATCATATATATGAACGTTTTTAGTTCCATTGTCGTCCATTTTCCTGCTAAAATTACATGCTAAAAAAGTGTGTAAAAGTACACGTTTTTGAAATTCTAAAAAAACGAAATCATTGATTCAGATTACCGTTACGATTACGAGAAAATTTTCTCAGTTGGAGATCACTTTCTCGGTACTAATTTCGATTCGGGATAATTTTCTCGGTAAAAATTGCGATTTGGGGAAATTTTTCGCTTAGAAAATACGATTCGAGAAATTTTTTCGGTAAGAAATTGGGATTCGGGGAAATATATCGCTTAGAAAATACGATTCAAGAAAATTTTCTCGTAAAGAAATTGCGATTTGGGGAAATTTCTCGCTTAGAAAATACGATTCGAAAAAGTTTCTCGGTAAGAAATTGCGATTCGGGAAAATTTCTCTCGCTTAGAAATTGCGATTCGATAATACTTTCTTGGATAGAAAGTTCGATTTGGAAAGATTTTCTCTCTTAGAAATTCCAATTTTTCGTACAAACAGTACAAAAAAAAGCACAACAAATTATGGAGGTGGGTGCCTAGTAAAAGTTCATGGACGGGTTCCTTTTGTCCTAATGTACCACCTAGGAACGTTTGTCGTGTAATTACTATCTTTCATTCGAAATTCGAAAAAGTAAACATCATTGATTCAGATTTCGAAAATTTTGAATAGAATATTTCCTTGTGTTTTGATAAAGAACAATTAAAACATGATTAAAACATGTTTTTATCTTCCAATTATAAGAAAAAGTTGCTAATTTTGTATGAAACCACAGTTTAATAGGAATTTATGACACAATTATGATCATAAACTAAAGTTTCAACGATCAGAAAAGCTTTGTTTAATCGTTTATACCCCGTTTTATTTTTTTGTATTTTTTTGTATTTTTTTGTACTTTTTTGTATTTTTTTGTATTTTTTGTTTGAGGAAACCCGTGTTTTTTTCCGTACAAACGTACAACAAATAGGTTGGAACCCCCCCCCACTAGATACATAGGTGATATTGTGTGAGCTTTCTTTCACTTTTTGGAAAAGTGAAGGAAAGCCCCTTTCTTTTTAGGGGGCCCCTGAATGACCTTGTGCCCATCACTATAATAGTTTTTATACCGGAAGATAGTTTTAAGTAGGACGGGTTCCAGAATGGGGTCCAGTTCCTCGAACACGTTCTCAAGAAGGACAGGGTGGCCAAACTGGATACTATTCTCCAGAGTCCTCACATAGTTCGGGTCAGACAATTTGATAACCTAGTGTTGGGAAGGTTTCCCACGTAATTTCCCGAAATGAAGTGGTCCAATATTGGCCTGTGTCAATAAATTAATACAACGAGTTCATTAATTAATATGCTAATTAATCAATTAATTAATACCTTGAGCTGGTTGGGTTTCTCTAGGTTCTTAATCCACTTGTTGGCCTGTCCCTGGGGGTCAATGCAAAGGGGCCACCTGCTCGTATTGTCAACAATAATTCCATTATCAATAGAGAAAGTGTCCACGGGCAGTCCAGCGATGTTCCAGCTCCTGATCTTGACGGGCTGGCCGAGGGTGTTGGCTAGGGTCACCTTCGCAGAGCACGGGATCTCCAGGGCATGGCATCCCGCCACCCATTCTTGTAGTTGCTCCTGGTAAGGGGTATTGAGGTTAGTTAGCTAACTGAGCTGAGTAACTGTACCCTATACTACTTGGTGATGCAATCCCATCTAATGGTACCGCGGCTGGTAGTGTAGGCCGTCGGGGTGACTGCTTCACCATTCCCCAACTTTAACAATTTATATGTTAACCAACCTGTCTGAAGTCTGCGGTAAAAGGTCCAAGGTAGGCCACGAGACCAGCTGAAACCAGGATATCTCCTGCTACGTTATCAAACAGGTCGGTAAGATCAGCAGCAGATTGAGTCCACCTAGCCTTCTCACCACCAAGTCCACCTGGGAAAGTAAGGTGTGTTATGTGGGGGGAGGGAGAAGGGTGTTATTGATGGGTGTGAGATAGTATAATATTGGGTTCTAGTGATACTATACTAAGCGATCCAAACTGATTAAAAATAACAACTCACCTAGCAGTTTTTCAGCCCTGACCAGTTTTTTCTCGCACATTTCCTTAGCCTCTTCCAGCTCTTGAAGTTTGTTTTTCTTCATATCCAGATCGTCATTGAGTATCTGTAATCGATCCAGGACTGCCTTGAGTTCCGCCTGTTTCTCTGCCAGTGCACCCATTTGAATCTTAAGTGCTGCCTCGGCCCCCTTCAGCTTCTCCTTCTTAGGGGCCACAACTTTAGCCACTCGATCATAGATGTCCATAGCGCTAACCCAACTGCACAAACCCTGGGCCGCACTAGACACACTGGCAATGATCTTAGGGTTGAAATCAGGGTTGCTGGTGTATTTGTCCCTGATGACCTTCATGATTCGGGGCGGGATGTTATCCTTGTCGTACTGTTTGAGGGACTCCAGGAAGGACATGTCTGATAGCAGCTGAGGGATGGGATACGTGTTAGTAGAACTAATATTATTTTAGCTAGGAAGGAGGACTGGGCTCAAGGGGATAAGTGGGGGTCATTTCGGAATTCGGGTAACAGGTTTTGAAAGCTTGTTCCCCCGCGGTACCTTGATGGAAGGTCCCCAGAACTCCTCAACCATTTTACCAGTACCACTGGGGTCTGGTTTCCTCTCTGGTTTGATCCCCTTCATAACACAGATGGACTCCATCACCAGTTTCACCAGGTGAGGGGGGTTTTTCATACTCTTCATTAGAGAGATATCCTGGGGGAGGTAATTTAGTGAGATAATTGAAATGTTCATACTTTATTTTTATGCGAAGCACGGAAACAGTGTCAAGCGACTGGGGTGAGGGGAGGTAATTTAGCCTTCAAATTGAGGACGAGTGTTTGTAATGGGTTGTTAGTCAGAACATGGTCGGCAAAATGATCTACCAACTTCTTACCGATGGTTTGAGTGTGTTGAGGGCCTTGATCGCCTCTCTCAGAGCAGGAAGTGCCTCTGCCAAATCCGCCTCACATTCATCTTTAATTCCCTTACTCTCGGCTGCGGCAGCGTTAGCAACCTTCTCATCTGCCTCCACCACCGTCTTCTTCGCCTCAACCTCCACGGTCTCGGCCTCGATCCTCACCATCAGCTCCGCAGTTTCTTGTGACGTCACTTCTAGCTGTGGTTGGAGGGCCTCCAACTCGACCTGCATGGTAGCCACCTCACTACTGGCACTCTCTAACTTCTCCAACCCTACCACGTATCTGTTCTTCATGTCCAGCAACTCCTTCTGTTTTGAACCCAGGAGTCTCTTGAAGGTCTTGATGAGCTCCAGGTAACTTGTCGGCGTGACGTAGTTGATACGCTGTAGGATGGACTGGAATCTATCTGAGAGATCCAAGACGGAGGTATGGAAATTCTTGCACATCTTCACTACCGAGTTTTTGACATCAAAATCGAGGTTGCATTCTTCAAGGAACTTGTTAGCTACCATCTCAAGGGCATCCTCGGGCCACGGCTGGAACCAATCAATAGTACAACAGTTGATCAAGGAGGGGAATTTCCTGGAGGAGGGGGGTAAGTTACTATGACAACAATATCAGCAGTATACAGAGTGAATCAGCAGGAAAGAGGGTGAATATCAGGGTGAACGTTCCAACTAGCTCTTACCTGAGTCTTGTTCGGAAGGCATCTCCAATGGGACTAAACGCCAGGCAGATATGGAGGTTAGCCTTCACTTGATCGATGAAATAGTTGTACAGAGCAAATGGGGTGAACTCAATCTTAGCTTTGTTCTCTGTTGCCACCTGTCAGGAGATAGGCAAGCTAGAGGTGGTGCAAACTACATTACGTTATAATCGATGTTGTTGCCATAGTTACCATGCTCACCACCATTACCAAGGTTACCATATTATATATGGGCAGTGGTTACCATGGTAACCGGGGGGTAACCGCCATTACCTGCTGCATTCTCTCCAGGATTTCGCCCCTATCATCAGGTTCATATAGATTTGGAATATCACCCGAGTTCAAGATCATGTTGATGTCCTCGAGGAAACTTTCTGACTTGATCTGGTTATCGTTCATCATAAACACAGTAGGTTTACCCTCAAAGCCGGCCTTTTTTAGCAGCCTTCTGATGTCATCTCGCCACTCAGCCATTCCATACTGTCGTGAAATCTCAATCTACGGGAGGGAAGGGTAAAACTCGGGGCTAATAAAGAGATGGAGAAAAAAGTGGAGAAAGAGATATAGAGTCAGTGCTGAGAAGATAAATTCAATCTATGGGATCTCAATTAACTGTCCGTCTGTCTGTCTGTCTCTGTCTCTGTCGCGCAGAGACAGTACGAACAGTTCAACCTCTTGTACAGCATTTTTTGTCTGGTTCGTATATATCTTTTTCTAGGTAGAGTCTGTCGCAGTAATGCTATTCATTGCAGGCATCATCTATGATGGGAGAGAGAGAGAGAGAGAGAGATGATAGAGGTGATAGAGAGAGATACATCTCTCTCTCTATCTCTCTCTCTCTCTCTCTCTCTCTCTCTCTCTCTCTCTCTCTCTCTCTCTCTCTCTCTCTCTCTCTCTCTCTCTCTCTCTCCCTCTCTCTCTCTATCATCTCTATCATCTCTCCCTCTCTCTCTCTCTCTCTCTCTCTCTCTCTCTCTCTCTCTCTCTCTCTCTCTCTCTCTCTCTCTCTCTCTCTCTCTCTCTCTCCTCCCTCTGCCAAGTCTTTTTGGGATAAATGGCATTACATCAAATCACTAGACGCGCCCAGCACGAGTTTTAGCATACGCGTCTGAGTTGTTATAACCCGTCTTGAGTGGATCGATCAGCCTAGTGTTTGCCTAGCTAGACTCTGTTACACACGCCCCGCCCGCGAAACACATTTAACCTTATTTACAAATGTAAAGGAGGGTTAGAACATAACAATCTAATGTTTGGGGTAATACCAATAAGAGCCAGAGTTCAGATCAATTTGCATTTAGGAATATAGGGCGGGCCTGGAATTTTATATCGCCCTCATCATCATGAGAGCTGGGACACGCTTTGCCCAATGTGATCAGATTATATTGTATAAATTTTAGTACAATCCTTTACTATTTGTGCTCCATTTGTTTCTGATTGAGCAGGTTTTGACGTTGATGCTGTCTTCTACACCTTTTTCCTAACCCTTGATCTAAACTGCCAGGTCTAAAAGCATGTTGAAATTTCTTATCTTCATTTTATTCCTTCCTGGTGACGAGTCAGGAAGTGGTACAACCATCAAAACAGGTGTCAGTTCGATTACAGCGCGATCGGTCAAGGATGGAAAAGTACCAGAAAAAGCTATTGATGGAGACACCAGCAGCTACTACTTGGCACATTATAAAGGGGAGCCAGAGTGGCTAAAATTACAACTTGCAAGACCATCAATGGTAGACAAAGTGGTCATCATAAGTAGGTTAGTTCGAAAATTAAACCTCTTGAATTCTTGGCTATGCAGCAGTAAACCGATTCTTATTTTCAGATTAAGTGAAAAAGAAGTTGTTATACTTCGACTACTAGGGACACAAGTATCTCTCATCGGGGCAACAACCAACACGACATGTGGAACTATTGACTCCGTTAACGAAACTGAGGGTGAATCTGTAGAAGCCCAGACCTACACAGTACCTTGTCCTGCTACTAACGGACCTACACTTGCTGTATTCCTGTACGATGATGAGAAGACTGATGCGGATTTAAGTAAAGATTATAATTATATGCACATAGCTGAGGTTATGGTGTATTCTCAAATAAACGGTAAGGCATTAGGAAGGGAGAAGAGATAGAGGGAGGGGGACCTGACGAACTAATCCATAATTACTTAGTACGACGACTGCTGACTATCAATATACGACAGAATCACCATTCACCCCAGACATGATAGCACCTAAAACACCGTGAACCCAACTCAAGATGTAACATCTACTCCCCACCCCGAATCAGTGGTCTTATATACCTATAATATATTAACGACTTAACAAAGATATATATACGGAATAAAGTAGGGAGGGGTGATAAGAGAAGGGGGGTCCCTTACCTGGAATAGCTCATAGTCTGCCATGTGGGTAGCTAATCTTGCACAGCTCTGTCTCCCACTACCACCCACTCCCACCAGCACACAATGGCTGTTGGGCTGTTTTAGAATCCTGGATATCCTGGATACATGCTCAATGGCATAACGGAACATTACAAGCTTCATGGGTGCCTTGCTCATGGCATCGTGATCGTCTAGCTGGGACTCCATTACCTGTAATTAGAAGGTTATTATATGTGCCCAATTAGTGATTAGGTATTAACTATTAGCAAGGTGAATAGTGGTAGTATCCGCATAGCTAGAGTCCAGAGAATAAAGTGAGCATTCATCATGTGATGATCAATGTTGTTTTCTGCTCCAATGATAAGATGAGTCAAGGTAGTGTGTTTATTGACATTTGGAGATACACTTACATCTTTGAGAGCATCAAAATCAGTGATTTCATCATACTGCTTATTAGGATCAGTGGGGTTGATGTAATCGCCGAAGAAGAGCGATCGAAGGTCATTGTCAGTGACTTCCTTTCCTATTTGTCCCAGATGGGAGAACAACTTTCCAAAGTTCTGCTTGAACCGATCCGTTACATTACTCTGTAAAGGAGGGATATTTGATCAGGGATCATGAATCAAGATTGCATTGGAGGTGGTAAAACAATTTTTACTTCATGGTATATTATGCTCCACGTGCATGCACCTAACTGAGTTATGGTGATTGGTGGTATGGGGGACCTAGGTGTATCTGGACAACCACCTAACAACCACCTGACAACCACCTGACAACCACCTGACAACCACCCACCTTGACGAAGGTGAAGAACTGTTTCCGATCCTCTGCATCGACTAAACGATCATAGAACACCCGATAAACCTCGTGAACCCACAACCGGTACATTTTAGCTGGGGAATCAGCACTGGGTCCCTTCAACAGCAACATACCCTGCGAGGGAGGATACATTTAGTACACTCTCTCTCTTTGAAACTATCTCACTTTGCAGTCATGGGCTAAAATGAGTTCCAACCACTCTTGAGAAAATGAGTCCTATCATGGGCGTACCTGAACGACACGTGAGAAATCTCGAAGATTGAAGACGTAGTGAGATTTAGTTGGAGTTGGTAGGAAGGTGTCCATCGCAAAGTTATACATGGCCAGGGTAGACTCAATGAAGACCTTGAACCATCTGTTTGAAGGAGCCCTCAAAACCATTAGTTGAAATGCCACTCCATGATAGAAGTAAAGATATTCTTCATTGTCTGTTCAGAGAAACTGTCAATACCAATTACCACCATGTGCCGGACAAGTCGTGCTGTAATCTCATTCCTGCCTCCACCTGGGGTACCCATGGCAGTCACAAGGGTCTGATCTATCATCTCTATCTTACTGGTGTCCTTCCTGTCGTACCAGTGGCCATTATCTAGCCACTGACGGAGCAACTCGATGGGTGGCTGGGCTCCGTACTGCTCTTTCTGGGGCATGTTCAAGTCGTCCACAAAGAGGACGCATTTCTTGCCAACTGGAGGTCCCAGGAGACCCTTTCGTCGCTTGTCCAGCTTGGACAGAATAACATCTTGGGTTTGGTTGGCGCTTGTTTGGGCGGAGAAACTCATAAAGTTAGGCATAAACCTGAGGGAGGTGAGAAAGGGAGGTAAGAAAACACTTGGTAACTATGGCAACGTCTCACACACTCTCGACTCTATCTCTCTCTGACACACTCTTTCCTTCTATTTTCTAACAAACCTATCACTCGGAAGTCCCAAGATGAAGTTATTGGATATGGCAGACTTGCCAGTTCCAGTTGGCCCGATAATTAGGCAGGAACAGTTGTTGTTAATGAACTTTTCGAGTAGGTACTCCTGCCTTCGAGTTTCCACAGTCGGAATTATCAGCTGGTTCACCTGAAGAGAGATAGATGGGAGAAAGAGAGAGAGAGAGAGAGAGAGAGAGAGAGAGAGAGAGAGAGAGAGAGGGGGAGAGATAGAGAGTGAGAGAGATATAGATGGATAGTGTATAACAAGATGGATGCTTGTCATGCTATTCACTGACTACCAAGCACACAAATTATCCAACGTTGATAACCACGAGACCATGTGCGCGCGCCACTATCCAAATGGTAACAACACCTGTCTTTCAGTTGCCCGCGCGTTCCGTCACCATGACAACAGGCTATCACACCTCCACCTGCTGCCACAGGGAGCGGGATGGAGCAGTTATCAATACCACATCCATTCTCTCACACGGGCCCTTACCAAGAGCTGCTCATACCTGGACATTATCGGGGATAGTAAACCGCTCCATGGTGGATTCCCAGGTTACAAACGCGTTGGTTTCAGGGTTATACACGTGGTCGAAGACAAGGCCTTTTTGGGGGATTTGCACGTTCTTGGGCATCTTCAAGTCAGGGGGACGGGGGAATTCAACTTTGGTTCCGGAACAGAGGGTTCGGAAGAAATCATCGAATGCGGGCCTGCTTGCCGTCTTCATGATTGATCCTGAATGGAGTTATTGATGTATGCATGTCTAGTGACAGATTTAACTTGATTGTCATGCAGCTGCTGCAGCGGAACACATTGCGCTGTTACAGCTGCTCATGGAGTTGTAATGTTTAGAAACTTAAAATATGCTAGGTAGCACAAATATTGGTGAAGGAGCAAAATACATTTTGATGAAGGAGCAAACTATGTTTTGATAAAGGAGTAAAAATATTTTGATGAAGGAGCAAAATATTTTGATGAAGGAGCAAAATATATCTTGATAAAGGAGCACTAAAAGTAGTTGTATTTTACCTGCAGCCCAAACAACAGAGAACTGGAAGAGCATCTGCAGTTTGTGTGAGTTCCTGTCTGAGTGAAGCTCATTCGGCTTATCATCCTCGTCATCTGACCTCAACTTAACTTTACCTGAGAGACAATCATTGTATCAAGATTACTGTTATAGCAGCGAAATATCAAACTACTCTTGCGTTTGACCAGCTGCCAATAATCTGGGGAGGGGGGCAATAATTTGGGAGTTGGCTACTTACTGTTGGATTCATCGACCCAGAAATCTTCCAGGAAACACTCGTATAGGGAGAGAACCGACCGGGTGATGTGTAGGTCTGACATAGCCACGAAGAAAGAGCAATTCCTCCTGGTGAGGGAACATTTTGTTTAGTTATATTAATTGTTCATCAATTGCAACTAGTAGCGATCGAACAACTTGGTTTTCCCCCTTTTTATTAGCACTTACTGGATCGTAAAACATGGTTTCCCCCTTTTTTATTGGCACTTACTGGATGAAATCAAGGATGGGAGGCATCAGCCAGTTAACAAGATCAGTTAGCATTTGACCCTGGGCGGCACTGCACCCGTTAGGTACACGGTACTCCAACCAACTGTCAATTATGGGTTTAATACCCAACTGGGCAGGCTCCATATATATCATACCTAAGGGGGGGGGGAGTGAAATTAGTTACTTCTCCAACATATGTATTTACTCTCCCAAAACTAACTGGCCCAAATTTCGATCTCCCAAGAACTAAATAGTTGAAAATGACTGGTTCCTCTGTCTTACCACATCGACTGACAGTAGCAGGGGAGGCAGCCTCTAGATCAGCGGGTTCAAAAATCAGGTTCTGGTTGTGATGCATCTGAATGATTTCACCGCTCATCAGGCACAATTTTCGGTTATCATCTGAATAAGAAAGTAGAAATTAAAACAGGAGATTAAAGAAAATGCTCTATTTAAAAAAAAGGATCAGTCTACCAACCCAAAACAGTGTTCATGTTTTCAATCCAAATGGCGTCTACAGGTCCATCGAAGATCAGCCACTGTCGATCGTTACTCGGGTTACTGGCCTGTTTCCTGAAACTAACAGCCAGCACTCCATCGGACCATTCGTGGGATACGGGATCAAAGTTACCGTACAGCTGACCTGAGATTAATAAGCGCAGGATTAGGACCTGAAAGATCTAATAAGCGCAATAGTGCAGGAATAGATGGGTAACTATGGAAACTCTGAGACTCACCAAGAGTAACAGATTTGGGGTTGATAACTTTGTGTATCACTTTCTCCTCATCCATAAGCCCCTTGGCATTGAGATCACAGATGGCACCTGCCAGAGCTTGGTATGCAGATGTTTTGCCTGCCATGGTCGCACCAACTATCATGAAACCGTGCCGGACCAACATCATCTCGTACACCTGTACAAGAGGGGTTATCTCTAGTGAAATGTGGGATATGATCAGGTATAATACTGACACGAACAATGAAGATGAGAGTTTACCTTGCAAATGGAACGTGAGTGATCTGGAACCCGAATTGATGAGTCACTTCTTTGATCCGGTGGAAATGATAAGCTGTGACATCCAGCTTCTTTGGTGATGGTGAAGTGTGTGAGCATGGGCCCTCTCTCTCTCTGTTAGAATACCTGGATGATCTTGTCAATAAACCACGGATGAGACTGTAGTTTCAAGTTCTTCATACTCAGGTGCAGACTCTCAAGCAGTACTGTGTAGTCAGGTGTGGGCAGCGTGACACCCGGGAACAGATCTGGGGGTTAAAATGAGTCAGCGGTGGCGGAACAGGGGAAGGGGGGTTGCAGATTCTTCAGCAGCACCAGCTGTTACAGTAGTACCTGACAAAAGCCCAAACACATGTAAGTTCACCTGATAAGATTCCCTGGAAGAGAGGCAGATCATGAGCGAGGAATTTGGGCAGGTTGACATCACTGATTGACCTCAACATAATGATATCCTCGCTAACATCCGGGAACTTTAGTTTCAGGTTACCGGCTGCTGTCAGCACTGACTTGACAGCCCTCATCCCGTAATCGTAGTGGTGCTGTGAGGACAGCTGTTCTGAGCAGAGTTTGTAGACTGCGACGATCTTGTGAGCGAGAGACCGGGCATCGACAAAGCCCACAGAGTATAGGACGATCTCACCAATAAGTGCGTAATCTGGCACCATCATCGCCACAGTCCTGTGGAAGGAAACAGGATGTCAATTAACATAAAATCATCATCGTGATTGTCTATCTCCTTGTTTTATTTTAACAGAAAGCTATCTCTTTCTCCCCCCCCCCCCCCGCTCAGTTATACCAAGTACCAACCTGAATAACACTTTGAGATTATCAGGAAGTTCAGATCGACCAGCATAACCAGGGTTCATGGTGATGAAGATAGCACAAGATGCATCCAGGGTCAACTCAGTTCCTGACATAATTAAATTTGATAATGGAAGCGATAAATAATTGGAAAATACTAATATTTTAATCGAAACTTCAATTAAGCTGAAAACAGAGATGAGAGCCACGTACCTTCGAATAAGAACCGCTTTGCTTTGGTCTGGATGGCTCGCTGAATGGAGAGGATCTGTTGGGCAACCACCGACAGGACCTCAAGCTCAATCCTGTTAAACTCATCAAAACAGGCCCATGCTCCAGCCTGGAAGGGAAGCGGGAGGTAAGGAGGGATGAAGAGAAGGGAGTGAGTGAGATAGGGATGTAGGGAGAGAAGGGATGTAGGGATGTAATGAGAGAATTCAAAAGGAGTGATGTAGGGAGAGAAAGGATGGAAAGAGAGAAGAAAAGTGACTGAAGAGGTTAGGAAAGACGGTTCCTCTGCAGGATGCCTCCAATCGACGAGCCAGTATATTCCAATGGCGTGATGTTGTGCAGATCTCTACCTGAGCGAGCCCCTTGAAGAATTTCCCCATTGCTTTGAAGTCCAACCCATCAGAGCAGTTGAACACAACACACTGTTTTGCCACTGCCTTGGCCAGATCCTTGGTGGTTTCTGTTTTGCCAGTTCCTGCTGGACCCTCAGGTGCACCACCCAGGTTTAGGAGAAGGGCACCCATTAGGGTTCGATAACATCTGTCAGTTAGGGGGGTGATGACCAACCTTCCACTGTTACCTGAACATGGGTGTTAGTTAATTAATTAATTAACTATTTAATTAACTGTTTAATTATCTCTCTTTTCAGTGATCAAATTAGGAATATATTACGCTCTCTTGACACATACCGAGATATTCATATCCGTATTTTACTGTTGTAGTGATCATCTTAACATCCACTTCCTGATTGGTTGGGTTTACGTAGTACCGCAGCTGGGAGATCCAATCAAAATCGTTTATACTCTTCAAATTGGGCATCTTGGAGAGCTCCTCGACCACGTCTCGAGCGTGGACATCAATAGTTGTTAGAGCTGAGAGGGTAACCCGGGCTCCCTTGCTCAGCTCACCACGCACCAAATCGACAATATCGTTAATTTGGGCGTTACATACTTGAAGGTATTCCTTCAGACCGCCCTCTTTTTCAATCGCCTAACGGGGTAATAATCGGTTATACTGGCTGTCGATTCACTCACGAGCATTCATACTGTCGACATATCGCATTGACGAAAGTCGCGATTGCCAATCGACGATTGGGTTTTCCAAACCCGACACTCTCAGAAGAAGAAGCATGCAAGGCAAACCCAACACTGGCGGAATTCCATGAAACTCACCTCTTCAACCTCAGTGGTCCAATAAATCTGGGAGCCTGCCAGGACAACTTGACCAGGCCAGTCAAGAACCCAATCCTTCCTGTGTGTTGTCTTGTATGCCACCACACTCTCCTTTAGGATGGAGATCAGAGAGGACTTCATCACTTCCAAAACCTGATGGGTTATATAGGGTTAGGTAAATGGTGAAATGTATTGTTGTTCTGAAGAAGGGTCAATCTTTTTTTTTGAAGTCCGATCTTCTCTTTTTTATCTCTCGCTTTTATCTCACTCTCTTATTTATAATATAGCTTTCGATATTGTAGCACAATGGACATGCATGCGATACTGCACCTGCACGTGTAAAATAAGAGAGACTGGTGGCAATCTAACATGCTTATTGCTCTCTCTATCTCTATCTCTCTTTCTCCCCTCTCTCTCCATCTCTCTCCCCACTCTCTCTCTCCCCACTGTCTCTCTCTCTCCCCACTGTCTCTCTCTTCTTTCTAACCTGGATGAGCCACTTTTCAACCATTCCCTTGGCATCAGCGGGTATGATGGTGGTAGAAAAGGGTACAGTTTCAGCCTCGCTACTGATCATGCCAACCACCTCCTTCTTTTCTGTGAACTCAAGTTTTGCAATACCTGATAAAAAGAATGATTTGAATCATTGGAAAATTCTCATGTGTGTGTGATTTTAATGCTCAAAAGTACCAATAAATATGAAACAACCACTTATTGAAGAGATCAAATAAACATTTATCACTCACCTTCAAAGCACTTCTTCAGATGGGGCTGGACTCTCAGTGGATCCTTTGTCTCTGACAGGATCTCCAACAACTCATCGTTAGAAAGGAAGAAGAACCGAGGAAAGAAGAGCCGCTTCTTCTCGAGATAATTATTAAGGCCCTTCTGGATATCGTCTAGATACTGATTACTTTGTTGTAGTTTGGTTAACATGTTCTTGATGCTTGTCACAGTGAGTGCCTTGGTATCTGTCACAGCCTCTCCCATGATATCCTTCCAGTATCCGTCAACTACTGTGAACTTCTTACCTGATGGGGGGATGGTGGTCAGGATTTTGTATATAGTGGTGACTGGTGTGGTCAGGGGAAGAGGTTTTTGGGATGCTTGCTTTGCTTATATAAGGAGGAAATGGGGTGGGTTTACTTCCAGATATAAGAGAGACTCAAAGTTTAGATCAAAATGACCAACACCAACATCTACTCTAAAGTCTAAACAATTTCTATCTTTCCGGCTGTACTCACCCTCCTCTGGCATCTGCTGCATGATGTCCTCACTACTAAAGATGGGCTCCAGGTACAACCAGGTGGCCTGGACCTTCAACCACTCATCAATAATATCCTGCATAGTCTGCAGCTTTGCTTCCCAAGTCTTGAACTCTGTTTCAAAGGGCCCAATGAAGGGCGATGAACGCATCGTTTGCACCTTTACAATGTGATCGTCTAGAAGCATTTGGATGTCCTCAACAGATGACAGGATGGAGACACCTGAGGGAAACCGGGTTAAACTTTGGAGCACTGTTTTTGTAACGATTGGCGCTGTTTCGTAAAATTTTGGTTACAATTGGTGTTTTTAGACTGCTTCAAGAAGTAATTTTGGGAGCTACCTCACCTGTATCTCGGTAGGGTATAAATACAAACTGAACATCGCTCCATTCTCCCTTCATTTTCTGCATCGCCTTCTCCAGGGCATACTCCTTACTAGCTACACCCGATATCTCCTCCAGCTGCTCAAGGTTCTTCTCCAACCCATATCCCAGCATCTCAGCCAGGGGAGTTTCCTCAGTTGGGGTGATATCATAGCCCACTGCCTCGCACATCTGCTCCCAGTGCCGGGGTCTCAAACCAGGGTTGCAGAGTGTAGCCAAGAGGGGCAGGTGAACCTTGAATTTCTCAAGACGATTCTTCACCGTAGTTGCGACCCTCATGGGCCCGGGTAGGTCACCAAAAGACCGGACAAGTTTGTACATTACCCTCCAGAGGTTTCCAACCTCCTCGGCCACTTCCTCCGCGTTCAGGCCCAAAATGGGACCCTTCGTCCAGGAGTCGTATTTGTCCTGGAACCGTACTGCGGTAGTCCACAGCTTGTCAAAGGGTTCTTTCATTTGTACGGATGCTGCGATTTGTGGGTATTGCGTTGGTTCTGGTATCTCGAGTAGTTCCTGAGGGGAGAGATATTCAGTATTTGAGTAAGTACTATCACGGAATGTATTCAAGATGAATTCCAAATGAACTAGTTGCACATCCACAACCACGAACTGGTATTCAAGATTGCGTTACCTCTTCTCGGTTGATGGTGTCCCTTTCCGTGGCATACGCTGCCAGTCTATCACCTAACTCCTGAAGTTGCTCGCAATACGTGTTAGCCTCTGTCAACCTGTCTTTGGTCTTGAATGCATCCGTGTCTTCCACTGCCTTATTCACCCTCTCAAGGAATTCCTTCTTCCATCCAGAGAGGTTATCTGTTGCCTGAAATAGTTGGGAAGTGAAAGAGCGAAACCGCAGTTAGGGGCGATTCAAAAAGGACGTCCGTGATTTTTGGTCATTTTTTACCCCCCCCCTTCCTCCCCCTGTCCAGGCCTGTCCGAATCTACCAGACCCCCTCCCTCCCCCTTGTCCGAGTTTCGTCCACATATATATCTAGTAAAATCAATAAACTTTTTCTTCAAAACCTGGAACAGTCCGAATTGCGTCAACCCCCCCCCCCCTATCCAGAGATGTCCGAAATTGGCTACCTCCCCCTCCCCCTCCCCCTGGACGTCCTTGTTGAATCGCCCCTAATTAGTATACCCGAATCCGATATACCCGTGATCAGGTCGCATGCCACATACCGAAGTGATTGGTCTGCTAATAGGGTTACTATACTAAGTGGGCTTATGTAGCAAATTGGTTTGAAATTAGACCCGGTGTTATTGATCCCTGTGTAATACTGGACAACAACTTCTCAAATCACACACGGGACCTTTTTAAACCACAGCCTCGCCTTCTAAAATCATCAGTTACTTGTATCATATCTTCTTTGACATCCAAGGTGCCTTCGACAACGTGGACCCAGTAATACAGTGCCTCAAACTTCACAACTGTCCTCCTCCTGTCCTCGAACTTCTGGACTACTATCTACATCATTGGAACAACATCGCCTGACGACTGGACTACAACCAGATTCGACCTGGACGGCGTTCCCCAAGGAGATACTCTAGCACCGGATGAATGGGACGTCACCACTACAGAAATCCTTCACATCGTTAACACCAAAGAATACCTTCAAGCAGACTGTGACGACTTTCTCGGGCTAACATGTGGCCACGATCTCCTCAACCTGATCCCGCGAGCACAATGGATCCTCGACTGTATCATAGAGTGGTGTACTAAGATGGGCCTATCAGTCAGTCCGGTCAAAATAAAAGCCATCATCTTTACTCATCGAATCCCCGATCCCTCCTCTCCTCATCAACGGGTCTCCAGTTCCCGTTGTTTGGAAATGTATTGCAGTAATCAGGTTCGATCCATCATTGGCAGTGCCCGGCCAGACTGATAACCACCGGGGACCTTATGCAGTGATAAGATAACCGGAGCATATACACCAAGAGGACATCGTCGGTGTGAAAGTTGCAGGCCTAAAATCCTCCGTCAGATCAGCAGCACTAACTTGCAACGAACCAACACTGAATGTCGTCCTCAGTGTGACCAACACAGCAGATGACGAAACTATCTACAAATGTCCAGCGGAGGCGAACCTGAAAAGGACTGTCAGACGAGTGAGGAAGGGAGCTATGAAAAACCCAGCAACTCCTGATACCCCGACATTTTATATCCCGGAGGAAAGCAGTTCTTTCAGGTCTACATAGAAAATCCCGTTGTTTGGAAATGTATTGCTAAACTCTACTCTAGCATCAAGTTGAACTGGAGGATAGAGCATGGAGATACTTTTCGTCCGACAACACCTTGCCAAGGAGTATGCCGACGTGATAACTACGTGGAAGTATAATTGGACACACGGGTAAAGTTCATCTGATACAGGAGCCGCCAATGGTGAAAGACAAGGATCTGACTCAATACCTACCCAATTTCCCTCTTCATAGGGCCGTCTGAGTTTCCAGTTTTAGGGCATTGTTTGAAAAATTGGATGGTCCGAAACAAGGGCCAGATGACTATCCTGGGCCTATTGGACAGCTCATCCATAACAAAGCAGAAACAGATATTTGGGGAGTTCCACCGCGTCCTGACTGGGAGGCACTCCCATTTGATTTCCCGCTGCTCCCATTTGATTTCCCGCTGGTTGGCATGAACAAAGATGCACAATATATGTACCGTCTTTGTCATTATGCTACAAAAGGTAGGTTTTTCCGTTCAATTCAGAACTGCAGTTTCATTTCTGTGTTTCTAATAATGACTACAATTCAATCAATTAATCCCAATTTTCCTCTTCATAGGGCCATCAGAGTTTCCTGAAAAACTGGGAAAACAGGTTATCGGGGACCTACATGGTGCTAGGTGGATAAACCTGGGGGCAAGAGTCATCCGTCTGTACATTACACTTCGCCCATCAGACGCCATCTACCCAACAGTGAGACAGTTGACTGATATAATTGTAGGAATACATTTCAAGGTAAAAAAGTTCTTTCAGGTCGATGATGCCTACATACTGAAAATCCAGCTGTTTGGAAATGTATTGCATACTCGACATATCACTGGATGTGGTACACCACGAATAACTCCAGAGGAGATTGAAGATGCTCAATCTATTTTGGACCTGGATATGAGCTTGGTGACACTATCCCGTGGACCTCAGGAAAATCCCGTTGTTTGGAAATGTATTGCTAAACTAAAGAATTTTGAAAGACATTGGATTAATCCTGGCTCGTATCCTCTCGATCTGTGGAACTCTGAGGGGTCAAACAACGCTCTAGGATCTCTTTTTGGAGCAAAGAAACCTATCATTTGGATCAGGACAATGAAGATCCACCAGGAGAAGACAGAGCTAGTGCTGGCACAAAGTCTTGTCGGTCGAACAAATGTTTCCAGAAAAAAAGAAGAAATACGTTTCCAGAAAAAAAGAAGAAATACGTTGATGAAATTAGACCCGAGTAAGCTTCTCCCAGCTTTAAAGCAACTACACACTGTACCAAATGTTGCCAAGGTGTGGGAGGCCTTTTCCTTTTAAGCTCGATATCTCTGTAAAAACTGCCTAAGAACTTCTAAGTCCCTAGCAACTCCCTTGCAACTCCCTAGCAACACCCTGTCAACTCCCTAGCAACATCCTATCAACTCCCTAACAAAACCCTAACAACTATCTATCAACTCCCTATCAGATCCCTGCCAACTCCCTAGCAACTCCCTAGCAACACCTTGTCAACCCCTATCAACTCCCTGTCAACTCCCTGTCAACACCCTAACAACACCCTAACATTTACCTGCTCATTCTTCTTCCTCAGCCTCATCTCACTGTAACTGATGATGGGGAGGATCCTATCTGGCCAGGAGAAAGTCGTATCATTCAGTTTGATATCCTCTTCAGGGAGGGTCGCGTAGTCCAGCAGGAATATGAGATTCTCCGCAGCTGGCACAGCTTGGTTCTGAGGGTGCATTAATTTAAACTGGGTCTACTGAATGTATTCAGTTGAAGATCTAGTGATATATTCTCTCCGTTCCCACTGCCCATTGCCGTCTTAAGGGTACGCTAACCAAAATTTTTTTTCGAGTGCAGGGAAATCTCTCACCGCAGAGTTGTAGGCCATGCCAAGGAGACCTCAAATATGCAATTTTAGCCCTCAAGTCGAATTCATATTTTTGCTACAGCCGTTTTAAAATCGTCTTGAAAATTTCTGAAAAGACGTTTTTGACACCCTAAAAATACATTTTCAGGGCTAGAAGCTTAAAATTATGGGGATTTGAAGGGGATAGGAAGGTTTATCGACACAAAAATTTTTATTAAAATCGGTGATGATTTTCGGTCGTGAGATTGATTTACTTTTTTCCCTCTTAAAGGCCCTATTTAGCAAAGTTCCGAAAGTTTGTGAAGGCTGTAAATTGGTGAAAAGTTGCGTCTAACGATTATCTAAGTGGCCACAAATTTTTGGCGTGTCCTTATTTGAGACAAGTTCTACAGAGCTTTTTTTGTGAAAGCCGTTTTTTTTAGAAATAAAGAAATAGCCTGTATCTCAAAAACGACTAATTTTAGAGACCTGAGACCAAGCTTAAACGATTCAGAAGGTCCGATTTTGGGGGGGTCTTCTGAGAGACATTTTTCTCCTACTTCAACGGTTTTCGCTGTAATTGCGAAAAAGGATTTTGCAAGAAGGTGGAAAAGCAGCACGAAGCAGGCTGTCGGAACTCCTCTTTTGCCCTCTTCAAAGGATTTGTTTTTCGCAATTACAGCGAAAACCGTTGAAGTAGGAGAAAAATGTCTCTCAGAAGACCCCCCCAAAATCGGACCTTCTGAATCGTTTAAGCTTGGTCTCAGGTCTCTAAAATTAGTCGTTTTTGAGATACAGGCTGTTTCTTTATTTCTAAAAAAACGGCTTTCACAAAAAAAGCTCTGTAGAACTTGTCTCAAATAAGGACACGCCAAAAATTTGTGGCCACTTAGATAATCGTTAGACGCAACTTTTCACCAATTTACAGCCTTCACAAACTTTCGGAACTTTGCTAAATAGGGCCTTTAAGAGGGAAAAAAGTAAATCAATCTCACGACCGAAAATCATCACCGATTTTAATAAAAATTTTTGTGTCGATAAACCTTCCTATCCCCTTCAAATCCCCATAATTTTAAGCTTCTAGCCCTGAAAATGTATTTTTAGGGTGTCAAAAACGTCTTTTCAGAAATTTTCAAGACGATTTTAAAACGGCTGTAGCAAAAATATGAATTCGACTTGAGGGCTAAAATTGCATATTTGAGGTCTCCTTGGCATGGCCTACAACCCTGCGGTGAGAGATTTCCCTGCACTCGAAAAAAATTTTTGGTTAGCGTACCCTTAATATCAAATTAGAGACGAAAAACGTTTTTTGATTACCCAGATATTATTTCTCTCAAATTCCCATACTGTCTCCTATTTCCTACCTTCAAATCCTGAAGCTCCTTCGTTTCCAGCTTATCAAGGAACTTCATCAGCGTCACCAAATCATCAGTATTATCGGGGATAGTGGTGATCTTTGTCACTATCGCATCGTACTGCTCACAAATGCTCTTGTTGGTGGCCCGGGATCGGAACACAATATCCCGGAGGATCATGTTGGATAGCATGTTGCTTCGATCACACAGGAACCGGTTCATCTTGTTACAGTTTAGTTCGAACAGGTGCATGGGAACAATCACTATCCTCTCCATGACCTCGTCTGTGAGCATTTTGTGCTTTTCTATCGCCTGGTGATTGGGGGAGGGGGTCCCGGGTCAG
Source organism: Hormiphora californensis (assembly GCA_020137815.1). Lineage (NCBI taxonomy): Eukaryota > Metazoa > Ctenophora > Tentaculata > Cydippida > Pleurobrachiidae > Hormiphora > Hormiphora californensis. The sequence continues at coordinate 3,865,398 of CM035354.1, forward strand.
CTCATTAGAGTCGAGAAGATTTTGCCCAACCCCGGACTCATGTACCAAGACATGTGCCCTCGATACATACCTTCTGGTACTCGAGAAGATCATGTTCACCACGAAGGAACTGATCGGTACTGTTCTCCGCTTCCTGGGTTAGGAGGTGCTGGTACTGCTTGTAGACACTTCGGTAACTCATTGGACCGGGGGTGTTTGCCTCCACGATCGCTTCCACCCTCTTTACTATCTCCAACACACAATCATCTTGGGTGCCCGTGGAGCTGAGGAACCTGGAGAGAAAAGAGAGAGTGGTTAGAGGACCTCAGGAACCTGGAGAGAAAAGAGAGAGTGGTTAGTATGAAGTTAAGCAGTACATGAGTATTGGGCAGGCCGCAGAAGAGAGGTTATTGGAGCTTCGGGTAACAATTGGGTCGTAGTCTAGGTTAGATTTGGTACACATCAAATGACTAATTAGCATCAATTAATACTCACTCCTCGGAATCTTTGTCCATGAACAGTTTGCTCTCTACCCTGGGTATCTTCTCTACACTCATTACAATGATAGCTAGACAATTCACCAGGGCCCCGGCAACATCCGGGAAGCTCGGCTCAAACTGAACGGTTGCTGAACCTTGATTGGGCTCCTGAAAGGGGTTGAAAGAAATGGTTGGACTTGTGTTTAACAAGGGGGTCGGGGGAGATAACAAACAATTTAGGGGATCGCTGTAACCACATTCATAATTCAAATTAAATTTTAAATTTTACAAGATGGGAGCTACACTCACCAATCCAATTACGATGGCATTCTTCACTGTCGGTAGACCCCTCACATACTCTCCGGTATAATTGTTTCCGTTATTGTACACTTCCAGCATGTCTATAAACTCGGTCAGGGCTTTCTGAACCGCACCTCGCAGCTGGTTAGACATGACCGTTGCTATGGCATCGAAAAAGCGCTCCATAGCAACCCTTCTACCGTTCTGAGGGAATAAGATGGTGATGGTGTTTCATTCTTAGAGGTACGAAATCATCTCACTTCATCATTTTATCATCTTAATCTTAATTATAATTAGTTAATTATTACCTCATCAATTGGCACGATTGCCTCAATGGCGCTCTGTCGTTCCTTGATCATGTTGACACACTCCATCACCCATTCACCCTCAAGAAGCCTGGCTCCGGCCTTGCTCTGCTCCGCTATCATACCCTGGATCTCATCTAACGATGGGTGAAATTAATCAATACGTTAATTACCATAATAGTTACTAAAATAACCAAGCTGTTATGATTAGGAGAGTTAGTTTAACATACCAATGGTAAGAGGAAGTGCAGCACGAATCTCATCGACCTGGATCAGGTTGAAATCTCCCATCCTGCAGCTCCAATACTCCAGCAAATCCAACATGACAGGGTGGGTTGTATAGAGGTGTCGATCCAGGTACACCCTGGCACCCTCTACAGCGTTGTGCCAGGGGAAGTGCTCCCGACCTGCGCTCTGGAGGAACTGCTCAGGGAGGGTGACACCCAGCCGGGCTTGTTCGTTGGTATCCAGGAGAATGTAGTCGAGGATGGCCTGTTTCAGACTCTCCACATAACCCTCGTTCATCTCATGATTTAGCTTCCTCACCGTCTGTTGTAAAATATAAAGTTAGATGGCCGTGAATCGTGATAGATAGATTCCAAGCAAAACAGAGGAAATAGAGTAAGAGATTAGAAACTACCGGCAATGTCATGGCAATTTCAAACTATTACTTACATCAGGGTAATTGATAAGTAGATCCTCAGGAAGCATCGTGTAGGCATTCTGGACCCATTCCCTAGCCAGGGGCGCCACCATCTCCTTAGGTAGACCTATCTCAATCAGATGATAGTACCTCTCCAAACACGGCTCAATAGGACTTGCAGCCCGGGGAAGGCCAAATGTGGGGGTTGTGAAGGGTGGAAACTCAACTGCAAGGGACTCCAAAGTTTCTTTATCATGAACTCTATGGTCGGCTTCCTCCCCTTCACCCTTGGATTTGTAGAAACGGGCACCTGCTGTCTTGCTCCGGGAGATCTTTTGTCTCTTCCGGGGAGACGATGGAGCCCGTTCTGGTACGTATGGCTGCTTTAGGTTGTGAATACGGAGACCCTTGGACGATGGTGTGTAGTTGTTTCCAATTCGGTTACTGAAACGGGGATAAATGGATGTGTATACCTACTCCTACAAAGTATGAGCCACCATCAAGAGTCAACAATGCACACATTTAGCTACCTGGTTCCTCGGGAATGCTTCCCCTCCTTAAAGGGGGCTGCCTGGGTCCAGGAACTTGCATGTAGTATGTTGGGTAAAAACCTCTTCGACTGAGAAGGCTAGGAGGGTCAGTTTAATACGAGTACGAGTATAAAACACATGCGGATTAAAAAAAAGGAAACTTCTAGGCTACAACGACAAAGGTTTTGGTGTAACTGACCTCATCATTATCAAGTGGGGGTAGTTTCTGAAGGTCTTCTGGCTTAACAAGATCGTTAAATTGGTAGTCATCCTGTCCGCCACGGTATAACCAAGGTGGCATCGCCCGTAACGACATGGTTCATACCTCTAAAACAGCGATAATTTCGACGGGTATTGGATGGCTCTTTTGAAGCAAAATTAAGTCAACACTAAAGCTCTTTCCAGCCTTTAAAACGCTAAAACGACTGAAACTCGAAAGAAAAAAGACAAAAAACTAAAAAGACTAAAAAGAAGAAGATTGAGATCTGGCCTGGATTTGCAAATATTTGATTAGCGCGAGCGCGCGGGAGGGCTGCAGCGCTTTCGCTTGGCTTGCGCTGCCATGCCGGCTCCGGGTGCGCGTGTTGGGGTTGAGTTATCGTTTTTTTAAAAACTCCGTCCCCAAAATCTTTCCATTTTTCAGTTGTTGTGTTTGACTTTTGAGCATGCACTGTACCGCATTGGTTGCAGCCCCTAGGTGCTTGCGTTTTTGACGACCTGGTACGGGGGACTGCAGCGTAGGCCAATGCCTTGTCGGGGTGTGTTTTCGACAAAAATCTCCGAAATTAACGCCACTAGTGGTGCCTAGTAAAGATTTGTCCTCTCCCCGTGTGGACACCAATCACAGCACAGATGACAGAACTTGTGTCTAGCACGTAGCAAGCGATAAAACGTGCAAATAAATACATGGGGCCTTCAGAATGTCCATTGCAGAGCCGAGGGCCGTTTAAAATTGAATTTGAAACTGCATGCCATCGAATTAACAACTTACACCTTTGCAGCCATGTTGTCTAAGGTTTACCTACTCTTGTACAACTGTTGCCTCGCCTGCGGATGGAGCATTGTCCTTTACCAGGCAATCCTGGAGCTGGCGACCGCCCAAAATCCAACCTACGTCTATGAAAGATGCCAAGTAGCCCTCAAAATCTCCCAAACTCTAGCCCTACTTGAGATTTTCCATGCGGTTGTCGGTCTTGTGCGATCTTCCCCCTTTACTACGTTCGTCCAGGTATGTAAGATTTATGTACAGGGTTTAAAATCTGCAGAGTATAATGATTATTTGTGTAATTATGGTTCCCATTGGTGTAGATATTGTTTGGTTTTGCTGATTTTCCCATTTGTTACAATTATAAACCCCCTTCTTCTGCCTCTCAGGTCCAGTCACGTCTAGTTGTCCTATGGCTCGTCCTTGACCCAGTCTCTGAGGTACATGGTTACAGTAATGTGCCTATGATGATCATAGCGTGGTGTGTGGCTGAGATAGTTCGATACTGGTACTATGCCCTGTCCCTGGTGGACAAGGTACCATACTTCCTAACCTGGTGCCGGTACTCCTTCTTCACCTTCCTATATCCCATTGGAGTGTCGGGTGAGCTCCTGACTATCTTAGTATCCTACCCATGGTTACTGCTACCGGAATGTTCTCTTTGGCCCTCCCCAACAAGTGGAATTTCTCATTCAACTATCCTATCTTCCTGATGATCTATATGATGGGATATGTTCCGTACCTGCCCAAGCTTTATATGCATATGTTGAAGCAACGATCTAAGATGTTGGGTAAAGCTGCTGTGGAAGGAGAGAAGAAATCCAACTAATAGTTAAATTAGTAGATTGTGTTGATTGTATTGTACAATGTATAATTGTACATGAAGAAGCTATTAGAAGTGTGGATTATTGACGTGTGTGTGTCATAGTAATTATTCCCTAGACACAATTATTATGCAACGTTATTTGGTGTGCCTTTTGTTTGATACTTATCTTTTTGTTTCGGGTGAATTATAAAAACGATTTTTTAGTTCTTCCCTCCTTCCTTCCATGGCGATTATACCATCTCCCCGTCATCCACCATGTACCTGTTATTGTAGTATGGCCATGGGAGTCACATGTTAGCAGACGGAACAGTGAACGGTAGAAACGAAGGTATTAGAAATGGACACTATGGCGTGGCACCACCACCACACGATTATACACGGATTAGCGATGAAAATATCCATCGGATTGAATTCATAGAATCGGGTAAGTGGGGATGCTGTGTGGTAACTATAGTAACCACTATCTAGCCTAGATTCTAGGGATTAAGTATTGTTGAACTGAGTAACCAAGTTTTATAAGTTTGAACCTTTGATACTTCCTAATTACGAACACACTCCTACGGCCCATGACATCTTATTTCAGGAGGTCAAGGTTCAGTTTACAGAGGAACATGGAACAATGGTGAAAAGGTGGTGGAGGTCGCCATCAAGATCGCAACTCATAACACCCCGGAACTGAAAGTTTTACAGAGGGTTAGACACAAGAATATTGTGCACTTCTATGGAGCGATAGAGAAAGTTGGGCATCAGCCCCAAATTGTCATGGGTGAGTGATCATGCCAAAATTACACTCATGTGTTCAGTGTTGGTAATGAAATTACTCCTCCGCGAAAGCAATAATAGGGGTGACTTCGTAACCAACTAGATGTGGCATAGACCTTTTTTTCGTAAAATTTCCGTAAACAAAGTAAAGATTGAGTTTTCTCCCCGTTGTGCTCACTGCAATGTAACCCGATATAGGTAGTAGTACGTCCCAAATATTAAATATTACACCATGGAATCCTTCCCTGGAATCCTTATCCTTATGATCATTCCATATTGTTCCACATCTAGCCCGGTGGAAGCACATAAGTACTAATTACTCCATCCTCTGTATTTCAGAGTTGGCGGAGTACGGGTCTTTGTTCAAGGTTATCAAATCTGAGGAGCTGTGTTTCGAGAAGATTCTAAAGTTTTCCCGGAATATTGCCGATGGGTTGAACTACCTACATACTGGCATGGTAGAGAAAATAATCCACAGGTAAATCTAAATTGATTTAGCGCCAAATCTGTCCATATACATTCCACTCCAGTGTCTGTTATATGTTAGGTTAACCCCATGGTTCTAGAATTATAAAACTCCCCCCTAGATCCGAACAGGGGATATTTAACTTAACTTCCCCATTTCTAGAGATTTGAAGAGTAAGAACGTGCTGATTACTCACCAGTGGATCGCCAAGATTTGTGATTTCGGATCCAGTAAAGTGACCGCAGTAGAGGCTACCCATTGCTCCATGACCACTCGACAGGGAACACCTAGTTGGATGGCACCTGAGGTCAGTTAAGAGATGGGAGTTTTCTTGGGTAAGAATAACAGGGCTGGCTCCAGTAGAGGGTGTGGGGGGGGGGCGGGGTCAGTTTTTAAGATGGGAGTTTTCTTGGGTAAGAATAACAGGGCTGGCTCCAGTAGGGGGTGTGGGAGGCGGGGTCAGTTAAGAGATGGGAGTTTTCTTGGGTAGAAATAACAGGGCTGGCTCCAGTAGGGGGTGTGGGGGGCGGGGTCAGTTAAGAGATGGGAGTTTTCTTGGGTAGAAATAACAGGGCTGGCTCCAGTAGAGGGTGGGGGGCGGGGTCAGTTTTTGAGGTGGGAGTTTTCTTGGGTAAGAATAACAGGGCTGGCTCCAGTAGGTTTGGGTGGGGTGCGTGGGGGTGGGGGAGTGTCATGTCTGTTTTTGAGACTGGGACTTTTCTTTGGGGAATTGGGTAGGAAGAAGAAGGTTGTGACAGTTTTGGAAGGGAGAAGAAGAGTTTATCTTGGGGGTATAATTGTAATTGCCCCCATTCCTCCGGCTAGTCTCTACTCCTACAATGTATAGGAAGAAAGTGGCAGGTAGTTGGTGTTGTCGGGCATGTTAGGGCATGCCCACTGTACTAGAGGGAGATCGAGGGAGGGTAATTATTTACTGCCCCTCGCCACTGTCGGCTCCCTTTCTTTTCACAGTGTAGAGAGAGAGAGAGAGACAATCAGCTGTGAGCTGTGAATAGAGTTTATGTAGCTTGAATAATATGCAATGATGCAAAATATTCGACAGTTAGAGTAATGAGTAATGAGTAATGACTACTGTGAACTAGAGTGGAGGTATCATATCTTTAAAAGCTGTCTCATGAGTACCCCACCTTCACACTTGAATTGCTCACAGCATAAAAAATGTTGTCTCATATGAGACCCTCCTCTCCGCACCGGGCCTTCGGCCCGGTGCGGCTACGCGAGGCCGTGCGGTGTACAGTCAGTGTAGGACAAAAAAAATGCGACTCAACACTCCTTATATTAGGGGAGTCCCTAACTATATAATACTTCTCTATGTCTCTGACTTTCCAAATTACTACTTCACAGGTGATCCAACAAAAGAACATCACGGAGAAATGTGACACCTACTCCTTCGGATGCCTGCTGTGGGAGATGGTCACTAGAGAGATACCCTGGAGGGGTATGGAGTCCCAAGCTATTATGATGGCAGTTGCATTTCACAAAAAGCGACCACCCATTCCTGATGAGTGTCCTGGACACTTTGCTGATCTTATACGGTATAAACTTGGAGAATTTCAATCTCTGAATATAGATTAAAAAGAAGAGGTCTTTTTAAATCGAATAAGTTTGTATGAACAACTCAAAGTATAATCCACGTAATACCCGCAGGAACTGTTGGCAGCACGACCCCGAGAAGCGGAACACCATAGAGCAGATATCCTACCAGTTAAATGGCATGATAAGTAACAAAGAACTGTCCAACCAGGTCGATCACTTCTTTACAATGAGGGAACAGTGGATGAAGATCGTTGATGAGCAGATGGAGGTAACCGTTTTAATTAGCCCAATTAACACAATTGTAATAATTTTAGTTAGCTCAATTAACTCGATTGTTAAAGAATATTTGAATCAATTCAAAAGTGTATGACACCTTGTTATAGGAGCTAAAACAAAAAGAATACCGATTGGGTGCTCGGGAGCAGCGAATGGACGAGATTTGGAGTGCTATCTTGTTGAGAAAGGATAATCCTGTAGGAGATCTTGAATTTGAAAGTTGGAAGTCAACCCAAATTGTATCTTGGCTGTTTGATGCTCTTAATTTAAAGGTAGGTTAACATTGAGGCACCATGTTGCTAAGTTGCTGGTATGTATCTGTAATGTAGTTTCTTGTTACGGTGTCACCTCTTATCTTCTTTATGTACCTTTACAAAACAAACGGCACATGAATGAAGAAGGGGATGAAGGGGAGGGATCCTCCGATCCCCTATCAATTATTTTAAAAGAATTGACCTCAATCAATTCCTTTTTCCAGGAAGAAGAGAATTACATTTTGGATATATTCGACCGAGAAAACATTACAGGGGAGAGGTTTCTCAATTTGACGCACGAGAACCTGATCAATCTGGGTGTAAAAGAGTTCGGACCACGCTCCGAGATACTCAAAGGGGTAAATTATTGCAGATTGCGACATGATGTGCTGCATTGTGCAGTGTTCGTGTGTTATTGTTTATCAATTTGTGTGTGAAGACTCAGTGTACAATGTATACGCTAGCCTACTATCCTCACTTCTCTCTCTCTATCTCTCTCTCTCTCTCTCTCTCTCTCTCTCTCTCTCTCTCTCTCTCTCTCTCTCTCTCTCCCTCTCTCTCTCCCTCTCTCTTCAGATTAAAGATCTGAAGGATCAACTCAAGGCATCCCAGGACTACCCACCACTTCCCAGCACCGTCAAGAAAAGAGAGCCTTCAGGGGCGGGGATACATTTCAGGATTAAGTTCCAGCTGGCATGCCATTACTATAGTGACGCAACTCCGGGTCCGGCGTGGAACCTCGCACTTTACCCCAACGTTAGTTGAACCTCTTCGAATCCCTCATGTTCTAATTTCCAAACTATATGACGTATATCGATAGACCCACTTACGGTCTCTAGCCAGACCTCAAACAACTAAATCTAATACTTCATCAGGGAGATAGTGTGGTGCTGAGAGCGATAACTTATGTCGAGTTCAGGATATCTCCTAATGACACAGTCAGGAAGAAACCCTACCCTGATTGCCCATTTGTTATGGACCGTTTCAGGTAGCTGCCAAAACTTATTGATCTGTGCGATTATTATGTGTGTTTTATCAGTTTGGAAATGACAACCCGATCCCAAAAATCGATGACCCATTCCCAACCCCCAATTCTAATTCTAATTCCAGGTTGGAAGCCCCAAAGGACGATGTTGAGGTGGTGGTGAAATTCAACGAGAATGTCCTGACTCCTGCTAACCGCTGCTGGAAGATCACCATACCCGTTGTCATGGAGAAGGGCGGGAGTTTTGCGGAGGAGGAAATCGAGGTGAAATAGAGCCAGGGATTAGAAATAGTTAGGTGATATAGGGAAGGTCGTAGAGGGGATATTTCGTAACCAATGCGTTTCTTTACCGCCCGCATCTTCCATTAAATGTAAACCCCCCACCCACCCCAGGTGTGTCTGAGTGAGCCGACCCCTGAAGTCCTCACCGTACATTCCTCAATCGGATCCTCTATAGCGACCTATGATGGTGCTGTCAAGGGTGCCTGGTCACAAGGACCACCACAATGTTACCAATCTCCCCATCAATCTCCCATGACGAGTCGTCGAGGTAATGAGAGGTTTCAATGTGTACCTTTTTTCTAATTGGACTTCTTGTACCCTCGGGAAAAGAAGATCTCTCTCTTTTCGATAAAACTTTTCACCTTCTTCAACTCCCTTTTCCCCCTGCTAATCACCGTTTTTCTCAGCAAGTGTGGCGAAGGTATCTCCCAACAACAACAATAAAACCAAGTTCCACAAGTCATCTTCCAGTCCATTATTGGCCCACCAAAACAGTACCATGGGCCTGAGGAATGGACATAGGAGCTCCCTCACGGCCCCCGGTCCACCCATACCTGTTGCAAGGAGCCAATCCAGGTTAGTCATGAGGGTGAGAGAGAGAGAGGGAAGAGGGAGGGAGAGGGAAAGAAAGAGATCCAGTAACTACCACGCACCTCCTAAATCACGTGTAAACTCTCACGTGATATATGTACACTCATGTAATATGCAAGATCTTGCTAACTGATAAACTGCCCACTGCACAGTATACTGCACAGTATACTGCTAAATACTGCAGTATTTAGTTACACATACACAAGCTTGCTGCGGCTCTAAACAGCCAAACAATTCTCTTCCTATCCTGCTACGTCTGTAGGGCGTGTAGAGAGGATGCGATAGCTCCATCTTTCCCAGTCTTGCGCTACATTCTGTTAAATCTCGACCAATATAATGGGTGAAGTAAAATAAACACTCGTTCCACATATCTAACTTAACTAACACCTTGTATTTTCCTGTAGTGTTCGACCAGTGTTTCCTCCAGAAACGACAATTTCACCTGACCAATTCAACTCCGCTACATACCAAATACCTACCGTAACTCCTTCATCGAATGAAGTGCCATCCTTCGCTGAAATCCTTTCAGTTCCTGCCCGGACCCCGCCTGCACAGAGAAAACAGCAAACTGATGCCAATAAGACTCCTACTAATAGGGCAGTAGGTCGGAGCAGGTCGAACACTGTCCGGCACAGAGCGGAAACTTTTAAACCATTTCACAATAACAAGTGATCACCCCGCAACCCCACATGACACCCCCCCCCCCCCCCCCCCGCTGCCCTGGTTTGAGAAGAACTGTGTATTTTTCGGGACGCCAATCATTGGAATAATATTGGGCAGTTCCATGTGTATTATAATAGACCATTCTGATTGGGATATTAGGATATTTCTTATTGTGAGGACTGGGAGATGTTTAGTTTTTTACTTCTAGATGTTTTATTCTTTACAGAGATGTTTCGATACGGGTTTATTATCACTGTTATAATAGTTTTTTATGGCTTAACAGTTTAACAGCAAATCAAATGTCACAGTTTATCTTGTCCGAACAGCCAACTTGGAATAACTAGGTATGGGATGGCTCACTTGATGAGAAGGAAGTTTCCAGAACAATGTCGTTTCTGTAGCGCGCCGAGACGTAGTTACTGCAGTAAGTAAGCCACGCGCAGTCAGTAAGCCACGCGCACAAAAATTGTAACGCGCAAATGCAAATCCGCGCACAAATGATTGGGGAACAGCGCGTGCGAAGCTTTTATTTGCAAACGAGATTTCAGAAAGACATCAAATTTCAATTTGACTTTTTATTTTATTTATAATATTTATTGTTTATTTGAGTGAGTGATTTTAAGATTTATTTATTACTAACCCCAACACCGGGGGCAAATGATCGAACCCAATGTGAATGAGACTCATCGCGATTAACTCTTCATACGGTTACCCCCTTTCTCTCTTCGGCAGCTTCTCTTCGGCTGTTGGAATTTCCAACTTGGAAAGTGATGCCAATCGGTGTTGGGGTTAGTGAATCCATATAATAATTTCCAAAATGTTAGTCCGATAATTGTTTTCTCCCTACTCCTCCTACAGTTTTTGAGCTAGACCCCTGAAAATTTGTACACTGGTACTTTGGACCAAGGCGGGTGTAAGTACGGGCTCAGATTTTTGATCCGATCTTTACAACAGTGACGTCACGGGGTGACGTCATTGCGACAAAAAGACTTACATTTTTCAAACGCTTCTAAGACCCTGAAAACGGCTCTAAATCAAAAAACTAACGCAATAGTGGGGAAAGAGAATCGTTTGAACTTCATTTTACCTGATAGCGATTTCCCGTAACTCAATGTTTAAGAGTCGTAAATCGCGTCGGGAAAGTTAAAAATGCCAAAAATGCGATATTTTTCACCGTAGCCACCCAAAATCTTATCCAATCGATATGAAACTTGGTCGGTATGTGAATTTTAATGTCCTTTGGCCAGGGGTTCCCGGAAAACGGGTTGGCAAGATGAGAACTGACCGGAGTTCTTATAATTCACGAATTTGAAATTTTTCGTCGACTTTTTTTTGCGACATAAAACGCGAGGAAATTTTCAATGAATTTTAAAATTTTACACTGCGCGCGTAATTTTAGGTTCCGCGCGGCGTAAAAAAGCAGCGCTTTTTTGGGAAAATTCGCGTGTTACAGTAAATGATTTACCCGCCTCGCCATTTTTTTCAAAAACCCAATGTGTATGATAGTAGGAGCGGTTAGATCACCACGTGGTTAAAGTCACGTGCCACCCCTTTTTGCGCATTGTCATAGGCCATAGCTCGGGTACTCTAGTTTTCAAAAAAAAAAAAAAAAATCAAATTTCAAAATTTTTTCTCTTCAGAAAAACTCGAATGTTTCTTCACTGTTAGTCACTTGTTTCGGCCAGCGTTAAAATCTGGGTGTTTTGGGAGTGCTGACAAACGGTTTTTTAGGGTTAGGGCTAAAGTAGGGTTAGGGTTAGGGTTGGGGTTTGGGTTGGGGTTAGGCCTTGACATTCGCTACCAGATAAAATTTGAATCAGCCAAAACGGTTGAGTGGTTTGGCGGTTAGAGCCATTTTAGTGAATCAACTTTTTTGGCAGCGCGCACCTGTAAACAGGCCTCCAAACACCCAGATCGTAACGGCGCCCACTTGTTTCGACCTCTCTGTGTAGGACGTATGCTTATTTACTATCAATTATCGTTTACGAAAGTATAATGCCAGAAAATACGCCAATTTTAACGGCTAAAATAAAAATCAGTAGCGAGGCCGCCCGATAATAAATCGGCAATATTCTGGATATTTCAGTTTGACCACCTTTTAAATATGTTACAGGTCATGTAAAAAGTAGCGAAACAGAGATGATGTTGTTTATTTTGTTCATCTCGACTTTCCTAGATCCCTCGAGCGGCCTCCTCTTCGAACCTGAACCCAATGAAAAACTCTCGGACTTTTCTCTGGAGAATGGTCAGCTATACGTGTCCTCCCCCAAACGGACGATGATCCTGGACAACTCATTTTCCGTCCTCAGCGAGCACCGTAAAAACTATTCATCTGTAGTGCTGCTCTACACGCACCAAAATGCGGTGTTAGAGTGTGGGGAGAGGATCGTTGATTCACAGGGTCCATGCTGCTACCTATTCCACCCTGACAACCTGACCACTCCAATTGCACAAAACAGCTCCTCGAGAATGTGCGATACCATCTTCAAATCGCTGTACAACTTTTATGCATCTTACAGGATTACTACTGATAATCAGGGGAAGATTGATAAAAGGTTCACAGTTTACCATTCATTTTTCACAAATCATGGCGTGGGTGAGCCCAATGAGATGTTTTACACGAATATCTTCAATGAAGCAGCCGACCCCGATACACGACTGCTGTTCACTAACGTCAAGTTTGATGGGCTGAGAATCCTCGGTGCCAGGCCACTCTTCATCAGTCCCTCTCAGTATGCGTCTAGCAAGTTTCTGGTGTATTTGAAAAGTAAAAACGAAAAAATCGCCTATGCAATTGATCCAAATTATGCGAAATCAAAAGAACGGGTTCCGATTCAACTTTTATGCAATGGCCAAGAAAAAAAGTTCCTGAATGGTACAGGAGTTGATCTTACAGATGCAGATAGAACCTCGGATTCGTTCGGTACAGGATTTACCCATTTCATATTTTGTAAATACAGCAGTGATATCTACATCTGCCCCTACCCAGAAGAGGGAATTACTGCAGCCATCGATTCGGCCAATAATCAAGGAAGTAGGACTGGATCTCTTGACTCGACCAGCATCTATTCATCAGCTTTACTTGATGAGTACTCGATTATGAAAGGAATGATAGTAAATGGAGCCCTGATGCTGTTTTATACCTCTCAGAAGACAATTCACAAGGTAAAGTACTTCATTGTGATAGCTGTAAAGTACAATTGTTTTTTGCCTAATAATATTCTCGTAATTTGAATATATAAAATCCATTCCAGCTGTTTGTTCAAGATAAAACAATGAAGATTGACAGCTTCCAATTCACAGCTAAATCTCGCATCACGAATCTTGAATTTAGTAACGAAAACTTGGGATATGCTCTCACCGAAGACTCTGTAAGTTATGACATCTGTAGCAGGCGGTCTGCTACGTTTCACTGCCACACACTTATTATATTACTTCTGTAGAAACAGTGGTCAAGTGACTCCAGTTTAAAAAGTGTGAGATCAAATAGCATGACAATCCAGGTTGAAAGAATTTATCATTCTTCAGGAGCTTCAGATTATAATCCTGAACTCCCCTTTTTTGTAGGTCGAGAGTTTCCTGCTCCACAATTGTGCCAGTGTTAGTACCTGTGATGAATGCCATGGCCTCAACGACCCGCACTGTGGCTGGTGTACTCTGGAAAGCAAGTGAGTGGACAATATGACGGTCACCTCGCCACAATCATCATAGTTTGTTTAAAATTATGAATCAGTACAATAATATTTTGAGAAATCTAATCATTTTCCTCCAGGTGCTCGGACAAGTCAAATTGTACGATCCATCCTGAGTATTGGTACCAGGATTCCAATAAGTGTCTCGACATTACCTTACAGCCATCTGATCTTGATGTTATCGCTCATAGTCAGGTGAGTGATAGAAAGAAGGAGAGAGTGAGAAATAAGGAGAGATAGTGAGAGATGGAAAGATAGAGAGATAGAGGGATGGAGACAATAATGTATCGAGACAGATAGAGAGTTGTAAGATATTGAGAGTTGAACTGCAGCCGGTAGACACGATATCAATCTACTCATGCAGCAGCTTCAGAGCACGCAGAGCATTCGGCAATGCGTTCTTATTTCGAAAAGAGAAAGAGAGAAAGATATAGAAAAAGAGAGAGAGAGAGATTAGAGAGAGAAAACAATATAGGAAGTTAGTGTGAGTGGACTTGAAGCCTAAAGATGGAGAAAAATAGATAGAGAATAGAGATACACGGAGAGATATTGATCAGTTTAGCCTGACAAAAGAGCTCTTTGTCTCTGTCTAGACAATAGCAAGTTTACCCTACTGCTTTCTTCCGTCTCATTCTTTTCTCTCCCATTTTCCATATATCGCCCGACACTTTTTCTAGTCGCACTCTGAATGATGTGTGTGTGTGGTTGGTGTAATTCGATATAGGGACGAGATAGTCGATAAACAAAGTGTGGGAGTGCAAGTAAGATGAGAATCTCAGAGAGAGAAAAAGAGGGCAACCAAGTGAGAGAAGTGAGTTATGGTGGAGAGATAGAAGGAGAGAAAAATAAAAATGAGATTTCAGGGGAAAGTGAGGGGAGAGAAGGAGAGGGAGAACTTCTTGATCGAAAAAGAGATCAATTTGTCAGGATTCAAAGAGTGTTTCAGGAAAGTCAGAGAAAGAGAGTGAGAGTGGGAGAGAGAGATAGAGTGGATGAGAGAGAGAGAGAGAGAGAGAGACAGTGAAGGAGAGAGAGAGAGAGAGTGGATAAGAGACATGGAGAGAGACAGTGAAGGAGAGAGAGAAAGTGGATGAAAGATAGAAGCACAATTTTAACAGATAACATACACCTATCATCACACGTCACACAGCACCTTCTCTCTCTCAATATGCCCCTCTGGTAGAGCTGTACCCAAGTACTGCTGCAGTACTACACACGGCCCGATCAAATATCAATCAGCGTTCTTTACTGCAGGTCTATACTATAAGATTCTTACTTTTTCTCCCCTCTATCTCTCTCCTGTGCTCTCTTATTTATTTCAAATCAAATATCTCTCCCTCCCTCCCTCCCTCCCTCTATCTCTCTCAATAGCAATCTATCTCTCTCTCAATCTCAAATCTTTGAATATGGTATTACGCCGTAACCAGTGTTACACATAATAATATACTGGATCGCATATTCTCACACCTCTCTCGAATGTTACAAGAGAGGGCTTGTGAACCCCCCGCAATTGATGTTGACATGTATAACTCTGATTATGACATTCACCCATGACAAGACCTCTGGGTTTCCTTCAAGTGTAGCTCACTATTCATGAGGGTTCAGAGCAAGGTTTTCCCACTTCAATAAACTGAACTATAATTTCCCTATGTAAAAAGGATAGCTCCTTCCGTTACTGATACTATTTTCCCTCAGTTGAGTTTGACGGTTAGCACGCCACTGCCCAACCAGAGCTATAATTGTGTGTTCCAAAGCAGCTCTGGCTCCCAGACCAAGGCTGCGGTGTATCGAGACCAAAAGATCAACTGTTCCGTACCCGAGATAAACACCAAGACAACAGGTATGTATAATAAATGCTTGGAAATGCGAGACGAACCAACGGGAGAGATTGTTGGGATCTAGTCTGACGATGGATATTGGTTTCTTCCAAATTTAATAACCCAGTCTTTTCCTCCACAGCAATGTTACCTGTGGAGCTGCAGATAAAATACGGGGATGCAGTGCTGAGTTCAATTGACCTGAGCTATCACCAGTGTAACCTTTACAAAGCGTAAGTTGCCCCTCTTGCTGTTGGATTCGTCTTATTCTCATGGCCCTTTTTTAGAACCAGAGAGAGATACAGGGACAGAGAAAGAGACAGAGACAGAGACAGAGAGGGCTGTCAGACGGGGGATCATAAACCCATTTTTTGTGAATTTAGAAGAGTGTAATAAGACCATACTAGGAAGAATAGTGATCTCTCTATTTTTGTTCTCCCTCTCTCGATCTCCGTTTTTTCTTCATCTCTCTGCATCATATTCGGAGAGACCTGTTTTGTCTCTCCTTCCTCTTAAACCCTCTCTCTAACCTCTGAAAATCGGAATAGTAATTATTGATTTAACATGCCGGTATGGCTCTTTGCTTCAGCAAGATCTCTTTAAAACTATGCCTCATTTTCTCTCTTCCCCTCCCTCCCACCGATAAAGTCATTGAGGCTTTGAAACAAGGCCTGGTCTAGCTTATTGCATTACACTGTCTCAACTCCCACAGAATGATCCCTGGTGTCCATAAAACCTTATAGTTAAACTTTGAAAAATAGGTTATGATATTTACAGAGAGAGCGTCTGTTCGTGTCACAGGCCTTATCTCGTTTTTCTCTCCCCTCTCTTTCTCACCCTGTCTCACCATCTTTCTTATACTGAGACGTCGCATAAATATCTAATGACACTCAAACATATATCCACACAAACAAACTTCCGATAAATTAATTCTGCAGACACCGGTTCAAAAGTCAGTTTTATGAAGGAGCACAAGTTAGTTTTATGAAGGAGTCAACATCAAGGTTGTACCACTTTGTGTACAAGTTAGAAGATCATTTGCTAATGGTCATTTACCCAAAAGTATTTACCTACACATTACATTTCACACACACACGTAATGATCATGCACTATTATAATCAGAATGTGTAAGTAGAAAAGTATAGCAGTTTTACCGGCCCCCCGTTTAACGGACCCGTTTCCCGGGGTCCGATTGTAGTTGCAATTCTGGCTGCAGGTTTATCTTTGGGAGCAGTTGATATCTTCTTTGATGCCGCCAGTTAATAAACCCAGCACTTGTAATAAACCGCATTCCTCCACTGCTGGATGTATGTCCCTTTCCGTCGCTCCCCTATATCGCTTTCCGCCGTCTTCTGAGCTCACCGCCCCGCCGTTTTAGGGGGAGTGTGTGTATTTTGGATTTATGCAAATTTGTATAACCTTCTCACCCTCCCCCCTCAACAAATATACACACACATCCTCCTTTCCAGTGAGAGAGAGAGAGAGAGAGAGAGAGAGAGAGAGAGAGAGAGAGTGAAGCGTGAGAAAGGTATTTCACCCGAAATTGCCCACTCCAATATACAACAAGTGTTATAAGGAGCTGCTTCTCTCACACACAATTACTATTATGTTTGAAGCAGGAAATAAAGGGGGAATATTTATTGCTCTGAAATGGGTATTGGCTAATGGTTCCATATGGGTGCCAACATTAAATAGGTCTACATTACCTTCTATTCTTCTACGTCTGGCCTCGAGTTACAGTTTACACCTTCTTTCTGTATTCTCCAAATTCATCTTCTTGCTTCCAAATTATTTCTCAAGTTAAATGCTAATTATTTTGAATTCCAAGTAATAATTTTCACTTCTACCTCGCCCTACTTAAATTCTGCCCTACTGATAATTGACATTCCCCTAGCTGTCTGTAATTCCCGCTAAATGTGAATCTTATTCCCTTCCTCTCATTATATCTCTCCCTATCTCCCCTATCACTATCTCTCTAGTTCTCCTTCTCTCTTCATTCCTCGTCTTTCTATCAGAATTCTGAACTTCTGATTTAGAAGCGAGAAAGTACGGTTATTTTTAAACCTACGAAGTTCCACTGTACTGTTATTGTACCATTCTGTCTATCACTCATTCAACCATTCCTCTCTCCCTCTTTCTCTCAACTATTATTCCCCCTCTCTCTCCTACTATTTTGTCCAGCTGCAGCTGTAGGGCGGGTGGGGCAGAGAGGTTTCAACTAATGGAGAGTCCATGCATATTTAGGTGGGTAACATAATAGAACATATGCGGACAACTCTTCTCTCTCTCTCTCTCTCTCTCTCTCTCTCTCTCTCTCTCTCTCCCTTCTTGTTTTCCAATTAGTTGGCCAATAGGGTATGCCTGTCAGACAGGGGGACGCACAATATATGTGCACCCTAGCCCTTGTAATTGGTTATTTACCCTACGATGCAGGGTACCCTGTACTGCTTGGCAGTATTACAAATTCACTGAGGGATGAACCTTCATAGTAACAGAAATGCTGAAATGAACCTTCATAGTAACAGAAATACCGAAGGGCTGTGATCATATCTAAGTTTGGTAACTGTGACACGTTAACACGCAAAACGGGTCTCCTGTGTGTTTCCAAGGTGGGATCACTGTGAATCCAGTATATTAGAAGAGGGGGTTGGAGACTGAATCCAGTATCATTATTTCAATGTGGGGCTATCTGAGTGTAGAAGCATCTTTTAAAGTGAGTGATACTGTGATAGGTATATTGAGAATGTTATGTGAAGAGGGTTCCCTAGAGGGAGCTGGAGGGTTCCGTACAGTCTCGTACACTAGTTGGTATAGTAACGAGATGTAGCCGTCAACCCCATTCTGATAGTGGTAGGCCTGATCGTTATAGGAACTAGAGTGATCCACCCTGGACTGGGGAGTATACTTATCATATCTGAGAGAGATGGATCGGGAGAAAATACAGAGATAGAAAGAAGAAATCCATTACTATTCATCATAAGTTATGAAGCAGCACATATATCCCACACTGTCAGGCTTCCCCCGATATCTTATTGTGCTTCTTCTCCCTCCCCCGACTAGTCAGACTAACTCTATATCCACTAAAAAGGGAGTGTGTCAGCACACACACACATGTCATGTGCTATCATGTTACTATCATCTCACAACTGTGTATCATGTGTGTATACCCTATCAGCTGTACGCTGAGCGGTACTGTTTATATTGGGGGATTCAAAGAGGCGTGTAACACACGTTCTGTAACTGTACGTTATGTCCCATACTCCAGGTGATCATGTGTGATGTCAGTGGTCTTGTTTTTGGGTGGATGTAAGAGGGTAAGCTAGGAAACAAGCCGTTTCTGAACTCGTTCATGCAAATGTGTGGTCCAGATGGGTGTCAGTCCAGTTTGCCGGTGTTAGTATACACGTCATGCTTTCGCCTCTCTCCGAATGATGAAAGCAGGTTAGATTAGATCAAGCTACCTAGCCGGTCTAAGCTTATCTCGCCGCGTTTTCTCTCTTTCTTCCTCGAATAGCTTTGTCAATCAGTTCTTCTAGAGCTAGTGCATGCGCCTCGGATGACAATCTTCTCTCTCGTCTCTACTTTCTCTCTTCTCTCTATCTCTCTTCTGCAATTGCTCTCTTACTCGATAACAGTCAGCTGCAGTCTCTAACTCTGCTATCTCTCTCTCTCTCTCTCTCTCTCTCTCCTCCCTCTCTCCCTCTCTCTCTCTCTCTCTCTCTCTCTCTCTCTCTCTCTCTCTCTCTCTCTCACTCCTAACAGGACCATGCTAAACATACACTGCAGCAACCAGCATGAGGGTGAGACGGAGCTAAAACACAGCCCTATGATAACAGGGCTGAAATAGGGCGCAAATGTGCGAATAAATGCAAACCTTCTAGCTTAGGAAGATGGGAAGATTTGAAGATGTACCCGGGCCGAGGTAGTACCTAATTGAACTATAGAATTTGAAAGCGACCTGCGAATTCTATGACCCCGATCTGGAAAGTTTGTAGCAAGCTGTAATAGTGGATTTGAAAGTTGCGACTAATGATGCGGTTTGGAACTCTCTGTGTATCTATTGTGTTCTCAATGTGCACTCAGAATTTGAAAGATACACTTTTGTTATTGTGCATACTGAATAGCTGAATGTATCCTAATTCACGTGCTGTCTTCAATCTTCTCTCTCTCTCTCTCTCTCTCTCTTTCTCTTTCTCTCTATCTCTCTATCTTCCATTCTCTCTCCCTTTATCTCTCTCCTCGTTGGTGCTGGGGTCATTTGCGCCTTGTTAAGCCGAGGGCATCAGCCTGTCAAATACCTGATATGTGGAAATTCCGACCCTTCGTGACTCCTCTCTATCTTTTTCTCCCTGTACTTATATTATATTTCTCTCTCTTTTTCGTCTCCTGTAAAATATTCTCTCTATCTCTCTCACACATTGTACATGGTGTACCCAAATTGTGTAGAGTGCAATTTAGGTTAGAGTTGGACTGTGGGGAGTCACTACCCAACAGCCTAATTACCCCTACCTAGTAGGCTAACTACCTACTTAGGTAGCTCTAATGAATTTATGTAAAATGTACACTCTGAAATATACATGAGTATTTTAAAACGGTAACCGCTGCTGCTGCTGTAGATTCGGCGTCCCCTTTCTACCAAGGTGTCCCATGTAAACAGAGCTGCTGGGACCTGAGGAGAGCATCTGTAGCTACTAGTCTTCTTTGCATGTCAAATCCAATCAGATCCCTTCTTTTTGAGGAGTAGCTATCTTTCCCTATCTCTCTCTCTCTCTCTCTCCCTCTCTCTCTCTCTCTCTCTCTCTCTCTCTCTCTCTCTCTCTCTCTCTCTCTCTATCCCTCTATTTATTTCTTGCGATCTTCTGAGTTCTGATAGGACAATATGACGTCATCATGATGGCATTTTTACATCGCAATGCGTGTGGAAAGGGGGAGATGAGAAATGAGAAAAAGGGAGTTAAATAAGAGGAAAGGGAGTCATTGAAAAACAACTTTCGAGAGATAAAAGTAAGAAGGAGGGAGAGTCACTCAAAACATACTGTGAGAGAGATGTGAAACTGTATACTCTCGTGACGCTGTTTCTTAATATCTGACATCCCACATCACGCTATCCCATTTTTACTGGAAATTCAATTTCTAGATATTCCAATACTCAAATCTTTCTTTCGCATTAATTTCATTAACTTCTATCTGACAGATGAAGGCTAATGATAGAATCTATCATTAGCCTTACATTCACCATTGACGTATTATGTGAATTTTAAAAACTTTAACATTTCTCCTCTTTCTCTTTCCATCATTCTATCTCGCCAGTATAATTAGAAATCAAGAGCTATAAATCAAATCCGCCAGAGTCTTTGGTGATTTGTGCGTGTAGTGGGGGAGACCATAATTATAGAGGGGACGTTTTGCAAGCAGCAGTGTGAACTTTAGAGAGAGGTGTAGGCTATACTTTAGTAGGGGAAGAGAGAGAGAGAGAGAGAGAGAGATAGAGAGATAGAGAAAGATGGATAGATAGAGAGAGACGTTTAACTTTGTGTATGGCGGCAATTTAGCATGCTGTTGGTTCGACCACCCTCCTCCAAATTTGCAAGGTGTTGTGGTCAAATATTATAGTGACAGCAAGAAGTGTTATCAGCTGTAGACAAATAATATATCATCATTCAGTCATCACATAATATTATGTGTAAAATGTGAGAAACGAACAAACAAATTGTCTCTCTATCTCCCTCGATCTCCTTCTTTCTCTCTCTCCTCACATGACAGTTACCCTCTCTTTTCAACTTCCCATTTTTTCCCTAAAAGTTTCTAACCAGTGGTTAGGAACAAATCCTTGAATTTATTCCCAACTGACCCATAACGACTCCTTGTTTTCAGGTGTGGTGCGTGCAGCTCAGTAACAAGATATTGTACTTGGTGCCCGCTAGAGGGCTCATGTAACAACCACCAACTTGCTCCCTGCCATGAGTACAAAGTCACGGTAAGTTTGGGTTCTTTTGCGGGAATATTGCAGATAGGTTGCGGCAATGCGGGAATATTGCAGAGAATGAGCTCGTCCCGAGAGCGAAACCACTGTGTTGCTTTTCTTTGAGAATTGTTTAGAAAGAGATCCTTAGATGGGTGAGAATAGTACAACTTTGCTTTCCATTTTACTGTTCTGTTGCTACACCCAATTACAACACACGTCATATAAAACACTAGGTCCTATACAAGGTTTCCCCTTTTTTCTACTATTTACATTACGTAACGTACAACTAAAGTCGGTCCAGTGATTTAGTTCTACATGACAGCCATGAGTAACAACTAGACAATGTTTGTCTCGGAATATATTATAAAAGTCTCGTAATATTTTACGCCCTTCCGAAATACAAAATAGAAATCTTTTGTTCTACTCAAAATGTTATTATCAAATCTCTGCAATAAGCATTTTTTAGAAATCCGAAATTCGCTCAGAGAAAAGAAAATATTTCAGTGGAGATTATGCATTGTCTAATATCAATAATCATCTCTGTTCTTGACCACACTCTTCCACCTCAGGATTCTGCCCAATGTCCGAGTGATAACACTACCCTCCTCTCCCCCAGGACTCCGCCCAATGTCCCAGTGTTAACACTACCCCCTCTCTCCCTCAGGATTCCGCCCAATGTCCCAGTGTTACTTCGATTGAACCCAGTAAGATACCGCGGGATACAATTGACAATGAAGTGGTTGTGACTGTGAAGAATCTTCAAGCTGTCACGGTGAGTGGTATATCGAGTTTTACTACTCCTAATTTTGGAGATGAACATTGAACAAGATTTCTGATGATAATTTTATGGGGTCCAGTCATGGATTCGAGAGTTCAGGGTGGGTGGGTAAAATTTTAGAAATATGTTATAAACATGTTATAAAGGGGCGGTACAAAAAAAACATGTAATTTGTGGTAGGCAGCCGTATTACTACGACAGAAAGGTGCACTATTAGAATACATGTGTGTGACAGCAGCAGTTCTTTTCTCTCTGTTACAGCTAGCTAGCAGCCCCCTCTCCATGCAGTAGTAGTAGTGGGACAGTGCGGTGTGTGAAGAACCCGTGAATTAGCAATTCTGCACACGGGAAACAGAGTTTTTGAATTGAAGAAAAGGACAGGAGAGAAGGAGAATAAGGATAGAGCAGAAAAAGAGGGACCGTTGTGTGGTAAGACTGAGAGGACAAGAAGAGTAGAAAAAGGGCAATTCAAGACAGAATAAGGAGCAGGAGAGTTGTGATTAAAGTGGGGGGGGGCTGGTATATGAACAAGGAAGCGCCTAACTAATTACCACCCTGTACTTCCCAGGTTTCTGGCGTGTTTCAGTGTAAATTGAGCAGCAGGAAAAACCGAACTCTCAGTCGAAAATACGAAATATCCCCGGAGTCCACGAATACGACGATACGTTGTAAAGATGTCCAGGTTCGTAGGGGGCATGGCGGCATGAACTCAATAGGATTTTGTGTAAACCTAGTGGGTGGGGGAGCACATTTTTTATGTCCCCCCTCTTTCTCTCCGTCATACTTCCTCCTGCCCACTCCTCCATGGAGTGTGTGTCGGAGTGTGACATTTCCAGAGAAAGAGAGAGAGATGATGAAATGTTGACATTTGGGGGGAGAGAGAGGGGATCGACAATCAATATTGCTACGGTTTCACGTCTTGCTCGATAGACGAGACTTCTCCCCCTGACTTGACGTAACGCGCGGCGACATTCAACTGCAACTTCTCTTGCTTTCCGCGTCACAGGGCGCGCGCCAGGTTTCACACACTGCAGCAGCTCCAAGCGTGTGTGAGGGTCTGTTTACACTCAAGTTCCTTATTAATCCAGGTGTCTCACATTCTAACTATATTTAACAGGTGGACGATTCATTCCCGGAGTACTACGGAGGGGAGGCTGAGTTGGAGCTGAGTGTGGTGTACAAGGCTGGCTCTGATGGCCAGGGTGTGGATGTAGGGAGTGGGAAAAGTAAGTTTGTTTGTTTTAGAAGAAGAGAGAGAAGGTAGGAAAAAGTGAGCTGAGAGGGCGAGATGAGTGCTGGACACCAACGCCCTTTATTTCTCTCTCTCCCTCTCTCCCCCTTCCCTCTCTCTCTTACACACTGCTTAGTGTGAATGAGTACTATTACGCCCCTTATCCAATGTTGCTTTCCCATCTCACCTACAGCTCCCCACCCATATTTACCTTTCTTACACAACATAGATTCAACCCTCCCGACTCCCAAATAATAATCTCACCGCCTAGCCTCTACCCCATCTCTCCCCTTGATCCCCTCTCCCCTGGATCTCACCCCTCTCCCCTGAATCTCACCCCTCTCCCCTGGATCTCACCCCTCTCTCCCCCGCAGTTAATGTGTACGGCTGTGAGATGCTGGCAAGTGACTGTGTTACCTGTCTCTCCTCCTACTCTATTGCCGCCTACAGCTGCCGATTCTGCGGGGACAAGTGTCGATACAAGAACCACGGAGAGTGTGAGGGTGGAAATGTTATCAGTGGAAACTCAACTGTGTGCCTGGAGAAGAATACTAAAATTGAAAAGGTTAAATCCCCCTCTGTTCAGCTAATGTACTTCGTTAAATCCCCCCTCCTCTGGTTTCTGAACGTGCCTTGTTCGTGTGAAGAATATAAACAACTCAGAACACAACCATATTCAGCATTTGGTTCAGTGTTTAGTGCGTAACTGGACGCTTTATAGTGATTATACCGCCCTCACCTTCTGGGCAACATTCCTCAGCACATTCCATGTGACATTCTCACGGAACACGGGCCGACAAATGTATCTATCTCCCCCTATTCTATCTCTCTTCTATCTCTCTCCCCCTCTCTGTATATTTCTCTCCCTCTTCTATCTCTCTCGCTCTTCTATCTCTCTCTTCTATCTCTCTCTCTCTCCCTCTTCTTCCTCTCTCCCTCTATTTTTCTCTCCCTTTCTCTCTTAACTCCTCAGTTAACCCCTCCTCCCCCTCCTCCACGCAATTAACCCTCCTCTTACTCAATTAACCTCCCACATCCCAGGTGTTACCCTCGTGGAGTCCCGGTGAGGGCGGGGTAGAAATAACCCTCTTTGGAAAGAGTCTCTCGGTGAATGGGCTGACCGTACAGGTTGAATTCCTGTTCGAGGATTCCAAATCTAAGTCTGTGGAAACCATTGCCTGTCAAGATACAACTTACACCAACTCAACTAGGTACAGCCCTATTTTCCAACCCCGATATAGGGAATCAACAACCTTGTTTACGAAATAACCCCTCGCACACTGGCAAGGAAGGGGTAACTTCGTTACCAATAGTTGACCCCGGCCCGATATACTGGGCATACCGATTTCTGTAACACTACTCTCTTCTGTAGGGTAACGTGCAAGACGCCCAGTATTATGGAGGCTCATTCCTTCAAAGAGATGCACAGAGAGGTAACGGCTAACATGAGCCTGAGGTACATCGGGGGAACAACAGCTCGACATGTGTCTAACTACCAGTTCCACTTTACGGTAGGTCCTGTACTAGATCTCTATCTATCTATCTACGGAGTGCCTGGGCTTGCCAACGGCAAGCCCACAGGGGACTATCGCAAAGCGATATCGCCGGCACTAGGAGAATAGCCCCCCTCCCCTCCCCCACCATCAGGAACTGCCCACAGGACAGGTTCGCATTATAGGTGGCTTCGGGTTGGGGAGACTAAACTCCTTCGAGAGTCGCAGAATCTTGATTCTTCTTCCCTATTAGTCTTGGAACTTTGGCTCAATCTCCCTGCGACAGGTGGTTCTTGAGTTTATTTGCTTTCTCGATTAGCTTGATGGCTACCGTGGTGTGATATATTATCGTTTTGCCTAGATCTTTGTACGAAGTTTTGCCGCTGAGTCTCATTCTCTCCGTTTCTAGGATTTCACATTCACAGATTAGGTGTTTCGCATTTTCTTTTGTTTTAGAGCATAGACTACATATGTCTGTATTCGATTTTCCAATCTTCTTGAGGTAGTAGTTGAACGGCCCTATATTTGTGATGAGATGTAGTATGGTTCTATACTTTTTCCTTTGGTTTGCGTACAGTGTCATTTTTTTTGATAGTGAGTTCCATGTTGATTCATTCGTTACTATGGTTCTTGTGTGTTTCCCTCCATTTATTAGAAATTGGTTCATGGTTTTTGTTTTGGCTATTTTCGCCGTAGAATTTTTAATATAGCTGTGTGGGATTGGTATTTGTCTGGTTTCACTGATTGATTTGCTGCATCCTTCTTTGGCGAGTTGGTCAGCTATCTCATTACCTTGGATGCCGATATGTGCTTTGACCCATTTTATTTTCACCGTATTGTTTTGTGCTAGTTGGTTGAGTTCCGCGTTGCATTCCTTAATTGTTAAGGAGTCGGAGGTCAGTTTACTTAGTGCACTTATGCTGGCGGCTGAATCTGATCTGATGTGGATGTGGTGATTTCGTGTCCCATTGTTGTTTAGTTCCTCTGCTGCTCTTTTAATTGCTGTTACTTCGGCTTGGAAGACTGTGCTATAATTTGGTAATCTTTCTGAGATATCGATTTCTTGTGTAAGCACTGTGGATTTTGAGTGTGCTCCTAGCCCCGTTTGGTTAGCTTCGTTTTTCGATCCATCCGTGTATACTGTTAGTGCATTTCTGTCCTCCTCATCTAGTGTACCTGTTTCCCAGTCTATTGTTGTCTCGTAGTTTTTCATAAGGGTTTCTTTGGTTGTTTTGTCTAGTGGGCGTACTGGTAGCTCTAGTTCTTCCCACAACCTGTTGCATGTATGAGCATGGGTATAGTTGGTTAACATACCTTTTTCTTTAGTCCATTTCCCATTTGCTTTTAGGCGCCCAGTGGTTTCAGTAGCTGTTTTCTCTACGTGGTGTATTATGTCTGTAGTGTTCGTTATGATGTTTAGGTCAGCCCCTGCAGTGTTAGGGAAGGCACCGGTTGCTATTCTGAGAGCTAACCTTTGCACCGCTCTCAGTTTCTTGGCATTATGTTGTTTATAAATCGCATTTATCCATATTGGTGCTGCGTACGTTATGAGGGGTCTGATGGTTTGTCTGTAGAGCCATATCGCTACTTTGGGGGATAGTCCCCATGTAGGTCCGATGGCGATGTTGGCTCTCATCAGGTTCCTTTTGGCTTTTTTTGTGATGTTATCAATGTGTTTGTTGAAGTTTAGTCTGTTGTCTATCGTAACTCCAAGGAATTTTGTTGTGGTGCTTAGTTTTATTTCTGTACCTTCAATGAAGATTGGTTTAAGTGCCCATTTCCTTTTTGTGGTAAACATTATCATAGTAGTTTTTATTGCGCTGAGCGAAAGGCCTTGGTCTTTACACCAGTTGTTTATGTGGTTGAGAGTTGTTTGTGTTCTGTGTCTTATTATCTCTATATCGTCTCCTTCGGCCAGTGATATGAGGTCATCTGCAAATGCTTGTAGGTATGCTGGTGTGTCTTTGGCTGTGCTTTGTAGTAGGCTATCTAATACAATATTCCATATTA
Organism: Hormiphora californensis; assembly: GCA_020137815.1. NCBI lineage: Eukaryota > Metazoa > Ctenophora > Tentaculata > Cydippida > Pleurobrachiidae > Hormiphora > Hormiphora californensis. The sequence continues at coordinate 3,892,268 of CM035354.1, forward strand.
GCGGCGAGAGAATCCCTCCTTGAGCTACGCCTCTCTTTATTTGGAAGGTAATGTTCTCATTTTTATGTTCAACGTATAGTGACCTTGTTGTTGTCATATCCATTATCCAGTTTATTGTCTTTGTGTTTATCCCTTTGTTTATGAGGCCCCGTTGGATTGCTTCGAATGATATCTTGTCGAAGGCACCCTCGACATCTAGGAATACACCTAATGCAAACTGTTTCCTTTTCATCCTTTTTTCAATCTTGTGAACGATTTTGTGTAATGCGGCTTCTGTGGAGTTAGATTTTCTGAACCCGAATTGTTTATCGTTAAGCTGTGAGTCTATCTTGTTTTTTTCCAGGTTCCAGTATATTAGTCTTTCTTGTATCTTAAGGATGATTGGAGCGAGTGTGATGGTGCGGTACGCCTTTGGGTTGTTGTAATCGTCTTTTCCTGGTTTCGGTAAGAATATACCCTTGCTAGTCTTCCAGTTATTCGGTGTTTGGCCGATGTCGTACGAACATTGAAATAGTTTCAGTAACGGTTCTGCCACGGTGTCTATGGCGTTTTGTAGCATGTTGGCTGTAATTTTGTCTGGGCCTGGGGCTTTGTTTGGTTTCATTGAGTTGATTGCATCTTTGACTTCCGTTAGTTCAAATTTTAAGGTATCTCTTTCTTCCGCTGTTTGGATTTGGCTTATATTGTCGATTGTTGTCGAACCAAAGTGTCTGTCTCTCATTATTTCAAGGGTTTCTTTTGCGTTTGTTGTGATTGAGTCGTCAGCCCTATATATACAGTCCAGGTTCCTGCTTGAGTTATCTCTGTTCTTGCATATTTTATTAAGTCTAGATATGGCTGGGGTATTTGCTATATTTTCCGTGAACTTCTCCCATGCTTCTTTCTTGTGTGTTCTTTGTAGTCTGTTAAGAATGTTGTTCGCATTTTGTAATTCTTGTTGTGTCTGTAGTGTTTTGTTTTTTCTGTGTTTTTTCAGTTTTTTCTTCGTTTTATTTATTTGCGCCCTTATTTCTTTGTTGTACCAGGGTGGTGGTTTGATCTTGTTTGTACTATATGTGTATTCTGTTGTTAGGTCCCATGCCTTTTTGATTTTCTCGTTTATGACTTCAGATGCTCTGTCCATTTCAGACTTATTGGTTGGTGGATTGTTTATTATTGTTTCCAGATCTTTGTCCTCGGCTAGGATTTGCTTGAATTTCGGCCAGTCCGTGTTTTTGTCTGTTTTTGTTTTCTGGAACTTGTTTGTCATGACTTTTAGTTTAGCCCTTAAGTACTTGTGATCTGAGTTTGTAAATTCTTGACTGACCGTCCAGTTGCAGATTAGCTCTCTTCCTTGTTCGTTGGTTATCGTGAGGTCAATAATTGATTTTTGAAGTCTTGAATTTTCGAAGGTGGCCTTGTTGCCTGTGTTCATGAGAGATAGGTTATTGTTTGCTAGCGAGATTTGTATCTCATCCCCTCTTTTGTCAGTTTTCTTATCTCCCCAAATGGTGCTGTGTGCGTTGGTGTCGCTGTTGATTATTAATGATGCATGTTGTTTTTTGGCATATTTTGCCAGTTTGTGTATGATGTTTATATATTGTAGGGTGTCTTCGTCACCATCCATGTAAATTGCTGCAAGTATAATTTTTTGTTGTCTCCTGTTTATCTGTATGGCTATGCTGTCTCTGGTTGTAAATTCGTGCAAGGTGATGGCCTTGGAGGAGTGGTTCTTGTGTAACGCTATAGCTACCCTTGGGTTGTGTTCTGTTGTTTCTGGTTTTATTATTGCTATATCTTTGTGGATATTGGGTATTTTTTTGTTCTTGTCGCAGTAAGGTTCGCATATAAAGATGATGGGGGCGTGGTTGTTGATTATGTTTGCTGAAAGTGTTGTTAGTGCAGCTTTCTTGTGCTGTTGGTTCGTGTATATCATGGAGATTGGTACTAGATGGTCATCGGTTTTTTCTTTTGCTTCTTCCTCGGTTCTTGCGTGGTTTATTTGCGTTGTGAAGATTGGAGAGGTAGCGTTTGTTCTATTTATTCTTTTGTTTAGTTTCATTTCAGCCGTCGACGTTGCAATCGGCTGGGATCTAGTGTTATTGGTTGAGATGTCTTTTGTTGATTTGAAGTAGTTTGTGATTAAGTTATTTTTAGTCGTTTGTTTTGGTAAGTGTGGTTTTGTCATTTGGTTGGTGTTGCTTGTTGCGGTCATGGTTTTGCCCTTTTTGGCCTTGTTGCTGGTTCGTTTCGAGTCTGGTGTTTGCCTTTTTTTCGTGGTTGGAACTGTTGGGCTATTTGTCATTACTTTTCTGCATTTGGCCCTACATGTAAAGTTGTCGTTGCGTGTTCTTTTTCTCTTAATGGGGCTAGAGGAGATAAGATGGGAGTTGTTCGAGGAAACTTTGCCGGAAGGCTTGTTCGTGGCTCTTATGCCTGTTCGTTGCGCTGTGTCATGGTCGTTGATCTTGGGTATCGTTGCTTGGTTGTCGATAAGGTTATCGTGTAATTGGGTCAAATTAGGAATCGGTGATGATTGCTTAGTCGTGGCACTTGGGCCAATACGAGGCTCGAGGGCCTTTACGTTGCTCTTTGGCATTATAGGTGATCGAGGCTCTTGGGCCTTTACGAGGCACGTAGGCCTATTAGTTGCGCTTGGGCAATTGTACTTACCGATCCTTGGTGGTTGTTGTCTACATTGCTAGTCTGCAGGGTGAGAGGTTAATTAGTGTCAGAATGGTGAATAGAAGGAGTTTCGCATCATGTAACCACGCGCTTGGAACTGATGTCTGGTGGGCTAGCGGACGTTTCTCAGAGCAAGATGACATACGCTGCAGCTACCTCTTCGTATTGAGGCGCGCGGCGAGGGGATTGCAGCGCATTCGAAAACAAAAGGGAAAATGTACAAACAGAATTTATTTGTTTTTTTATTTTATGCTCGCCCTGGGGTGCAGTGAAGCTTCGCGCGCCGCTAGTCAGTTTGCTCGCGCGGTTGTGTTTTAGCGCGTGACAGGGACGGCAGTCTTGCTTTCCGGAGATATTTCCCGTGGTAAAAGTCTGATTTTTGAAGATGTCACCCCCTGGGTGACGCGCGATGTTTTATTTGCGCGTCGTAAACATTTATGCTAGTTTTTTGGCTCTCCCACCTTAGTTTCTTGACCACGCGTGGGAGGGGAGGAGACAACTTCAAAAAAATCCGACTTTAGGCTATTAAGAGTCGTTTGTTAGGTTTGGAGTTAGAAAATTTAAAGTTTAAAATTTAAATGGATATTAAAAAGAATAGTTCATCGATTACAGTTCAACACAATGGCCAAAGGATTGTCTGTTGGTCAAGGGGGTGTTAGTCATCCATGGGATGGCTGATGTCCAACACGGATACCCCCTTGACCAACATTCCACTAGCATCTTTGAGTTGGAACGGTTTGAGTCCAGGGTCCTTGGTCTTGGGGCTTGAGGTTCCAGTCTGTCCCTGTGGTGAGGATGTGTTGTTAGGGGATGGTTTGGGAGAAAACCAGATTTTCTCAGACGTGTGAAATGTTATTTGGGTAAAGTGACTGGTTCTCAGCCAATCGGTAAGTAATATTTCCTGGTTCGGTCGGTTGCTAATTACATAAGTCTAGTTATAGTACCTGCTTCTTGTCCTTGTTCTTGTTCCTCTTATCCTTTTCTTGTCTGAGTTGGTTCTGTGCTTCTTGTAGTGCTGCTTGTTGTTGCTGGAGTTGCTCCGCCTGTTGCTGCATCAATAGTTGCTGCTGTGTGATGAATTCTTGCTGCTCCATCTGTTGTCGGGCCAGAGTTTGTATCTCCTGTTGTTGTGCTAACAGAGCCTGTAGGTGGAGTTGTTAGCCTTGCTGTAGGAGGGGTTAGTTGGGTGGGGTGTGGAGATGGGGGTGGAGGTTATGGGGGGGGGGGGGATGATGGTGTGTATTGTTGAGTTGTACCTGGTTTGTGTTGGCGTTCTGGTCTAGCATCTGTTGGTTAGCTTGGTCATTCTGGTCCATACGTTCATCCGCTGGTTCATTGTTACCGGGTACTATTCCATTACCTGGTACTACTCCGTGTCCGGGTACAGCTCCATGTCCAGGTACAGCTCCGTTTCCTGGTGTCATTCCGTTGACTCCAGCAACATTTCGGTTTCGGTTCTGTATGGGGGGAGGGGTTGTTAGTAGGGATTGTTATACTTCATCTTCATAATTTGATAGTTAGAGGGGGGAGTGGTAATTTGTTTACCAGTCTTATATAAGTTAGGGGGTGGGGGTTGGTAGTGGATTTGTACTGAATTCGGTAGTTTTGAAGGAAGGGATTATGGGAGGAGGGGAGGTGTATTTCACTTGCCTGTCTTATGTAGGGAGGTGGGGGCCTAGCTGTTCCCTCTCGTCTTCTTACATTGACTATTCTGAAACCAGGAACTGGTACGATCAAATCTTGCGCTATATCTCCCATTACATAGAGTAGATGATGGCCCTTTACACTGAGTTGGACTGGAGGTCTGGTCAGAATTGCAGGTTCTAACCACCCGAGAATCCTGGACATTGTCTCCCTCGATTGTAAATGATTAAATGTATCAACGACCCGTAGCGAGTGGGTATGGAGGTCATCCTCTTCACATACGTATTGAGCAGGTACACCTGGAATGTTATCTGCAGTCAACATCAGCGATCTGCCTCGGTAGTCCCGGTTCGTTAACAAGGGAATGTTTTGTTGCAGGAGGAAAGTCTCCAGATCCTTAAAATCCGCGTCTTCAAGCGCCAGCATCTCGGTACTATAAATCCTAAGTTGGCGGCCTCTCGGGGCACGCATTATCTTCTGTTGTGGGGTCAGTCTCCTTGCCATGGTTGCTACATGAGAGAATATTGGTTATTTGCTGCTGTCGATAGGGGTGTGAGGGTGGTGGGTTGGGTGTAGAGGGGGTGAGAAGGGAGGGGCGGCGTAATTACAAGTGGTATTTGGATAATAAGGGACGAGGGGAAGGGGATACTGATATTACACTACTACAGTTGTGTTGGAATGGGGGCAGTAGAGAGCAATATTATTAACAATGTCAGATTTTGAGGGAGGGAGGCTAAGGGTGATGCGTTGCAATTATACTATCAAGAGCTTAGGATATTGACAATTGAGACTTGAGATGATGGGGAGAGAGGTAAGACTGGTGTCATCTAATTAGCGGCAGTCGAGAATTGAGATATTATTATACTACAGCATTTAGGAGTTGTGAGGCTACAATATTGCTAACAACATTAGTGAAATGCGATAGTTGTAGAGGAATACTGTTGCTGCAGTGACTATAGTGGTATGCTATAGAGGAACAACTGTACTACTGTCAACAGGCAATGAAAGAGGAGGTCAGGGAAGAGCGGCGTAACTGCAGGCTACGTTTGAGAAATGAGGTGATGAGAGAGAGAAAGAGATTGCGCGCGCGCTGTTTGTTGGTTAGTGGAGTTGTGTATCTGTTGTAGTCGGCGCAGCTGTCGGTACTCGCGCGTTACGTCTTTGGTTTGGGTCTGTATAGAGTGCGGGGTAAAGGTCGGTTGGAAGAAGGAGAAGGGGGGGTTGTTGTAAGTGTGTAGATCGTGGTGTCGACGGCGAGCCGTTATCGTCGGTAATACCGAAGGTCGGATAGGTCCGAAGGTTGGGGGGTGAAGAAGATTGGTTGGCTCTCAGTCAAGACTGAGAGCCTTAAGCCACTGCGCCGCGGCAAGGCTCTTCTTCGTGCAGTGGTCCTGTACTAGATAATCAATAGTTGTGATTGAAAAATTCGTTTCCAGTTTCCATTAAAAATAGTTTCGTACAACGAGCTTGGAGTCAGTTCAGTCGCGGCTGCACTTCTTGTGTATTCCATTACCACCATGGACGATTTAGTATTCCCCAATGTAACACCGCCCTCCCCCTTCCAGCCACTAGATATCGATGAAGTGTTCCCTGATCAAGGGCCCGTTTCTGGGGGCACCAGGATCAAGGTGAATGGAACACGGCTCTGTGTCCACGAACAAACCGGAGTTACAATCAACGGGAAAACGTGCACCAACGTCACGTGAGTAAACCAGATCAGGAGAATTTAAATTGAGAGAGTGAAACTGTTAGCTGCAGCTTTTTACTCCTACCCAGTATCCATGGTAACCCCCATGGTAACCCCCATGGTATCCCCCATGGCTAACCCCATGGTAACCTCATGGTAACCAAAAGCTATGTTAACACCCCCATTGTTCAGGTGTAACACCGCTACTCAGGAGCTGCACTGCACAACCCCAGCTAACCCGATGGGAACACCCCGACAACCAATTGCAGTCTCCCTGGGAGGGGCTACAGTGGAGAAGGATGTCTTCCAGTACGGAGCAGATCCAGTTGTTACTAAGGTCACACCCAACTGTACTCTTGCACAAGGTAAGTAGTTCAAAACAACCCTTTACTACTACTTCGAAACTGATACCATCGCGCTTTAAAACTATATTTTATCTCCTCCCCAAGTAAAGTGGAACGAATTTAACACATCCCCCCTCTCTCACTAAAGAAACATCCCTCCCCTCTCCCAGGTGGAACCAATATCACGGTAACGGGCAAGGATTTCTACCGTATCCAGAATCCCAGACTGGTCCTAACAGATGAAACATGCTCTGATCCTGGGATTGTGATGGTTCCTGCAATGGTTAAATCAAATGAACGGTTGATATTCACCATCCCCCAAGACACGACCCGCACCAAACTAGGATTCAAAATGGACAATGTGAGTTTGGCAGCAAGTCAGAGGGGGAGGGGGTGCAGGAATCGTCTGTGAATACCATGTATTTTACTGTTTATTGATATTCATTTCTCCATTCCAATGCCTTGTTTTAGGTTGAGTCAGTGTGTGAGACAAACAAACTATGGGCCTTAGAAGTTCTCCCACGACCGACTGTGATCACCTCTGCCTTTATGGACGGCACCAACAAGTCCATGAGATGCTTTATTGGGGAGAATTGCACCATCTCTGTTCAGATGACACAAATACACAGGTAAAGTGATCCAGTTACCATGGTTACCGTCAGTTTGATGCCGTTACCATGGTTACCGTGTTAACCGTGGATTTTGGGTGTTTCAGGGAATTGGACTTGCTCCAAAAAATGTGAAACCCAAGTTGTGTGAACAGAATCTGTCAGCACAAGTTTTTCACTTTCACAACGTCCTGTGTAACCCTACCCTTTCTCTCCACAGGCTGCCAGATCAAGTGACGGTTCTGATAGGTAGCTCAGCTCTCTGTGCCAACATGTCCATTACACAGATGCAGACTGACCCTGCGGAGGGGATCTTGTACGCTTTCGGACAACTCAAGTGTTCCTCTCCATCTCTTGATAAAGTGAAAGGTATATTGATCGTTGTCTAGCCCCCCCCTCCCCCTCCCCCCGATCACCGGAACCCCGACTTACCGGGCGAATAAATTTGGCCCCAATTTGGGCAAATCGGGGTTCAACTGTATGCATGTTATCATCCAATCATTCATCCTCAATATTCCAGGTAGTGTATATCAGCTAGGAGGCCGGACTAAGAGGGCCCTGTTGGGGGACCAGGAGACGGACAAGTTCTCTGTGGTGGTCCAGATAGGACACTATGAGGAGGAGCTGGGTACCATCGTGTTCGTAGAACGGGGCTTCAAGTGGATCTACGCGTACATTGCTGCAGGTATTGTAATTGTTCAGCAGTATTTTCCAATCTCTTCTTCGTATAGTATCCTTCATTCCCCCATCCCTCCCCCTAGAGGTTCTTAACTCCAACGGTCCAACACCAACACATTACAACACATTTCTACCTATTCGACACCCCCTCCCTTCTACAGGTGCTATTGGTATGGTGTTGATGGTGTTTATGCTGGTGATCGTAGTGAAAACAAGGAACGAGCAACACAAGAGGAGCCTTCTTCAGCAGAACCATGAGAAAGAACTAACAGCCATTGAAGTGCGATGGCAGGGAGAGGCAAAGAAACGTAATTAGACTCAGTCATAAAAGCGAAACTCGCCATGAAACTTTCTTCTTTAATATCCAGTATATCCCCTATTTTCACCACGAATTAACTCTCCCTTTGAATGAATTACTAGTGATTAGAATTCCTCACTTACTTTTTACTTTCCCTTGTTAAGTACCTAATCCACCCCTAACTCCCCATCCCTAACTCCCCACCCCCTCCCCACACAGAGTTTGTTATGAACATGATAGACCGAGATGAGGGATTAGAAAGTTTCAAAGTGGATCCTCGAGATATCCCATTCAGAGTGTTTAGAGACTACCTAATCCACTGTATCTTCCCAAGTGTTGATACACGGAAAATACTCAATAACTTACAGGTAAGTTGACTAATTTTATGCTCTCATTTCTTCCCTGTTCTGAGCACAAAATTGAGTTTATTTTTCTTTTATTTTTCCTTTATTTATAGTAAGGGAATTAAGGGCCGTGAATGGGAAAAAATTCGCAACAAGCTAATTCCTTCACCAATGTGTCCCTAAGGGTCTCCACTAAGCCCCCAGAAAAGTGTAACACGCTGCCGGGTGTGCAACATGGTCATTTCCGGGTAGGCGTGGTACCTGTATTTTCAGCCTGTAGCCAAAAACATAAATCCTCTTAGAATAGGAGTAGAGACAAAATCAAGGACACTAAAATGTTCAGCGTCCTCGCATTAGTGGGGGTAGGTGCTGGAATTAAGTCTCTATCTCATCTGGTTAATTAGATAATTGGATAATTAGGTTTGCGCATAACCGTTTTTTGGCTGTATGGCTATAGCCACTTAGGAATGGTTTAGAGATTTTTCATACATGCCATTTTGTTCAGAAAAAAATTTTAAACTAAGAATTGTGTAAAAATTTAGGGCCTATCTCGTACCGTTTTGGCGTTATTTGCGGTCAAAGTAGGCCAATTAACTCATTATTGGGCATTTTCGGCTGATTTGGCCTACTTTGACAGCTAATAACGCCAAAACGGTAAGAGATAGGCCCTTAATTTTTGCACAACTCTTAGTTTAAAATTTTTTTCTGAACAAAATGGCATGTATGAAAAGTCTCTAAACCATTCCTAAGTGGCTATAGCCATACAGCCAAAAAACGGTTATGCGCAAACCTAATTATCCAATTATCTAATTAACCAGATGAGATAGAGACTTAATTCCAGCACCTACCCCCACTAATGCGAGGACGCTGAACATTTTAGTGTCCTTGATTTCGTCTCTACTCCTTTTCTAAAGGTATTTACGTTTTTAGTCTTAGCCTCAAAACACAGGTACCACGCCTACCCGGAAATGACCATGTTGCACCCCCGGCAGAGTGGTACACTTTTCTGGGGGCTTAGTGGAGACCCTTAGAGACACATTGGTGAAGGAATTAGCTTGTTGCGAATTTTTTCCCAATCAGGGCCGAAATCTGCCTATAATTCCCTTACTATTACCCCAGTAAATGGCGATAGTTCAAGATGTTAATCCCTTTCTATTTCCTCAGCTCGAGCACACAGAATATCCAGATGAGCAACTGGGCCGGTTCAAACAGTTTTTGAACGATGAGCATTTCGTTCAGACATTCATCTCTGTGATAGAAGCTCAACGTGATTTCCTGGTACGTTGAACAATATCCTAGTTACAACTTTAGTTACCTTGTCAGACACTGACTGTACAGTGTACACCGCACAACCTCGGCCCGGTGCGAAGTGGACGGTCTTATATGATACAATAGTTACCATGGTTACTATAATTCTAGTTACCTTGGTAACCATGACAATTCCGTAGGTGCCCCAGCGGTGTGACGTGGCTAGTTACCTAACGATAGCACTCTACAGTGATTTCAATTACCTCTCCAGAATCCTCTTCCTCCTACTCGACAAGTAAGGGATCTTTTTTGATATTTTGATATTTTCCTTCTGGGAACGGTCGGTAATTTTCTATGAGTGAATTTATGTGAATCATTCTTGAATTGTATATGAATCAAACATTTAATCCCTCATTATTTCCCAGAGTGATTGATACGGATATCCAGAAGAATGCCAAGCTACTGCTGAGACAAACTAAATCTGTTGCGGAGAAACTCCTTACTAACTGGCTCTCTCTCGCACTGTAAGTAAAACTGTGGTAGTCAGTAGATTGGTAGGATGTTAGGGGGGAGGGGGGGGGGGGTTACCATGATGAGTAGACTGGAGTCAGTTGTCTATTAGAAAAAGTAGGAATCCTTCAATAGCTCGTCCATATATATTACTGCACCAAGATGAGTAGAGAGAAAATGTAGAACGCAGGAAAAGATCTCAGTTATGGTTTGGGAAAGTAAAATAAATCAAGCAATTCATCATCACACTTTAGAGCTTCATTCTAAAACATAAACTTTCCAGGAACTTATACGTCATGCTATCTAATAATCATAATATTACATGCCATCTAATAATCGTAATATTACTCAGTCTTAAAACGCTAAAAATTGTTCTCTTTCGCTTTCCCACCACCATTGTCCCTATTAGTGTTCCTAGTCACACAGACTCCTTCCCTTAGTTAATCCATAGTAACAGACTCTCATCGCTTAGTTAATCCATAGTAACCGACTCTCCTCGCTTAGTTACTCCATGACAACAGGATCTCCTCTCTCTCTCTCTCTTGCTTAGTTACTCCATAGTAACCGACTCCCCATTGTTGAGTTGTTCACACAGCTCTCCAGTGACATCCCAATTTGGCCCATAGAGTACCCTCCCGGAGGTGACATCCACACACCAGCATCTCTCTTCATCACACTGAACAGGCAGGAACTTATCCTTGTCATCTTCCTGACACACCGTCATATCCTGAAATTTGGGTGGTTACCATGGTGATAAAATATCCTGTATTTGGGTGGAGTGGTGGTTACCATGGTGATATTTGCTGAATTTGAAGTGGTTACCATGGTGACACGAGAGTTGTGGTAGTCATGGTAACGACTAACTAGTTATTATTGGTTACTGCACTGACCTCAATACCAGCGTGTGCGGTCCTCATCTGGTGACTGAGACACCCCGTACATGACGTCAGACCCTTACTGGCCAGCGTAGTTGGTTCTCCTGTGTCTTTATCTACACACCAGCAGGCTGACTGGGTGTCAGCACTTAGTTGTCCGCTACACTGAACCTCCTCCCAGTCACCCACGTTGGTACACGTCGGCACCGTTATCTGCTCCACCATGGCACCTGGAATGTGGTTACCATGGTTACTGGGAGTGGGTGGTTACTGGTTACCATGGTTACTGGGAGTGGTTACCGTTATAGATGGGGGAGTGTAATAGTTTAACTTTAATTTCCATGGTTATCACTTACTACCTGCTAAGATGAACTCATAATATGTCTTGAATTGTGCTTCCCTCGTCTCTCGACATCGATTCCACGCGGAGAACCTCTTGTTCCTACCCCCTTCCTTGCAGTTTTCTATCAGACCTGTCTTGTGATCCACACACCAACACACGTCTGGAGAGAGAGAGGGAGATTTGTTATGTTCATAACCTTCTTTACAATATTTGTCGTTCAAGGCAAGGGGAGATATCGTCGAGGAATAATATTATTACAGGCAGGCAAGATAAAAAGTGATGGGTGACTCAATGATGCAATGAGATAGCCGGAAAACTCCTCTTTATTATGATCTCAACTCGAGGAAGAATTCTCTGTGTAATTATTACCCCCCTCTAATATGATCAACTCCTAATATTCCCCGCTACCCACCCTGTATACACTGGTGTGTCTGAAAGTATCCCTGTTGGTCACACTGAAGGTGAATCCTCACATCGGCGGGTCTACCCGAGATGGCCAGGTAGTTGTCGTAGTAGTCGTTAGTTAGGGACTCCAGAAGAGAGCACTTGGGTATGGGGTAGTCAACTATAGTCGCACAATTCACCTGGAATTTGGGAGTAAAATGCTGAAAACATGGGGTATAAAACTTTTGAGGGACTCTGCTAGCTAGAGAACAGAAAGCCCTGTAAAACCCACCCCTAATTTACCTCATTGGCATGTGTAGGATGGGTCAGGGGATCCCCAGAGACTGGATCAACACACCAACACGCCTCAAAGTACCCCTGCCAGCACTGCTTCAGATCAAACAAATCAGAGTCTTCGTCCTGCGAGGAAATATTTGCAAAAAGTTTACGGTAAAACAAGATGTTCTAAATTCCTTTTTTCTAACCGTTCATCCCCCCTTTTTAGTGTGCGGAACATAAAATAGTCGATGTTTGTCAAGATAGAACGGCTGGTTTGGTTGTAAAGCACCAGCCCGGCCCTGACAATTGACATTGTCCCCATCTCTACAATACCTGACAGTCAGGGATGTAGATATTGTTAATCCTAGCCCTGGACTCCTCAGCCCTCTGGATGTTCTGAAGTGCAACTAACTGTTTAGCCAGACACCCTGTACAGGATACCAACCGATCCGAACTAATGGAGATCTCCTCGCCTGAAAGAGATACATTAGGGGCTAGGAGCGGGTTTTGTAGGGAGATGATGTCGAGCAAGGCAAGGCAAGGAGGGGGCAAGGCAAGGAGGGGGGTAAATTCTACACCAAGTTTGTTTAGGAATGCAGCTGATGTTTCCTAACCTGTTGTCTCGTCCACGCACCACCTTTGATTGGCACTGTCAACCTGAAGTGCCTGCCAGGTATCTCCGTCACACTGGGGCACGTAGAAGTATTCCAACAAATCGTCCTTTATCCTCTCACTATATTCCCGCTCTGCCTTTGCCTGAAGAAATCGTTATCAAGTGGTCGTTAGCACAGCTTGTATTCACCATCATAATTCCCAAAGTAACTATGGTAACTATGGTAACCAAATGGTAACGTACCTGTTCCTGCTGGCATGACCTTCCGGCAGCGGATACAGTAAGAAGTAGTAGAGATATGCAAACAGCAAACATCAACAAAAGAAAATAGAAATGCTGTGATCGCCTCTTTCCTTTTCTCGTAGGAAGAAAAATGAATATACGGGCGAGCTGTGTTCTGTAATTTGATTCACTCCATGTTCTGCTATGGAAGTTCTTTATTAGTAGGGACGAATCTCTTATAAAAAGAAGTGGCTGACTCACTATTTGGTGGAAAGCAAATTCCGGTTGTAACCCACCTATTTTGACCCGCTGAACACGATCCCGTTCATAGGTAAGGTCGCAAAAGTGAAGAACATGCCCAAATCGGCCACGCCCTTTTACCTGTATTTTCAGCCTGTAGCCAAAAACATAAATCTTCTTAGAATAGGAGTAGAGACAAATCTGAGGGCACTAAAGTGATCAGCGCCCTCGCATTAGTGGGGGTAGGTGCTGGAATTAAGTCTCTATCTCATCTGGTTAATTAGATAATTGGATAATTAGGTTTGCGCATAACCGTTTTTTGGCTATATGGCTATAGCCACTTAGGAATGGTTTAGAGACTTTTCACTGGCGCCATTTTGTAGGCAATAGCCAAGTTATGGGGGGTCGACGTCGGACTTTTAAGCTCTATCTCCAACCGTTTAGCCGTTATTGGGCTAAATCGATGCTCAAAATGAGCGAAAAACGGTAAAAAGCCCGTTTTTGAGCATCGTTTAAGCCAAATAACGGCTAAACGGTTGAAGATAGAGCTTAAAAGTCCGACGTCGACCCCCCATAACTTGGCTATTGCCTACAAAATGGCGCCGGTGAAAAGTCTCTAAACCATTCCTTAGTGGCTATAGCCATATAGCCAAAAAACGGTTATGCGCAAACCTAATTATCCAATTATCTAATTAACTAGATGAGATAGAGACTTAATTCCAGCACCTACCCCCACTAATGCGAGGGCGCTGATCACTTTAGTGCCCTCAGATTTGTCTCTACTCCTATTCTAAGAGGATTTATGTTTTTGGCTACAGGCTGAAAATACAGGTAAAAGGGCGTGGCCGGTTTGGGCATGTTCTTCACTTTTGCGACCTTACCTATGAACGGGATCGTGTTCAGCGGGTCAAAATAGGTGGGTTACAACCGGAATTTGCTTTCCACCAAATAGTGAGTCAAAAAATTAAGATTCGTCCCTACTATATTCATACTGCAAAGAGGGATAGTTAGAGATGGGAGGACAGAAAACACTATGTTCTGAGAAAAATGCAGAACGCGGATAACTACCTACTCCAACTAAAATCTGAATCTTACCTTACTCGTTGATCGTCGTGCCCGGGATGTTTTGTTAAACCTGAGACTATTTAGTTAGCACACAGTTCACAGTTCACACTTGGACAATGAACAATAAGACTGAAAAGCCCTACACTTTTCAGCCTTATTTTTCAGACAACTAACAGAATGAACATGACAATGAACAATAAGACTGAAAAGCCCTACACTTTTCAGCCTTATTTTTTAGACAACTAACAGAATGAACATGACAATGAACAATGAACAATAAGACTGAAAAGCCCTACACTTTTCAGCCTTATTTTCAGACAACTAACAGAATGAACATATAATCATTGCTTACTCATTTCAATACATGTCGTTTTTCTATCGTCTACTGGAGATTTGGTAGAGATCCACTGTCCTCCGCTACAGGTCCAGCGACTTGTACCGATGAGAACACCGTTTATGGGTGTTATGCAGTTGACCGTAACATTTGAGCCTTCTAATTTCACACTATCTGAACCATCGGCATAGCGGTATACCAATTCAGTCGTTGTTTTGTTGTAGTTACTGAACGCACTGCAAACTGTGTGGGTTTTGGTAGTTTAGCAATACTTAAAATATAAATTGGAAAAAGCCGACTGAACTACCTTTTGGTATTTCCATCAGGCTTGCTACATGTGGAATTGTTTTGCCCAACCAAATGGTGACCACTACCGAACGTCAAATTTAGGGTTGTGCTATAGAAGTTTGGATTACTTACACTTATCACAATGCGGTACATCACTTGACCACGATCCGTCCTGCTGACAAGTCAGTTCTGAACTTCCCACAAGGCTGTGAGTGTCAGCACATTCGATGGTGGCAGTTGTCCCCGTTGGTGAAGCAGCCCAGTTTCCTTTTGTCGATCCCTCAACAGTAAAGGCGGGACACTGTTGTTCTGAATAGAAATAGTAATTAGTGTGAGTTCATTGCAATTTATAGGGGATATATGTTATATGAAGCTTGGGTATAACACTTGATATAAGCACATTGTCCATGCAGTACTATTTAAAGTGGTATAGGTAAATAAAATTTAGACCCTTACCTGCTCTGTAGAAGTCAGATGCTGTGTCAATGGTACTGTCAAACTGAATCTCATCCACAGCATCACCACCCAACTGTGTAACACAGGTGCTCTTTGAACTATCTGCGAACAAGTAGTTCAGCACCTCCACATTATTACATGTGATGATTAGGGCAGCCTTTGTTTTGGTGAAAGTCCAGATTTTCTCCACCTCAACTGGTGGTTGCACTGGCAGGACTGTCCAGTCGCTAGTGCAGAAGTCTACCCAATACTCCCAATACTGCATTGTGGAGGAGAACTTCACATCCACCCCGCCGATCAAGCTACTGTCCTCGTCATACATATCCACCGATATAATTTCCTCATAACTGCCCAGTGTAGAGTTTGTCTTTATCTGGAGAGGTGTTCCCTCCAGGTCCCAGGGTATTTCCACATTCCGCTCTACAGCTGTCCACTCTGAAATTATACAATAAAGATACTATCCACTAAAAGTAAACTAAAAGAGCTATTAAAAGATAATTAAATGTTAAGTAATGGCTCTAATTGACCCCAAAAAAGTTTAACATATTTGGAGGTACACTGATACTAGTGGGTGGTCAAATTTAGGCTGGTTCCCGGTCTGGTGACGTGTACGTCCGCGTTTTGGTCGAGATATTATGATCTTTAAAGTTTTCCACGTTTACACTAGTTTGTACATCATGTACCTTGCTTAATACAATAATGCTTATATTGCTAGCTAATATTTGGCCTGATCTGAAGAGGACGAGTAGAGGTCTTCCACCATTCCGGGGTTTATGTTTTACCTTGTCTTGCATTATATTTGAAATGATATACTTCATAAATTGTAAAGGACATCTTCCCAATCAACTTACCATTATGATTGTGACACTGCGGTGCATCACTTGACCAAGATCCACCCTCCTGACAAGACAATGTTGCACTTCCCACAAGGATATAGTTGGCAACACATTCGATGGTGGTAGTTGTCCCTGTTGGTGACGCAGTCCAGTTTCCTTTTGTTGATCCCTCAACAGTAAAGGCAGGACACTGTGGTTCTGAAAGTATATTGGTGTAAGTTCATTTCAATTTACAGTGGATATGTTATGGCCATGACTTACTTTGTACATGGTGTTGCTAAAATTTAGACCCTTACCTGCTCTGTAGAAGTCAGATGCTGTGTCATGGTTACCGTCAAACTTGATCTTATCGACACCATCACCACCCAACTTTTTAACACAGCTGCTATCTAAAATATCTGCTAAAATATCTGCTAATAAGTAGTTCAGCACCTCCACATTGTTACATGTGATGATGAGAGCGGCCTCTGTTTTGGTGATCGTCCAGATCTTGTCCACTTCAACTGGGGTTTGCTTTGTCAGGTATTCCCAATTCGAAATGTCTTTTTCGGTGCAGAAGCCTACCCAATACTGCATTGAGGAGGAGAACTTCACACACACATGACCGATCCAGCTGCCTCCCTTATACATCTGCACCAAGATCTTTTCACCACTGCCCAAAATGGAGTCCGTCTTTATCTGGAGAGATGTTCCTTTCCAGTCCCAGGGTATCCTGCCACCCTCCTTTGCCTCTACAGCTGTCCACTCTGAAATACAATAAAGATGGCAACCACTAAAAGTAAACTTAAGCAATATTACGTGTAATCAAAATATAACTACATATAATTAAAGTGAGAGTGGACAGAATCAGAATTAGACAAGTTTGTTGGAGGTTCTAGAGATTAGTTTTATGAGTATTTTGCCTTTTTGCCGCTCAAAATCGACTTATCCATCACTGAGATATTTTTGTTACTCTCGGGGAATTCCTGTTTAATCAGTATGTAACAAATAGGATAGAAACAATCGTCGTGTTTTACTAACACATTCTGAATATAAGCAGTGAGGTTGACATGCCTAAGCACAGAAGCAGAGCAATGCAATTCAGTATGTTAAAAGTTTATAGAATTTTTTAGTAAAACACAAGGATTGTTTCTATCCTGTTTGATAAATATTGATCCAGCAGAAATTCCCCGAGAGTAACAAAAATATCTCAGTGATGGATGGGTCGATTTTGAGCGGCAAAAAGGCAAAATGCTCGTAGAACTAATCTCTACGACCTCCAACAAACTTGTTCAATTCTGATTCTGTCCACTCTCACTTTAAATGCTCTAAATAACCCCAAATGAAAAGCCAGTTTAGGATTGGATGACGTAAAAACTCTGCGTTTTGGTTGAGTGCTATGATTATAAGCGGTGTTGATAAAATTTAGACCCTTACCTGCTCTGTAGAAGTCAGATGCTGTGTCATGGTCAAACTTGATCCCACTGACAACATCTCCACCCCACTTTGTAACACAGGTGGCCTTTGAACTATCTGCAAACAAGTAGTTCAGCACCTCCACATTGTTGCATGTGATGATTAGGGCAGTCTCTGTTTTGGTGATAATCCAGATTTTCTCCACCTCAACTGGGGGTTGCACTGGCAGGTCTGGATAACCTTTGGTGCAGAAGTTTATATAATATTGTATTGGGGAGTCGAACCGCACAATCAATATATTGATTATATTGTCGGTGTCTTTGCCGTACATATTCACAATGATTTCATCACTACTGCCCAAGGTGGAGTCCGTCTTTATCTGGAGAGGTGTTCCCTCTAGGTCCCAGGGTATATTCACATCCCGCTCTACAGCTGCCCACTCTGAAATACAATAAAGATGCTAACCACTTATAGAAATAAACTATTAAGCAAACAAATTTATAGCTTATTTTATGAACTGCAAAGCATCATCTCTACTATTAAATTTAGAGGGAAATGTTGCTAGAAACCGTTGAAGTGGTTGTTAGGGGCAGGTGGGGTGAAAAGATGACGTCTCTACGTCTATTAAACAGGGTTTCTAGTTAATTAATAACTGATATTATGTGACGAACCTGTGAGAACAACTGTTCCACACAATGCAGCTGTGAAGAGAAGGAGACGTATCATGTTGACATACTTTTACATATCACTAAATAAGAGAGTGAACTGTTAACATTTATATTATTGAGTTAATCTTAGACGCTAATTAAGTTCAGTGATGATAACAAGATCCGCCCTACCTGAAAATAAGCCGATCTCAACCCATTCCCCCTAAAAATAAAACGACGGGGCCGTGACGACAAGCCATCATTACCCGATTTGAAAAAACATAACTATTCATAATATTATCTACCATAAAGCGGTAGCTAGTAAAAGTCGTGAAACCCCCTGGAGTCACGGAGAGATATTATATTGTTACTTCCGTAACCCTCGCTTCGCACCGGGCCGGAGGCCGGCGAGCGGAGTTTACTAAAAAACAGGGTCGCGTAATCTGACAAATATTCTAGGGCTCGTTTGATGCATAGTATAGGGGGTACCGCGATGGCCTACAAACTAGGGTAGGACGCGAAACAAAACACTCAAAATAGGGAGCTTGCATGTATGCCGTATGGGCAATTGAAAGGGGTAAAGAAGTTTATGAGCTGGTATTATAGAGCTGGTAACTCAGTAACTACCGTAAGGTTAAAAGACTTCATGATTCGCGAAGAGAAAACCTAACAGGTTAAAACTGAATAGAAGCTAAGATGTGTTTAATTTAATCCCAACTGTCTCACCGAGTTCAACTGCAGCTTCTTCGAGCTCGGAGACAACGAAGGATTTAGAGTACTATTTTTCCTGTCTCCCGGTTCTTTTAAAGAGAATGGGCGTTAGTGAGAGAGATGGAGGGGACAGTGCAAGAGAGAGAGAGAGATTGGATTGGACAACATGGCACACCCTAAAATGAAACGGGAGAGAGAGAGAGAGAGAGAGAGAGAGAGAGAGAGAGAGAGAGAGAGAGAGAGAGAGAGAGAGCACCTTCGTAGGTGCTCTCTCTCCCCACCCTTTTCTCTCTAATCACCCATTACCTCTAAGCTTTGAGGTAATCGGCGGTTATTGAGAAAAAGGTGGTGATTCGTACTGTATTTGGTATGTATCTCTCCCCCATTCACCTTCAGAACGCTACGAAGAATTGAAAAGTGCTTTTTCCCTGTCTACCCATTCTTTTAGAGAGAATGAGGGAGAGAGATAGAGAGAAAGGGGGAGAGAGATTGGATTGGACATCTATTTTAAAACACAAAAAACATTTCACGCCCTAAAACAAAATGGGGAGAGAGGGAGGGCGGGTCAGTGCAACTAAACAGAGATTGGAGTGGAAAACTATTTTAAAACACAAAACGATGGCACGCCCTAAGCTTTGAGGTAATCGGCGGTTACAGAGAAAAGGGAGGGGATTCGTACTGTATTTGGTATTATCTCTCCCCCATTCACCTTCAGAACGCTACGAAGAATTGAAAAGTGCTTTTTCCTGTCTACCCATTCTTTTAGAGAGAATGAGGGAGGGAGGGAGAGAGAGAGGGGGAGAGAGGGAGGGAGATTATAAAAAATGGCACGCCCTAAACACCCTGAAGTCTTAGAGAGGTCTTGTAGGGACCCTACAGGTATAATTTAGATGAGGGCTCGGTGTTAGAGCCGACAGACTGGAAACATGTCAAATATATAACCCTCCCCCGTATTTCAGATATGATTACCTGTGCAACTCGTCTGCAAGTGCCCTCTATAACCTGTGCAATGGAATCATGAAGACCGTGGAAAGTGGACCTATTGATTGTGTGACGCACCAGGCCTGCAATGCTCTCTCACAAGACAAGATCCTGAGCGAAAGTGTAAGTTTAGGCAACCTCGCCCCAATCTCGCCCAATCTCGCCATGCTTTATATTATATTTAGAATCAATGTCAGTTGATCACACCCCCCCTCTTCAGATTGATCATAACAAGCTGACGGTAAAGGCCTCAGGACCTGACGGCACAACACCTCCCCGGGATGGTTTTGTGAGTCTTCTCGACTGTGATACTATTAGTCAAGCAAAGGGAAAGCTGTATCGAGCCATCTACCCTCACCAACCTTATTCCCAACGCCCGCATCTTGATACCCTGAACCTGCTGTGGACACCAGCAAATAGTGCCAATTCTGGGGCCTCTCTGGAGTTGTCTGATACTGATGAGCAGGTACAGTGGATGGGGAGAGATTAGGAGAGTTGAGTGGGTTGGTTTATCCTCCTCGTTTTGGAACTTGGAAGGGGGATTATTGGCCCAAAATAATTTTTGGCGAGTGCCTCTCTTACATTTTACCCTTTTAGATGTCAGACTCTACAAGTGACAGGAGGACATTCAACACTCTAGCTACCTACAAAGTGAAGAATAATGACACGCTAGCCCTGACGATGTTCAATAACTATCATCCAGCCCCCATGAGCACAATTCGGAGCGTTAAGAGGAGAACAACCACTGAGGATTGCAGGTTTGTGTGGGGGATGGGAGGATAATGGTTGGGGGCCGGGGGGATTTGCAGGTATGATAACATTTGTCTGCAATAGAAAATAAGGGTCGTCTCAATAAGCTTCTCCCTCGATTGTTATAATTTCAACTCCCTGTTACAGGATTCATTTGGTTCGACCTACTTATGGGATTGATTTCCGATCACCCGCTCCCAACAAGCGAAGTGATGTTGGTAATGGGACCAGCACAGTTAAACTAGCCAGTGAGGCGTATCTTCACTCTCTAACGAGAACAAAGGTAAGATATCCTGTAAAACCCAAACCTGCAGGTCATGACGGCCTTTCTGGGGCATAAGACCTACAGCTCCACTCTCCACATAGTGACAACCTGCGGCAGTTGGAACCTCCCCCCCCCCCCCAATTTACCTCCTCATATTTTTAGCATCGGTTAGAGGGTGTGTTTGATGATATGATGGGTACAATATTCATGGAGAGTAATATTAACAACATTCCACCCGCTATAAAATACCTGTTCGACTACCTGGAGGACAAAAGAGATAGGATCCCCGCAGATGATGCAAATGAAACCGTTCATATCTGGAAAATGAATAGGTGAGTTGTTGAATTTTCGAATACCCCGAACCAGATTCCGAGCAGACGGTCCTTTTGAATTTCATGTCTTTAAATTCCCTACTAACCTTAGTATCGAAGACACCTCACGGGGGGGGGGCCGGCTGAAGTTTTTGAAGTTTGAAGTTTTCCACCCTACTTTTTGAGTTTTTGAAGTTTTTGAAGTTGACTTCAAAAACTTCAAAAACTTCAAAAACTCTAAACTACTTTTATATGCTATCAGTGACTATTATTACACTTGTTTAGGTTAGTTTCATGCTTAATACATATTGTGGCAAAGTTATCCGTCCTTGTCTGCCCTTTTTCTACCACAAATTAGGATATCTACAATGATTCCTAGCCATGAAATCCACGGCACAATTTGGTGTAAAAAATTTAAAGTTTTTGTAAAAACAGATTTCATTTTCATTCTATAACTCAAAAAGTTGCCTAGAAAATGCTAAGAAAGTGTTTAAAAATTATTAAGTAAATTTTCAAAAATTTTTTTTGGGCCACACCCTTTTTGCCAGTTTCACAAAATGCAAATTTTTTATTAAGGGAGTAGTGAAAAAAATATGGACACCAAAATCATCAGCGGCCTCGAGTTTATATAAGAGTTATGAAGCAACATAGGTCCTATCTCCAACGGTTTAGGAGATATGAGTTTTTGAAGTTTTTGAAGTTTTTGAAGTTTTCCACCCTAAGTTTCTCTTTGAAGTTTTTGAAGTTGACTTCAAAAACTTCAAAAACTTCAGCCGGCCCCCCTCCCACCTCACACACCTTCGTGCGCGCAGGCAAGGGGTAACTTCGTAACCAACTACTAACCTAGGCTAACCCCCATCTTCCTTTTCTCAGTTTGGTGTTACGATTCTGGGTAAACATAATGAAGAACCCACAGTTCCTATTCGACATGGAGAAACCACCAATAATGGATTCCTTCCTATCGACACTCAGTCAGTGTCTCATCGACTCTTTCTCGCGGTCCGACCTCAACCTTACTGAGGTATAGTGAGATATCTATAATTCCATATTGTTGATTTCTTTCCACCACCCTTCTTATGTGGCAATTACCGCTTCCCCCTAGCTCACTAAACTCCTTGCTTTTTATTAACTAAAACTTTTCGTAACCTCTTTTACGTGGAAAAGAGGCCAGATGGCGTGATCAATCCCTAACAGCTACTGTCCCCTTACAGTTATCGTCAGCCAACAAGCTGAATTACAACAAGGAAGTTCTGAAGTACAGAAAGAGGGTTATCTCCTGGTATAGTGATGTGTTACAGGCGCCACGTGTGGAGCTTCGACAGGTGGTCATGGAGAGTCACCTTCCGCCCATGGTTAGTAGTATTACCAGTTACAAAATTTTGTAAAATAGGAAACTGATTGAGTGATTAGAGCATCTTAGGGCAGGGGCGGGGCTCGAGTAGTAAAATTGTTGTTACTCAAAGGTAGTAGGGTAAGGGGTAAAACGGTCAAAAAAGGGAGCTCTAAAGTCACTTCTAGAGGTTAGACTCTCGTAGCAATTTCCATTTCAACTGACCCCTCTTTCCTTTTTCAGCCGTTCCGAACGAACTTCGCAGTTTCGCAGCTCCTTCACTTCGCCCTCAAATACAGGGAGCAAATATCGGATGCCCTGCCCCAGGCAGGCACCACAGTCACCCAATCGGACTTTGATGTTGTCTGCAAACCACCTCACCGATGACATGGCGGTGGAGATGTGTAGCTATTTTAGTGTCAATATATTGAGTTGATCAGTTCCCCCCTCCGAGTTGAAAAGGAGGATGTTTTTAACGAGTTTCGAGATGGTTTTTGTATGAGTGTTTGTAAGTCAAATCTTTTTGTACCGGCCCCAATCATAAGGAACGGATAATTCAAAGATAATGCTATGTTGCATAAAATATTCCTCAAATTTGCAAATGATTTCGTTTATAATTTAGAAGTAGAACAATACTTTTTTCTGGCACAATTATTTCAGCATCAAAAATATCCCTACCAAAAACATGAGAGTAGAGACTAAAAGGACAGTTTAATTCTTTGCTGCTATACATATCTTCTTCTTGACTTTTTTGTGACTACACGTTTATCATTTTCAGCAACTTTTTATCAGTGCCATAAACCTCATCACATGCACAGCACATGTTGTAGGGCTAGAGAGCCTTGTCTGAGATTAACAGAGGCGGTTGGCGACGAAAGGGTGGAAAAGAACTCTTTTCCTACCCTGTCCCAATCTGTCCTAGCATTTCCAAAGTGTGACTGTGGGTGTGAAAGCACTCAATTATAATAGTGTCGATGTTAAACTGAATGTTTGAAGCTTTGAATTGTGTGATTGTTCATCAGCCGTTGTTTTGTAAGAAAATAAATTCTTTATACTTACAATGCGGTTACAATTGGTTTGTTTAATTTTGTTCAATGTGGAACTGGACATAGATAAAACATTAAATGCTTTAGAAGATTGACGTAGCACGCGAAGAAACCCATTGAACGTGGCAATACTGCGCGCAACGCTCTTTTGAAATATGCGCGCCGCTCATATCAAGTTAAGTTTTGCGGTCGCGAGTTAAATTTTTCAAACTCGTCCGCGAAAATTGACCAAATTTTCAATTTTGTCTCTTTCACGTTTCAGTGCTTTTCAGTGTTCACTGTTGTCAGTTGTACGTCCCTCTGACCTTCAGGAGTGCTCTACTTGTTAAGAGTTAAAGTTAAGAGTTGCAATTTGCCAATCTTTGATTTTGACAGATTGTCCATTTACACAGAAATGAATGTCGACTTCATATGGCACGTCGAAATAGCATAGGCTCTTCCAGAGGAACAAGTCTACGAGTTGAAAACAAATCCAGTACAGAACCACAACGTAGAAAATCAACTAGTAACTCTACAGGTTGCCCCAATGGAATTTTAAAAGTTTGCCAGTTATGCAAAAGTAAGTTCACGTTCTCTCCTCCGTAATACTAAGATAGTTAGGGGCGGTAGTCCTGTGACTGGGAAAAATTTGTGTCAAGCTAATTTCTTCACTAACGTGTCCCAATAGGTCCCCTCTAGCCCTCCTGAGTTTTTTCAAACTCGGGATGGGGTGCAACATGTTCATTTCCGGGTGGGCGTGGTACCTGTATTTTCAGCCTGAGGCCAAAACCATAAGTACCCTTAAAATAAGAGTAGACATAAAATCAAGGGCACTAAAGTGATCAGCGTCCTCGCATTAGTGGGGGTAGGTGCCGGAATTAATTCTCTATCTCATCTGGTTAATTAGATAATTGGATAATTAGGTTTGCGCATAACCGTTTTTTGGCTATATGGCTATAGCCACTTAGGAATGGTTTAGAGACTTTTCACTGGCGCCATTTTGTAGGCAATAGCCAAGTTATGGGGGGTCGACGTCGAACTTTTAAGCTCTATCTCCAACCGTTTAGCCGTTATGTGGCTTGAAAGTCGCTCAAAATCGGGCTTTTTACCGTTTTTTGCTCTTTTTGAGCACCTTTAAAGCCAAATAACGGCTAAACGGTTGGAGATAGAGCTTAAAAGTTCGACGTCGACCCCCCATAACTTGGCTATTGCCTACAAAATGGCGCCAGTGAAAAGTCTCTAAACCATTCCTAAGTGGCTATAGCCATATAGCCAAAAAACGGTTATGCACAAACCTAATTATCCAATTATCTAATTAACCAGATGAGATAGAGAATTAATTCCGGCACCTACCCCCACTAATGCGAGGACGCTGATCACTTTAGTGTCCTTGATTTTATGTCTACTCCTATTTTAAGGGTACTTATGGTTTTGGCCTCAGGCTGAAAATACAGGTACCACGCCCACCCGGAAATGAACATGTTGCACCCCATCCCGAGTTTGAAAAAACTCAGGAGGGCTAGAGGGGACCTATTGGGACACGTTAGTGAAGAAATTAGCTTGACACAAATTTTTTCCCAGTCAAGGCGATATTCGGTGTTATTACCCCTAACTAAGAATCCTCCGTGAGCTAGCAAGAAACCAAACTTACTCAACTAATTTATAGTTTGTCTTTACAGACAAACTATTGACTGACAAAGCAGTATGTGTTAGGTTCAGTCGTCACTGGTAATTGTTGTTTTCCTTTTTCAGCCATCATAGTTGATGGACCTATAGTGAACGCTGCGGGCAGTACCTGGCATGGATCTTGTTTTGTTTGTACCGTATGCCAACTTCCTCTTATTGACTATCATAAACATGGCGATGAACTTATCTGTGGACCCTGTATGAGCCCGGTAGGTATTTGAATAAGGCCCTTTCAGACCTAGATAATATATCCCAGGCTTGGTCTTTTGTATTTTAATTTAATATGTTTCTCATTTGAATTTGTCCCAAATTAATCTCCTCTGTGGGAATATTTCCTCGCTAAAATTAGAATATTTATTAGGCTCAGAATTCATAAGTGCAGTTCTTTTGTTACCCCCACCACAGAGATAATTCAACAATGCGTGAAGACAGCAGGAGACTTGCATCATAGGCCCAACCCCTCCTAAATATTCCGTTTCACCCACACTATATTTTAGTGTGTGTTATTATTATTTGCTATTAATTAACGCCTAATTAACTGGAACTATTGTTTCAGCTGTTTGGTGTATGTTGGGAGTGTAATGGTAACATTGGCAAGTCTTACGTCATTTTCAACGGACACAAGTTCCACTCAGGTGCGAAACATCCACCGCAGCAAATATATGTTGAATCACACATACGAATATTGAACGAAGTCTCCTCATGATATTTGACATCATATTCATTTTGTTCATATGACATATTGTTTTTAGTTCAGGTGTCATTTATTACCTCACTAATCCCATGTCTATTTCAGGTTGTTTTCGATGTTTCCAGTGCAACCTCCCCATGGGTACCAAGGAACGTTACACCCTCTGTGATCAGGACCAGGTTATCTGTGATAACTGCCATCAGGTTTTTAGGGGGTTTTTGGCAATAGTCCAAGAGATTAACTATCTTACTTTATTGTGGGAGAGAAAGAATATTGGCATTTCATTCTCTCTCTCTCTCTCAGTCTCTCATTCTCTGTTTAGTACTCACATCATGGGGTCCTTGCATGTTGAATCTCCTTCCACTAAAGTTATTGGTTAGTTTATGTTTGTGGTACCACTCACAATATATTTTAGCATCATTGGCCACACCAACCTCCAACAAAACCATATTAACTCACCGCCGATTTGTGTTATGTTATACCCCTCCTTGTATTGGGTCGCGGAGAGAGAGAGAGTCGAACAAGGCAACACCGACTCATGGGCAGAAATAAAGATTTTTAGGAACAGCTTCTATTGACTGCTTGATTCTAGATCCTTTTCTCTTAGTTGGCTGTTGGCCAACAGCTACCGGAACCGGTCTGGTAATCTGTTCCAATTATAATACACTCTCAACAGAACTGTGTCTTATTCTCTTTTTTTATCTCTTTTATCTCTCTTTTCTCTCTCAACCACGTGTCATACACATACACTAATAAAATCCAGTTACTGGTGTGTGGGCGGTGGCTGGAAAATGATGTAGGTGCGTCACTGGTAATACCAATACGGGAAGTCGCATATTTGGGAATAGCTAGGAGTTTGATATTCCAGCTTATATCGAAGCTGTACCTGTATGTGTGTTGGCAGGAGTATTGGTTAGTAACCTTAATGGTTACTCGACATTACTCATGAGATACTCGACAGTACTATATCGTCTGGTTGTGTTTACTAAACAAGAAACTTGTTTCTACTTTCTACTAGTAGTTTTATTGTACTATTAGTTTCATCACATGGTGCCATCTCTAGCCCATGTGTTGTTCAGAAGAGAAAGGGGCGAATTGTGAACTGTGAAGCGGAAGTGCCAGTGAAAAGTGTATCATGCATTGTTAGGGAATAATGACGTGTTGTCTTTCCGTTGTCTGCTACAGCACTATAATTTACCAGAAAGAGAGACAGACAGGCAAATAAAGCATGTAGGAAGAGAGAGAGAGAGAGAGAAGGAAAGAGAGAGAGGGGAGGGGGTAATTGTTTTCGTTTCAGGTCCCTTTCATTCTCTATTTCTTTATCTGCTCATCATCAATTGTGCCATTATTCATCAAAGATATATCGAGCTTCATAGACATCTCTTAATGCATCTTCATTTCACCAGCCCATAACAAAATCACATTTCATGGCCATACATACACTATAATACACACACAGCACAGATACACTACAGATCTGCTCTAACTTCTAGAGTTATATTCTCCACTCCGTCCCTTCGGAGTTCGAAAGCATTAGTCACTTTATTCATGTTGATCCAGTGTTGTCATTGATCCATAAACCATAATTCGTACAATATAGGAATCTAGGAAACTACCCAACACATACCCATGATCCCGCATGGTGCGCCCTCCAATACTTTCACTAACCGTGTTTCTCCCTCAGAGTAATGTGATTTCGCTGATTACGAATGAGAGGAAGGTGGTGACTCAGTGGGGCCTCCTGCATACCTCCCCTGAACCCATTGCTAAATGTGGAGCAGGGTACACTCTCAGGTAATGTGTGGTACGGGGTAGCTGGGAGGAACTGGTAATATGTTCGGGCGGGGCGGGGGGGGGGGGGGGTTCGGGGGCTGGGCGCGGTGCTTTGTTCGGGGGAGTACTAGGAAATAAGGTAATGGGAAGGAATCAGCTCAGGTGGCTGGTAAGTGGTGGGTTATATTCTAGGGATGATCAGGTACCTAGAACTTATGCTTCAGGAAGTGTTGCATTTCTGGAAAGTTCTAAGAACGTGTTTCTTAGTTGTGCAGCTATGCGTGAAGTGCGTTGTGCTTCACAAACAGAATATGACAGGAAAACTCAAGAATTAACACTTTATTAACACGTGTACTGTGTGTTCAGAAAATATAATGCAAGACATTTGGGCTACTCAAGAAAGAATATATTCTCCATCGAATGTTCCAGAAGGTCCTCCTAGTGTGTGAAGTATATCCTACTGTAACGTATCCCCTTTCATTGTATCCACGTATTATATCCTATTCCTCGACACATGTCCCCTAACACGCCATGTGTTCTACCTAACACATGTGCTCATGTCTCCAGATCCTCACACCTAACACATGTGCTCATGTCAGCAGATTCTCACACCTAACACATGTGCTCATGTCAGCAGATCCTCACACCTAACACATGTGCTCATGTCTGCAGACTCCATCCTCACACCTCACCGTTCCAGCTGGGCAGTCAGATCCATCGTCTGGGCAGGTTCCACAGGTTTCCTTGCAGTACCTCTCCTTCATTATCACGTTACTGCAGTGCTCCGGCTGACAGGTACTATACACATCCAAACAGGCATCATCCTCGTTAAACTCATCATCGGTCCATTCATCGGGATCGTACACTGCAGCAGCATCCGCAGCATTGGTTTCAGAGTTACCAGTGGGGGTGAAAGTAGCGTAGTAGGAGTCCAAGTAGGAGTTGCAGTTGTGGAAATTTCTGGCGAATCTCACAAACCCTTTCTCTCCCCATTCATTTCCCCAGGAATTCTTCACAAGGATGTACTTGGGGGTGTACCCTACTGCGGTTACTGCATGGTTACTAACCCCGGCACATGTTGTATCCCTCAGTATACCAGTCTTGTACAGCTGGGTTAGCTGGGTCACCTCAAAGGCGATGGTGATGCTTCCCTCTGCAATGGCTGCAATGTTCGCCATCTCAGTCTCAGCAGCCTTTTTGTATCCAGTCAGTTTACCAGCGATCATGCCATCAGTAGGTGGGTTGCAAACACCATCGACTGGTTGGTATGGTAGGGCGGCAGTGGTTGCCAGACGTCCTCCATTCTTTACACTGTAATCGTAGCAGTGGTGCATCCACCCGCCATTACAACCATTTTTCTTGCCCTCGTAAACGCAGTCCAGGTACTCCTTCTCCGCAAAACTTCGGAGCACTGAGCCAGTCAGTAGGGCGTACCGTGTCTCCAGACCTCCAACAGCTCCAAAGGTCCAACAGGATCCACATTTACCTGTAAAATAGGGTAGATTAAAAACATATTATAGGGGAAGGGTGGATACTGGATATATGAGTTCTTGTGTGGTTGCCATGTTCCAGAACATTCTCATATCTCTCTATCACATATCTCTATCTTATTGTTTATCATCTCTTTCTTTGTGTGGGAAAATTCCGGTGATGTCTGGGAACTTCTTCACACTTGGGTGAACTCTTGAAACCCTACTGAGACACGGAAATGAGAGAGATAGGGAGTGAGTGAGTGAGAGAAAGGGAGGGAGAGAGAGAGAGAGAGAGAGAGAGAGAGAGAGACAGTGAGGAAAGTCGTATGTTTCTAGACGACCAAACATCCCTCCCTATATAAGATAACACACGTACTCTGATCCTTTACAGCAGTTACAAGGTTCTCCGAGGTCCACAATTTAGTATCAGGAACATCAGAGGGAACAGCCGCAACCGGGGTGATGTCTCCAGTTGTTCGAGTCCCGTTGAAACCTGTGAGGAAGGAGGTTTAGTGGATGGGGATTGGATAATACCTTCCCTGAATGTCTGTACATTGTGTGGGTCCGGGTTCCGGCTCAAAGGGTATACTTCTACAGACAGATTTACTTTGCAGGATGTAGAACCTGGACTTTTTTAGTTAGACCCGCCTATTATATTTGTGGACCTGCTGAGTGGTCGACTACTAGGGAAGGGTTCTCTAATTCAGAAAATGTTCCTTTTATGATTTTGATCGAAGAAAGTCAGTGCAAGAGATGAAATGCAGATCAATTATAAATTGCAAGATTAGTTGCGAACGCCGCGAATAGTGCCCGAATTTGGTAAATAGTTCTCCAACGAAATGACAGTGCTTCATCTTGTCATACTAAATGGAACTTATCAGCCACGCCTTTCAATTATTGGATGCACCTCCCCACTTGCTAAATTATAGCAAAATGCATAAATCTGAAAACCTAATTTACCAAGCCACCCACACGTTCAAACTAGTCTGGTTTAAACCCTATAACTAAAAACAATTACATAACCTAAACTGGAGGGTGGTTCACTTACCAAGATACTGTCGGCTCTCAGCCTCTGTCAGCGCACTAAACATGTTCACACCGAGTTTAAAGCCCTCCTTTCTTTGGTTAACCGCAGCAGCAAACTTGGTGTTGTCCAGCCACAATCGGAACCTCATCTTATCCTCGCTCGGTCCATATTTCAATCCTTGTTGAGCCTTGAAGGTTGAGTACAGGCCCAAGGTTGCCTTGGGTGAGCGGAGAACTGATGCGAGGTCTTCATCCGCCGAGACAGTGGAAACTAGGAGTACAAGAAACAACATATTGCGTCAATGATTGTGTTGATGAAGGAGTAGATTGGTTTATAAAGGAGCACTAGTGGAAGCCTGGTAAACTAGTTAGCACGGTGTGAAGACACTTTGTATTGTTGAATAAGAGAGGTGTGAGGCAAACAGTCAGACAAGTCCTACTGCAGCTGTTACAGTGCTGTTTTGTATCAGACCGGCCGGGATGATAAACAAATGGGTCTAAAGGGTATAATGTTGTTGCCGAAGAAGCTTTATTGTGTGTGGGAGAAAAGTCAATTAGCATATGGCAGTTCTGTCGTGAAGATATTTAATGGGTGGGAAAGAGCAAGATCTGACACTTTGCCACTTTATCTTTGCAACTCTAAACTTCAAATTTGACCAATTTATAACAACTCCTCCCTCATTCACAGGGTGCTGGAAGGGACAGGAAATGTTAAAAAAGGGGATGTTATAACTGCGATCAATGGATCTCCACTTACCCCCAAATCAATGTAAGTTAACCCTTTTTCTCAGTTCGTATGTTACTGAATAAAATAGTACTGTGGCTGGACCGGAACCCCGATTTACTTTTACCCCTCCCCTGAGCAGCCCAGTAAATCAGGGTCCGGCTGCAGTAAAGTTACTAACTGCAGTTCTCTAGACCTTAAAAAACATCCCACCAGGTCCTCGCTGTGTGAAGATTCACTGGTAACGATAACTCTTACCTCGCCTCGCCTCCGAACACTAAGTGCTCCTGAACTGAGCCCTCCCTCACCCCCACCCCCCTCCACACGGCCTCACAAGAGACGTCTCCTGAAGACCATCTCTACCTCACCCCCACCCACCCTGGAAGGGGGCAACATGAGCCCTACTACATACATCTACCAGCGGAAAGAGGTAATGAGTCCCGAGGTGTAGCCTTTGGGATCCATAACTATTTTAATTTTCTGAGTTGCCATCGTTACTTCAACGAGTCGATAATCGTTGTAGTTGTGCCAATACACCATTTGTTGTATGACTCTCTCTCTCTCTACCCAAGCCCCAACATACCATTATTCTTATAACACTCCCTGCTAGTCGAAGAGCGCGAAAAGAATTCAGATTTGCATCCCTCTCCGTCTCCATGAACTACCTAACCATGTCGTGCTCACGTCACAACAACTCTCCCCCGTAATTACAGCTAGAGGTGGGCGAGGAAGTCGGAAGGGGATTCTTTGGTCGGGTTAGGAAGGCTAAAATGAAGATAACCGGTGAAACTGTGTGCATGAAGGAGCTACAATCTGTTATGGAATCTGCCTCCGAGAAGGTAATTATCAAACTGTTTTGTATTTGAATTTTATATGCAGGTAAATGCTAAAGTTGTCTCAACAAAACATGTTTATTAGAAAACGTGTCAGATCTTGGATTCGTTATTATCGGGCTATTCGTTAGGACTAGAGAGGGAGAGAGGGAGAGAGGGAGAGAGGCCTGGAGATAACCGTATTGTCCGTCAAATCCATTTACCACCGCCGATGTTACTTTCATCTCTCTCTTTCTCTCTCTTTCTATCTCTCTTTCTCTCTCTCTCTCTCTCTCTCTCTCTCTCTCTCTCTCTCTCTCTCTCTCTCTCTCTCTCTCTCTCTCTCTCTCTATCTCTCTCTCTCTCTCTCTCTCTCTCACACACAACCCTATTATTAGCAGCCAACTCATCTAACACGGGGCCTATGTTTGAAGATTCTCTCTAACTCACCCTATCCATCTCCCCTCTCTCCAACATCTCTTTACCTCTCTCGCTCAGTCTCCCTCTTTCTCTCTTCAGTCTCCGCCCCCTCTCTTTATCTCTCCACTTCTTCTCTGGCTATCCCAAAATCCCCGCTGCTTTAGGGAGGCCTGTATAAAAACACCGGCCCGTGTTACAGAGAGAAAGGGTTTTGGGGAATTACGGGAATGGGCAAACGCAATCAGACAGAAACTGATTTTATATGCGAAACGTCTTTTTATCATTCACATTCCTATACTTTAAATTAAACCTACCTTTCCCACATACTGAGCCTCACCAGCTCTCTCACTCTTCCCTCCTGTGATACCCTAATATAACTCATGGTATTTTCCTCCTGGAATCTGTCATTAAACTGTCACGCACAAGAAACTGCAACTGCAGCCTCAAACTATAGCTTATCATAACTGATGAGTGATGACTGGCATTATAAGCTACTCCACAAATTAGTCAGTAGTTCTAACCACTGTATAATGGATATACTGTTACTATCCCCATGTCCCTCTCTTCTATCCGTGACGTCACCCATTTATAGGCGTTTATAGACGAGGTATCACTGTTGAAGAATCTGAAACATCCAAACCTGCTGGGTTTTAGGGGAATCTTACGAAGTCCCGGGTCCTTCGCTCTACTTACAGGTACAGGAACATGTCTGTTTAGTTAACTGTTGATGGAGACTAGTATACTAGTCGGACCCCGATTTATCGGACCCCAATTTACCGGGAGGGGGTCCGAGTGTCCGACTGTACCTGATCTAGTTAGCTTCATATTTGTTGGATATCTGTCTTATTGATCACTGGTCCAAGTTATCTCTGGGTATCAGTATGTAACAAGTAATGCTACTGTTATTCAGTACTTGTTAATCTTATTAGGTTGTTAGTAACAAGTTGTAACATTCTGTCTGTCCGTTTGTTTGTCTGTGTCTATGTTTGCATTTCTGTTTATACATATGTATGTGTTTCTGTTTGTATGTCTGTGTCTCTGGAAAGCTTTTAACACGCTCACACCAGCTACTGCTGCAGCTACTACTGATTCAGGCAACTTTCACACAAGCAGTACACATTATGAATTATGCCTATCAGGGAGGCCAATAGTAAATATGCAGTGCCTCTCAAACAAGGCAGTGTTCGTGGAAATTTCTTTCCTGAAAGTGAAATTTTTGAAATTTCCCTCATTGTGGGTTTCCTAGTTTTACAACATGGGTGGTCCAACAACAGCTTCACAGCTGTTTTGGTACCACTAAACTCCTGCCCCCCCCCCCCCCATTCGTCCTCTCCCCAAGTGAACTTCCCCCAGTCCCCACCCCATCTAAACTCCCCCTAGCCCCATCTAAACTCCCCCTAGCCCCAACTGAACCCCAAACTAAACTCCCCCAACTAAACTCTCCCAACTAAAATCCCCCTCCACCACAGAGTTTGTAGATGGTGGGACTCTGCGGGCCCTGATAAAAGATACCAGTAGATCGTTGCCATGGAACCAAAAACTCCAGATTGCTCAGGATGTTACCAACGGCATGGCTTACCTTCATTCGAAAGAGGTATAACTTATTGACTGAAAGTTTTGTGTGCAAACTTTGAGATTGGAAATATTCTCGGAAACGAAGTATTTTTTTACTTTTTCCGGCCCTATCTTAGGGGTCATACTGTCATAGGGGAATTCTCCGATAAAAGAGGGACGACGGGAAGGCCACATTTTTCGATTTGCGATTGTAAATCCAGCTTTTTAAATTGCATTCTTTCCGTTCTCCTGACTCTCAAGAGCTACAGTAGTAGGAGTAGTATTATTTACCTTCTCACCTGGAGATGTGCCAGAATGCATGGCGAGAATTGAGAGAGCCCCCCCCCCCCCTCTTTGTTGTACACTACTGAGTAGGCGATGTATCTATCATTACTACCACAACTACTAATGATGAGAGGGGGGGGGGCCTGACCAATCTACTATTATATGATCAGGAGGGGGCTGACCAGTGACCACACCAGTATCACGATCTTATTACCATCAAGGGCAAGGGGTATCATGATCGACCGTAATTACACACCTGACAGCTCTTCATCGCTATCTACCCTTGAGCTTCTTTTTCTCTGTCCCAATGTGTCATTTCTATCATTAAAATTTCCCACATGATTTCACTAACTCAATATTATCATGTCACTATCAACGGGGGGTATTTAACCTATCTAAATAGCTATTGCATTCAATGTCGAAATAGATTAGCTACTCGATAAGACCCACAAATCATATTATCATCTCCCAAAATGAACCCCTTGAATCTCGATGAATGATTTAAATGGGTTAGGTTAGAAGGGTCATGGGAAGATCCAAGTATTTATTTAGGGCTCCCTAAAATCCTATTCATTGCTATTAATAGTTAAATCTCGCCTTTCTCAGATCCATATTTGCCTTTCTCCATTTGTCTTTACTAATTACCAACCGCACGTCACTGTCTATCAATTTCCAAACCCTTTCTCTCCCTTATGAATAATGCACGGAATGGAAATGAGAGAGAGAGGGGAAGAGAGAATGAGAGAGAAAGAGAAGGAGAATGTGAGAGAAAGAGATAGAACGATAGAGAACAGGTGTTGAACTGCTAAAAATAGTTAGCCTGGTCTAAAAGAAAACCGGAGCCAAAACTAAAACAGTAAAAAGAAAGCATAATGATAAGTGAGTGGTAAATATGATTTTGGAAAACTGCCATGTTAAAAACCAGTTTAACCGTGTACCTATTGACCAAAGCTGTGTTTAGGAGTGTAAGAGGAAATTAACATTTTAGTAAGAGTTTAGAGAGGGAGAGAAAGAGAGGGAGAGAGAAAGGTTTGGTACAGTCAATAGGAAGTTGGGTTTCCTGCTTTAACACCTGTTAATTATACACATCGCATTTTCTAAATGGGTTCACAATTCATGCTCCTTTTCATTCACTCACTTTTCTTAAACAAAGTTTACTTTTTTATACATAGTCCTTAGCACATGCCAACATGTACTGCAGTAGCACTGGTGTACTGAAAATTGAGACCTGTATCACACGCAAAACGTTCTCTGAGTAGTATATCAGTTATTACATTATTTATTGTAGCATCAAAATTATTTATTGTAGTATCAAAACTCTGAAAATATAACATGAATTCGATGAAAATAGTTCAGCGGAGGTAATCTGTAATCGATATATTTATTGAGGGGGTCGATCGTGAAGAGGCCTGACAGCCATGACCATGATGTTAGGAACATGATGAATAGAGAAATTGGGATGTGATCTCACTTAATAATAATTCATTGTGTTATCAAATCTCATCGAAGCTAACTTAGTCGCCTAATCTGGGCTGTGACACTGTGCAACTTTTAACAACGTTCATTTGAGAAATAGGCAGAGAGAGAGAGGCAGAGAGAGATAGAGAGGCAGAGAGAGAGAGAGAGAGAGAGAGAGAGAGAGATGTGGGAGCCGGGAGAGCCTCGGATGTCAGACTGGGGGTAGGACGGTGGTAATGAACTTGCCGGAGAGGGTTTATTAAATCTTTAAGATGTCAATTTGGCTCCCCTTTTTACAGACCTATCTTATCGGCAATACCCTCTCTCTCTGTCTCCACTCTCTCTATCTTATCTCCTCTCTCTCCCTCTCATTCCCTCTTTTCTGCCAACTTTATCGCTAAATTTGTGCTTATCGATAATTGGGAAATTAACAACTGCACGTGCAGCAGGAAGTGGCAGCAGCTAAATTCCTTGTATCTTGTTCTAGAAGCTACTAGAACAAACCCCTTCAAACCATCCTCGAACCACTTCCCTGTCCCATTCCTAAAAACCACCCGATTCCTCAAACCACCCCTTCTTTCAGATAATCCACCGTGATTTGACGAGCAAAAACTGTTTGTTACGGACTGATGGTAGTGCGGTGGTAGCAGATTTTGGGTTAGCCCAGTACCAACATGCCTCCCACTTTAGTTTAGGGGACGCTCTCTGCCCACCTGTTACACCAGGTTAGGGAATAGTCCAGCAAAGACTGAACCACTGCTGGATCACTCGAAACTGTGTTTGATCAGACCCACTGTTTCTCTATATCATATTTTGGGTTCTCAACCAAATAATCCCCCCGCAGGTAAAAGGAGGAATGAATCCGTAGGGGCAGTGTACTGGAGAGCTCCAGAAATGATTCTGGAAAAACCATACGACCACAAGGTCAGTCTCTCATACCCAACTCTCTCTCTCTTTGATGAGCAATTAAACTCACTGATCCATATCTGACAAATCCTGTTTCAGGTTGATATATTTTCATTCGGAATTGTTATGTGTGAGTTAACAGCCCGGATAAAACCAGATCCGGATCTGATTCGAACTCTTCCCGACTGGGGGGTTAACGACACAACAATCCGCTCTCTAGCCCCAGCGGACACTCCACCGGCATTCCTTTCTGTGGCCCTATCCTGCTGCCACGCTCTCCCAGAGCTTAGACCCTGTTTTGGTAAAATCTCCGAGTTTCTGTCAAAATACCGGGCTGGTGAGCCGTATGGGGAGGTACTGAATACGATAACACGAATTCTTCATAGCATTTCGGAGGACGATTGAGGACAATTTTTAGTACTGATTCAATTTCCATGTGTGTATGTACATTGACCAATTTGTATTTGTTTTACAGTCCCCCACGGCAAGAATTTGTTGTACATTTGTGAGATAAGGTGATGACCTTTCCCTGTTCACTAGAACTTTCGGTTACCACTGTTGCACATTTTCTGCTGGGTAGCGGGAGACCTTGTGAGGGGCATGTTGCGTAGCGCGCAGTAACCGGCACTCTAAGAAGTACACAATCGTTACCACTTTATTAACGCGCAAAGTTAGATACGCGCGTAAGAGTAACTGAGCCGCGCAAGCATAATTTAAAGCTAAATAAAAGTCCAAAATTCACAATTTTGTGATTTTTGTGCACATTCCAAAATTGAAGTTAGATCTGAAACTTTAACTCTTGCCTCTTGTATCTGGTTTGAAAAGCGCTGCCTTATCCCGCGCTGCCAGCAACGTTTGCCAAGGATCTGGTGTGCCCTTTGTTATGGTTCACTATCGTTTGACGCAGGGGAGCTCAATATTGGGGGGGGGGGGGGCTGAGATTTCGGCCAAAACTAGCGTAAAACACAGG
The DNA here is from genome assembly GCA_020137815.1 of Hormiphora californensis. Classification (NCBI taxonomy): domain Eukaryota; kingdom Metazoa; phylum Ctenophora; class Tentaculata; order Cydippida; family Pleurobrachiidae; genus Hormiphora; species Hormiphora californensis. The sequence goes on from CM035354.1 coordinate 3,929,420, forward strand.
CTTTTTCGCTACGCTATCGCCCCGCTGAAATTCGGAAAAATATTACCTTCAATTAACAAGATTGACAACGATATAATGGTACCTTCAATGATGAAAACATCGACTTTTTGCCTATAAATTTAAAATTTTCTTGCGCACCACTATCGATCCGCCACAAGTATAAAACTTGCACTTGGGCACGGCGTGCCCGAGGGTAGTTTAACATTTGTTTTGGTGTCCATCTCCAATTCCGGTTGTAACTGTTGGGGAAGACCTTCCTGAAGGTCGTGGCGAAGCGGGAATAATCATGTAGACCCGCTCCGGCTTCAGAAAATTGAGAAAAAGATAGCTATCTTTTTTTTCACTTTGAAAATAAGACGTTTTTTATTAAAAGATCTTTGATCAGTAAGATGCGGTTGTCCCCCACCTATTTTTTGACGTAGAATCGAATGCCGTTGAAGTCAAATCTCTAAAATGTTGGCAAAATGGAGAAAATCACGTTTTTAGGTGTTTTTTGGTGAAAATAGCGTTCAAACTGGTAGTAGATGATGAGATAGAGTCCCAAAACTATCACAAATCGATTTTTTGGGTCTTTGTCGCCCTAGGAACAGAGTTTCATGAAAATCTGGTACAACGCCTATTCTCCGTTTTCTTTCAAAGAAGGTGAATATTGCTCTAATTTAGCCAATTTTGAAGAAAAGGCGTCCAAAAGGATACTAGTTGACAGGGTAGAGTCCCAAAAACGTGAAAATCATCAATTTTAGGCATTTTATACCCTAGAAACAAATGGACGTGGTGGTCGGATGACATTTATTATCTCGGTAGGCCTCTGAAGTAGGTGGAAATAGCCAAAATATAGCGATTGCGGCAAATGAATGTGAATAAACGTTTACCAAACCCTGCTAAGTTGAAGAGTGGCTCTTGCATAACCCAGAAGCCCACTAAAGTGGGTTTGAGGCCTACCATGTCCATTTGTTTCTAGGGTATAAAATGCCTAAAATTGATACTTTTCAAGTTTTTGGGACTCTATCCTGTCAATTAGTATCATTTTGGACGCCTTTTCTTCAAAATGGGCTAAATTAGAGCAATATTCACCTTCTTTGAAAGCAAACGGAGAATAGGCGTTGTACCAGATTTTCATGAAACTCTGTTCCTAGGGCGACAAAGACCCAAAAAATCGATTTGTGATAGTTTTGGGACTCTATCTCATCATCTACTACCAGTTTGAACGCTATTTTCACCAAAAAACACCTAAAAACGTGATTTTCTCCATTTTGCCAACATTTTAGAGATTTGACTTCAACGGCATTCGATTCTACGTCAAAAAATAGGTGGGGGACAACCGCATCTTACTGATCAAAGATCTTTTAATAAAAAACGTCTTATTTTCAAAGTGAAAAAAAAGATAGCTATCTTTTTCTCAATTTTCTGAAGCCGGAGCGGGTCTACATGATTATTCCCGCTTCGCCACGACCTTCAGGAAGGTCTTCCCCAACAGTTACAACCGGAATTGGAGATGGACACCAAAACAAATGTTAAACTACCCTCGGGCACGCCGTGTGGGAATCGAGCAAACTTGAATCGCCAAAAAGGTCATCACCAATAAGGGTCAGCACACACCTACGGCAAAATTAAAATCTTAATTTTAAACCCAGACACACCAGCATCAGTCATTTTAATATGCACTCGCATAAACCACTCATGTCGATATTATCTCCATTCATATGCATGACTGTGACATCGTGCACACTGCTCGAAACTCGAGTTACATGTTGCAGTCATCCACCAAATGGTTGCCGGTCGTTTATCAGCCCAGTTCGGAGAGGAGAGTCTTCTGTAAGACAAACTAATCCACGCCTTTATTAATTTCAGCTACTTATAGTAAAACATTGGTGGCGCCGTCACCTCTCTGCTTGCGGGCTTCGTTTTGGTGCGCTACGTGCACGAGTTGTAAGGGTGACTGCCTCACCAAAGTAAAACACTGATCAGGCAAACTTCAAAAAGTATCGATACTCTTTACTTATTTTCTGGTAATTTACATGTTTATTTAGCACCGCCGGCCAGAGTAACAACAAGGCCAGAGCACATTATTTCTCCCTCTCTCTGTCTTTATATCTCTTTCTCTCTCTTTCTCTCTCTCTCTTTCTCTTCTTATATCAGTAATATTCCAAGTACATATATTACATTGAGTGTTGAAATTTTATGAAGTTCAACCATTACACAACAAATAATTCTGTGATAAAATTCACCCCATATTCCTGGAAACCAGTGCTGCTCTTCTGTTCAATTCCAAGTCTTTAATCTTGCTGGACCTCTAGCAGACTCCCCCCCCCCTCCATCGTGCCATATTTCGTGTTGTTTCCCGGTACCCCACTGAAACAACAAAATTCTTGCTCACTGTCGACACCAAAACTATTATAAATTTCCGAGAAGTGGAATTTCTTCTTGTTATGTGCAGGGAAGGAGGGTCGAACAAGGCAAATTTCTTCGACACATTTATAAAATGTCGAATTAATTCTTTTCGATGATTTAGATTTTGGATGAGAATAGCTCCTTGCGTTTTTAAATTTATTTTCCCTTATTAGTTATTGGACACACCTTCTTTATAACCAGAATTCGACAAAAAGGTGAAATCTGAACTGTCTGTAATATGTACTACATGACAGTTTCTGGTAGTGTTTATTTAGCTCTGCCGGCAAACTAACATAATTTTATTTCTCTCTCTCTCTCTCTCTCAGCTCTCTCTCTCTCTCTCTCTCTCTCTCTCGCCTCCCGCTCTCTTTCCAGATTTATCACATACTGGGAAGGATTCAAGGTCACATATATTGAGCCTGTCTTAGCTCAATTCTTGGAACTAGCGAACTTTCCGGGGATACAACTCCAGTAAAATCTTTAAACAAACACTGTACCCTGTTTTAATTTAAGATCTCCTTGTCATCTGTGTTAGTATTGATATATCCTGCCCCAATATCAATCACCTGCCCATCATTGGTTTGCAAAACCATTTTGCTGAAATCGCTATCTTTTGTCAGTGATTGAAACACAAGTTTTTACCTTTGAAATAGTTGTTGGAGGGTTTCTACTTTCTAGTATAATAGATCTTATTACTGACGTTCCCTTACTCCATTTGTTTTAGCAATGGAATCTGGCAGTGGATTGTTTGTTAGGCGGAGCCCCATATCTTATTCAGCACAATTTGGGTAGGTTATATAGCTACATTTGTAAATTCGATTCTAAATCTGATCTGATTACTGTAAAAAACAATTAATTTCTCTCTCTCTCTGGAATATGAGGGATTGCAAAGGTTCCCGCTGTATATCAAAATATCTGCTGCAAAATGAAATAGGGGACTGCAGCAGAGGGAATACCCCCTGGAAAATTCCAGGGGGTATTCCAGGTAGCATGGGGATCTATTGATGTAATGGTTATGAGTATGTGATCGGGGATGTGACGGATGAATCATGAATATCACGATCTTCTAAACCCTGAATGTCTCTCTTTACAACAAATCCCCCCTTTTTTCAGGTATTCGATTGGTCACGTACTCAACGATCTTTGTTCAGCATGTTGGTTTTCCTATCTTATTGTGTTCCTGACAGACATCCAGGGAAAAAGCAGTGATTTCGCTGGAGTTCTCATGTTAGCAGGACAGGTTAGTACATTACTGCTTAGGAATAGACCCTGATTACTATTTGTACAACTACATTAGTAGATTAGTACAACACACATGTTGCCTAGTCCAAACTCTCTCTAAACTGGTGAAAATATGAACAATACAATTTAATTGTCCTGTCGAGTGTAGTACACTGCAGTTGTTGTATAGTTGAGAGCGAGGGCAGGCTTTTCACTAAATGTACATGTAGATTTGTAGGGGAAGTTAGGATTCGTGCTATTATAAGGGAAGGTGGTGTGGGAAGGGTGATGTGGTATGGTGGTGTGGTATTAGTTAGCAGGGATCGGGCAGGTGCATAGCTGGTTTATAATGACACCCTCTTGGAGCCGGGAGTCCACTAAACGGTTCCCCATGCAGCATGTGCCCAATTACTACACTGTACCCACTGTACCCAATTACCCACTGTACCCACGTGGAAAGCACACCTGTAAATTTGCTCCGTTACTCACTATTATACCGCCCTATTGCTCCCTCCCTCTCTCAAGTCATCGCTACGTGCAGACCAGCTGTGATAGTGTAGTAATTGGGCACATGGACTGCTGCATGGGGAACCGTTTAGTCCACCACAATGTTAACATGCTTCATAAATCATAGATCTTCAAAAAGAGTTCTCTGTAAAACATGACAATGGTAGTGGTACAGAGTGTACCATTTTGGTTCTCAGTAAAATATAATGATGGTAGTGGTACAGAGTGTACCATTTTGGTAAAACTTTCAACAAGTATTTGCCGCTGACTCCTTATCGACACATGTTTTCACCACACCCCCGTTCTACATGCGTCATGTACTCCCGTACATGCGTCACATTATTTTATCTGCGTCATCTGACCCTAGAGACTATGAAAATTCGGATGGGAATTTATCCAATTCCATTCTTATCATTCTTATGTTATCTCTCTCACGAGAAAGCCTAGTAACTTGAGCCAACATTCAACCTATACCCAACATTCTGGGACACTATCACATGCTATATCAGCCATCGTACGTGTTTCAAGCAGACCCGTGTTATCAGAAGTCACATGGAACCTTAGTGAATTCATTAGATTTTGGAGTACTGCGGTTGGACACCGATTTTCCGGGATCCTTGGTGGAAGCCTTTTTTCCCGGTATATTGGGGTGCCCGGTATATTGGGGTGAAGCATTTTTTTAGTTACCTCCCTCGGTGCAAATAATAGTGGCCCGGAAATGTAGGATCATAAACAAGCGTTCTAGAAAAAGTTTGAAAACAAAAGGTACGTGATTTAAGGGATCTCTGTTTGTGTTCGATCCCCAGTCGGTCCCCCCTTTAGTTGTCATGCTATATTACATATAGGCGGCTTGGCTGAAAGGGGCTTGGAAAGTCGGGTGATGTTGTGGGTGAATTAGGATTTTCTAGATTCTCGGAAGATCACAATTTATCTCACTGTGTGTGTCATGTGGAGTAGGGATTCCCCGAATAATCCTCAGCTCTTTTCCATTAAACACGTAGTAAATTGAGTGTTTGTTTAGAGCACACATTCTCTGTACAGTGTACACGGAGCCCAATTACTGATCCATTATTGGAGAATTTCTGACAGTGATTGTTTGGGAATTGGGATCATTAGTGAGTATAGGACAAATATCGGTACATTGGGATGGGATTGTAATTGGGGGGGTTGTCATGGGATTGTCATGGGACGTGACGTATTTGGGAAATGGGATGAAATCAGGGGAATGACAACAACTCGTTACCAACTATAGTAACAATGGCACCACTTATGAATTAGATCATCAAGTAGAACTACTAATCTCTCTACTACTCATTGCCCAGTTTTACTATTCATGTTCCTTCTCATGCTCTGTCTCACAACTGCTGCAGACACCACCTACCCCCCTCCCACTAACATACCCCCCTTCCCCCCCCCCCCAATTTAACAGATCCCTTTCCACAGATTGCAGATGGTTTAGCGACCCCATTAGTAGGGATATGTATAGATAAAATCAATAACTCCTATGGAAAGCGAAAGACATGGCATGCCATAGGGACACTTTTCGTTGCTTTATCTTTTGCCTTTGTGTTTCACAAATGTTTTGGTTGTGAAGGTTCCTCCATGCTCGTTCAACAGATTTATTACGGGTAAATATCCGCACTCTGTTATAGTTTTAGTTTTTTGGGGGAGTTATCTATTTAAAAGTGCAAGCCAACTAATCCATTACCCCCTAACTCTTACAGGGTGTTTATTGTGCTGTTCCAATTCGGATGGGCTAGTACACAAATTGCTCATCTCTCCCTGATACCCGTTTTGACGGTTGATAAGCGGAAAATTGTTTTCCTCAATGCTGTCAGGTATGTCTTATTCGCATAAATTGCCAGTACAACTGTTACAGTAGGCGAAACAATAACACACCACTTTCGCGGCTGTAGAAATCATGTGATTTAACCGTCCTGTGTTATGGAAGGCGCGCATGCTTGCTTATGATGAGAATACTCCAGCGGTAGCATTTGGTATGACGCGCGCGCATTTAGCCTTCTGAGAATCTCGTATAACGTGTGATATCGATCCCATTCCAGATCAAGCTTGGTGGGACCGTTATCACACTTGGTGAAGCGACTTATCCCTGCATCGACTGACATTGTCTGACAGGGCGAAAGCTTGGGAGAATTTACCACTCAGCTTACCACTGTTCCTGTTATAGGCCCGAGAAATTGCATAAGAGATTGAATTCCATCTAGTTTAAGCCAGAAATGCTATTATGAAAATTTATGCTCGTAGCATATATGCCACCTGTCGGGAAATACTGGGGGCCATACTGTCGGGTACCTTCATGTCAGCAGGGGGGGGTCCATAATGCTATTAATAATAGCATTTTGAATTCCTCCTGATTGTATTGTGAATCCTATTTTCGCCATTTTAGTATCTCATCTAAAGGTTGCACAATGCACACTAGACAAATCTGTCTGGCCAATGCTCTGACAGAGACAACACGGGGCTCCATTATATTTTCAGGTCTGGACTTACATTTGTCTGTGGTATTATGGTGTATGTTATAATGTGGTTCCTTCTGCACTTGGAAGGATCTGACTCTGATTCACTGGGACCGGAAGATGCCCCCGCATTTGAGGTACAGAACTTTTAGCTAGTCGGTGTTGTTACAAGATTATAGGGCATCAGGCCTTGTTTAACAATATGTTTATGTAGACCTAGTTTGTTATGATAGTGATATAAGGAAGTGGTAGGCACTTGCAAAAACGTGGTTCGATCACATCAGCTGAAGTCTGTAGTTGATATACCGTTTTTGCAAGTGCCTACCACTTCCTTATATCACTATCATAACAAACTAGGTCTACATAAACATATTTGTCCCATATTTGTAGCTTCACAGTTCACACTTGGTGCGAATAAAGCACAACAAGCTGTTATGTTACTGCCTACTGGTAAACCAGGTTTAACTTACACATAACAAGTTTCAACCCTTGTTTTCAGAATTTGAGCTACGTCGTTATTGGAATTGGACTGGCGTGTTCCCTTGTGTTCCACATCCTGGTTAAAGAGACCAGTGACGAGGAGCTAGCAGCACAGGTACAACCCCGGCACCTTGTCTTGTTCGACCCTGTCTCTTGAGATCTCACAAAGGGTACCGGCTGGGAATATCTCGTCGGGAGACGGTATTATCTTTTACCGATATCATGGGTCGTTAGATTCTGTGCATTTCCATCTACTGATTGCCATGTCTGGTGGGTTGTGCATTGCACCACTGCACCAATTTAAAAGTAATCTCCTCCACGTCTCACAATAACAATCGGCTGTTTTAGGTTGAGGAACAGAGGTTATTGAAGGAGGAGAAACCACGACAGAAGAGGAAAATATCAGATTGGTTTAAACAGAAAAAGTTCTATCTTGTAAGTTTTTACGGGGTGGTTGTCATAGTAACAAATGGTCATGTGTTGTTGTACTCAACAAGTCATGTGGTAAATGGACTTAATGGCATGGTAATGCCAATCGTTATCGGCCATCGAAGTGTTTTTATACTGTCAAGTTTTAACTCAATTAGTGAATGACCACTACTTAGATTTAAACACCATTCCCTCTCTCTCTGCAGATTGGTCTAATGTACATGTTTACAAGACTGACAGTGAACGTACCCCAAGTGTACCTCCCCAAATACCTCACCAAGGCACTAGCGCTGAAGAAAGAAAGTATTGCCTTCTTCCCACTAATGATGCTTATCTGCTCTGTAGTTGGTGAGTTGACTTGTTTTGTAGGGGGTTACAAGAGTTGACGGAACTTTATTCAGAGTGACTCAACAAGATTTTCAGTTTTTTTAAAAATGTTTGTACAATAATTTCAGGGAGTTTTCTGTCTCGGTTCATTGTCAAGTACATTGGAAAGAGGGCTACGTACGTGATTGGAGCAGTACTTGCCATTTCAAGCTCTGTCTGGTTCCAATTCCAGGTAGGCCCATCTCATTGCAATGCCATCTCCCTCTCTTTATTACATCAACGATGACCCTACCCCTACACTAGACGGTAGACCCCCTCACCCCCTTTCAGCCCCCACACTAACCCCCTCACCCCCATTCAGCCCCACACTAACCCCCTCTCCCCATTCAGCCCCTGTCAGACCTGTGTCTCACATACGGCGCTACAGCCTTGATGGGTGCTGGTAGCAGTATAATGTTGGTACTCAGCCTTAGCATGACTGCCGACCTCATTGGAATTCACTCGGTAAGTTGGGAACTGTTTGTAGGTAACTGTTGTTATAACCTACATCGTAAGATATGAGCTATTTCTACTAAGTTCGCATCATTCCGAGAAAGACGTATTTCTCGGAATGATGTGAACTAGGCTCTGTAGCCTGTAACATGTTATAACACAATTAGGCCCGAAACCGATCAGGGAGGCTCTCTATAATCCCATATTACTGTATCCTTAGAAACCATCTGTTACAACTGCACGATATATTTCATGCCCAACAACCCTAACAGGAGACTGGTGCCTTTGTCTATGGATCTATGTCTCTCCTGGATAAGATAACAAATGGTGTGGTCATTGCTCTCATCCAACATTACCATCCAAACGAGGACTGCACGGATGTGTCAACGTGTCCCCTTGCAAAGTTCTACCGGTGAGTGAATTGACACGATTTGGTTTTGCAGATCAACCTAGCAAGTCATGAGTCACACTATAAATCTTGCCCTGCCCACTATTTTACCATCTTTTCCACCCCCAGGTATGTTATGTTCCTGGTACCGGGAGTTTCAGCAGTCTGTGGGACCCTCGCTGTCCTGTTTCTGGTGTGTAATAGTATGGCTAACCGAAGGAAGTCCCCCTCCCCAGGAGCAGGAAAACTATGTGATGCTCTTCACACGCAATCAGGTAGGGAACATCGATACATTACAACTTTATATGTAGTAGTATAGCTTGGATCTGCACATCATGCCTAAAGTTGTGGCGGATAGCTTGGGCCTGGGAACAGGATCTATGTATACCTCTAGTTGGGCCGGGTAGCTTGTGTCTGTGAATAGGACATTTGGAGTGTGGGTACCTTGAGTTGTGGTGGGATGTTTGCGATCAGTCATCAGAAGTTCTCGGAAATTACTAAATAGATCAATCAGACTCTGAATCAGAGCAGGATTCTAGAAATAGAGGTGGGGATTCCAGGGACAGGGACATTATAATGAGAGCGACGGTGGAGTTCTGAATTTCTTGGAAATTCAAGTTATGGCCTATGCTAGTTCATAAGAAACGTGACGCATAACCAAGCAGTTCTTAGAAAACGTGTTTTCTGGTAGTTTCCGGTAATTTGTCTTTCTCGATTCACTTTCTTTAAAACTAAGAAACTGGCCGCATGCGGCCGCAAAACTAAGAAGTTCGGTCGCATGAAGTATATCGAAGACGAAATTTCGAAGAAATCCAGATATAGCTTGTGATAGTTTTCCACTCCCTTCAATCTACTAATACCCTGTATTTCAGTGGGCTCATCCCCAGGATCAAGTCGTTATGGTGTTATCGAGGAGAATTCAGAGTCGGATGGAAACAGTATTTAGTGAACTACTACTATTGTGGTCACAATGAATTAACTTTGTTCCACAAAGCAGTCAAATGAAGTGGCGTCAGTTCAGATTTATTCTTTAGGAGACATCATCTTCCCGACCCCTGTACAGTACGAAAAGTCGATTTTTCAGAACTGAGAGAAATGAACTCTTAGATTGTAATATTGTGGCAGTTCACTGCTGGTTAAGTGTGTGTGCCATCTGTTTACTGTTTATACATATTGAGAATCCTAAAAATCACTATCATTATTTTTGTTTTAGAGTCGCATTCTGGAAATTAGAGTTGAATCCCTTTAATTTAGTCCCAGTTGTCAAACTCCATAGTTGATTTCTTGGTAGTGCCCTCAAGCCACTAATTTAACTCCGAAATCCAATAGAGATATTAAATATGTTGATGATAAATTAAGAGTTTATATAAACAGATTATACATTGTTGTTGTTTATGTTGTTGTTTGAGAGATGTTTTATTCATGCAGGGTTTCATGTTGGTCAGGTATGCTGCCTGGCGGCGCCCACCCAATCTGAGCGCACTTTTGAGAATCAAAACGGGGTCGGCGCCGCCAGACAGCGTGTGTGTGTAATGTGTGAATTCTCTGTTTTATCAGAATTTTATCTTTTACCGGAACTTCCTAACCACCCTGTTTTTATGTGTCAGTTTAGGCTCCTTCCAGCGGGGATCGAATACAGAACACCGTAGCGCTTGTCAGCACAGAGTGACACGCATGGTCGAACACGATGTACTTGCGCGCCACGGATATTACAAAATGGTCAATGCGCGTTACTGCACAGTGCACGTGACCACCGACCAGTGAATATCCTGGTGATATGAGTCAGAATATGGGGATTCTTGGTCGCATAATTTCATTTCCACAAGATCAGACATCCGAAATGTGATCTGGTGACCCATGAGTCAGGGTTCCGTTGCCGCTGATCAGTTTTTAGTCAATATTCGGGACAAGTTGGTACAATTTAATCAACTTTCAAAGACACCTTCATCATGATCCGAATGGTCACGATGGACAGCGTACACCATTGCAATGCACTGCGCCAACTTGTTCAGTTGTTAAAATCTAAACTCATTCATGAATTACGGGGAAAGTTAAATATAAATGATCACATAAAATAAAGTAGATAAAATGCAGGAACCGACCGAATCAGGAAATACTGGTCCCTGATTGGCTGATAACCAGTCACGTGACCTGAATAACGAGTTATGATTGGTTGTTTACTTGTTTCGGTCGGTTCCTGATAAAATGTATGAAATGGATTTCAGTCCCAGTCTTTCGTCTTGCTACCAGGCAATCATGCACCACACGTCCAGTCAACAAACCACACCTATCAATTGGGTATGATATCCCCTGAGCTCCCTCCTTTGCTGTACTAGCTCGTACCCAAACCAGTCAACAGTTAATATTTTAATTTGTTGAGTATATAACAAATTTTGATACGGATATAAACCATGCAATTCAAGTCTCTATTAGAGTTCTCTCATCCCCCCACTAAGGGTGAACAAGTTGGGGATCGTTTGGTAGATGCGGGTGATGCCATGGGAGATCCACGTCTAGATGATGCTGGGGACACTTTAGGGGACCGTTTAGCTGAGCACTGGGAGGATCGGGGTGAGAACTTCCGGGCCATGTTCGGCGTCATCTCCACGACACATCCCGCGTTATGAGCCCCAGTCGAGAGAGATGTCATTGTGGTTGTGTAGTGGACGGGGCCTCCTCCACGACTCGTTCTAGACCGCCTCGTCCGCAACCGAGACAGGGAAGTACTCACTGAAAGAAAGGAGGGTTATGAATTAGGAATTGGGAGAGATAATATAATATATTTGTTGTACATTATTCATGCAGGGTATAATTTAGCGATTTTCCTCCAATTGGTATCCATAGGATCAAGGTATTGAATTAAATTGTTCCTTGTAGTTTTATTAATTTATTAGTTTTATGAGATAAGAACGCCCAGTTAGAGTTACAACAAGCAATCCCAGCACAGCACAGTTACACATAAAGGCCAGCGGGGGTACAGCAGCAGGTTTATAGAACTAGCATAATATCACAATCATATTTTAGTTACAGCTCAGTCAGCAAGACACCATTTACACAGCAAGACAAACTCAGAACATAACTCAGAGTAGATTACACGACAGCTTGAGCTGTTACTCTCAGAGGTTACACAGCTGTTACTCTCAGAGGTTACACAGCTGTTACTCTCAGAGGTTACACAGCTGTTACTCATGGAGGTTACACAGCTGTTACTCTCAGAGGTTACACAGCTGTTACCCAGAGGTTACACAATACACAGCTCGGTTAACACATGAGAGGGGGAGGGTTACGTTTTGTTAGATCGCCTCGAGCTATTAAATCCCGCCCTGGTGGTTGTTGAAGCCCGACTGCTGACAGTTAGTCGTCGTGCTGAAAGGTTTTGTTACAGCACAAGTTAGCTCTTATAGCGCGAGATATAGCACACACAAGGGGTCATGGTTACACGTATTAGCACACATATATAGCAGTAGTTACACGCGGGCACAGTTACCGTGGTTACCGTCCTGTTACCATGGTTACCGCATCTCATGTACCTGCTCTTAACATTAGACTTAGCTCACAAGCCTCAGGGGGACCACATACAGCACTGTACTGAAATTCGCACCGCCGTATGCAGTGGTGCCTCTAACTTCAGTTCTCACTAGCACATACAACACTTTCGGTGCAAACTCCAGTACGCACTGCCGTATGTGGTGCCTCTTACTGATAAATATCGGTGGGACTATCAGTACACAATCTCACGTGAGCTTAGCTCAGAAAAGATCAGTACGGTGCTGTATGTGCTCTTCGTACTGAACTGAAAGGTCACGTGGGGGTCACGTACACACACACCCACACCACAGCAACCAATAAGAGGCGCACGCACTCTCACTACGACAGAAAGGGCCACACCTAGAACAAGGGCGAGATTATCCGACATATCGAGAAAATATGTGCTGCAATCGGGAAAGATAAGAGAGAGATAAGTGGAGATAAACATAACAAGAGAGAGAAAAGGAGGTAGAGAGAGTTCGGTATTAGTGAGAGGAAGATATTTCACAAAAAATTACGTGTTTTTAGCTTGTTTTGAAGGTTTTTTATTGATTGTTCAGTAAGAGGCACCACATACACTCACTGTACTGAAGTTTCCACCGACAGTATGTGGTGCGACGTTCTGGAGTTCGCACCGGTGCTGTATGTGGTCCCCCTCACATGTCACACTGAATATAGGGGTCTCACAGGTATCGGACAAAAAACAAAGCAACAAAAAAACTGACCCAGAATGTCAACCCTTATTTCCAAAATCCGACTTGTCAAGTATTTTTGGCTCAAAGAGAGCGGGTCTAATAAATGGCTGTTACCTGTTGTCACTACTCTATCCCTCTTTAGAGATAGGAAGGTCCGTATGCTCGCCATCCTGATCGGGTACAGCCAGGGGTTCAGGAGGGGTCCCAGGAGTATCAAACATTTCAGTATAATCCAAGTTTTCTGGGGGAGGGTTTGGAGTATGGAAACCGGAAATTACAGCTTTCTGGGCACACTTTCGTTTAAAACTTGGTCTGACGTGAACAGATTTTGGGTTGTTTTGTTTTTGGATTAAATCATGAGTTAAGAATCTACCAGTACCCACGTCAGTCATTGTGTGCCCACGTCAAAGCGGGGTTTGGGAGAGAGAGAAGAGAGAGAGAGAGAGAGAGAGAGAGAGAGAGAGAGAGAGAGAGAGAGAGAGAGAGAGAGAGAGAGAGAGAGAGAGAGAGAGAGAGAGAGAGAGAGAGAGAGAGAGAGAGAGAGAGAGAGAGAGAGAGAGAGAGAGAGAGAGAGAGAGAGAAAATGAGAGAGAAAATGATACTATCAAACTTTAATGTTTAAAGCCATACGTAACAGTGACGGCTTGTCACAAAGACACAAATCGCTGAATTTTAAAGTTAGTTCAATTGGGTGCGACAACTCTCACTCACCCTTCTCTCACCCCTTACAGTGTCTCAGTTAAATCACCCGCTCTAACAAGTTCTATAGTAATCCTGTCTCTCACGATACCAGCCCTACAACAAACCCTGTCTTGGTTTGTCACCCCTTACTGAACAAGTCATGGTATGATGGCCGGTTTCCCATTCGCTTCATTCACAAGGTGGGTGATTATATTCTATCATCCCGGGGACTGATGGTAACGATGGCAACGATGGGCAGGATAGGTAGACGCGGGTTTTTATTGAAACACAATTAATTTCGATTTACAACATTTTCATGGGGCCCAAATTAATTTGTTCAAAGCAATATTAAAAAGTTTGAAATTTGATTTGTGCTGAAGATGTTGCACAATTAATTGGGTTCTACTTAATAACAAAAACCTATGATGGAGCTGTAACTTGTACTTGAGTACCGTTTACCCTCTTTCTTACTGTATGGCGGTATCATACCCCATTTGATTCTCAATCGCTCAGATGGGGGCGTCAGACAGCTCTCTTACTCTTATTGGCAACTAAACGTCGCGTGCTACATGTCGAGAGAATACAGCGCAAGAGGCAGAGAGAAGGGAGACCTCGTACCCAAAACTTGCACGGTTATGAAATGATAAACAATACAATTACATGTCCAGAAGAGTCCAGCAAACATAATAAACTGCAACCAATTCCCACTTACCTCTCCGACCACTGTGTATTCCCCATTAATTCGTCCATACATTTTCAGGAACCGGAGTGGCAGTGTGGCTGACAGAATTAGGAGGGCCTGGAAGGCGGATACCAGACTTGTCCTCCGCACTGAACGGTCCACTCTAAACAAGGGGGAGAAAAGGGTTTCAAGATGATGGAAACAGAAGGTGGTAATTCAATGGAAAACTAGGCACGAGTAACATTAATCTCAACAAAAAATAATGGGGTGTAGTTCTAGAAAGACACCCCCGGCCCCTTCCAAAACTCACTCTGCCTGTCGTTCCTTGTTTCCCTTTTGGAATCGTGCACTCTGGAAGAGTCGACAGACAATAAGACTGTTGGATATGATCAGTGCACCAACTGCGAGGGCAAGGAACAAGGGGTTAACCACGTTTTCCCACATTTGATACGGTTCAGTGGTTTTACTTGTTGTCCTAAACTTTGGTGAACAACCTGCAATGAAGGGGGAGTGTCAGAAAAGGGATCTATCGAGGGGGAAGTTGGGATCAAGATCAGATATATAATTGGTCTGACTGAGATGGATAAGATATATATATCAATGAGAAGGGTTTAATCCCATTTTATTCAGGACTGTTGCGAGTCGGAGGAGACTGGTGGGATTTTGTACAGTGTTGAACTTACCCAAGAACACAGGGATGGAAGGCTCTCGTTTACTATCATAGAAAGCTCCTGATGTCATATAACAACTGAATATAATGTTCATCGCTATTTTCTTATTTTCATGTTTATCCTTGACATTCTCAGCGGCTGTGATAATGTAGGGCAGGGTACAGATCAGAAAGGGTATCAACAAACACAGGACCACAGCGAGTGTAGTTTTCCACATTTTAATTGAGTGTCTGTACGTCATGGCCCTCCATATGTGTCCAGCTCTGTCTACCGAGATGGCCACGATTAGTAGGAGTTGTACCCACACCAAGTAGTCAATTAGCGGATCTACTACTGCCCTGGGGGAGGGAGATGGTGGTTTAATTAGCACAGGGGGGGCATTAGCAGTCAATTAGCGGATCTACTACTGCCCTGGGGGAGGGAGATGGTGGTTTAATTGGCAGTCAATTAGCGGATCTACTGTAATTGGAATGCTGCCATAACTACTATCTATAATAGATATCATTAAATAGATGGCCAGGGGCATGTTTAAAAGGACGTTTTCTGAACGCTAATCAGCTGCAGCTCAGTATGGAGTTGAAAAACTCATTAAAATGTCGTCACCTCCCTCTCACAGAAAAGAAAAAAACTTCTGTAAAACAGGGAGTGGGGTTCTACCTTTCCCAAATAATATCCAGTTCTCCCTCTCCCAAGCTACATCAATCTAGAATTGTAGAAGCTATATATTCGCCACACAACTTATACACATGGCCCCCCTCCCTTGATTATAATGGCACTGGCACGTGCCCTGGGCCTAAGAAAAAAAGGGGCCGGGACCAAACTAATTGATTAGTTTTTCATTTTGGACTAAATGATTCTACACTAACTTGTTATAGGCACTATCCCAGATTGCTGGAGCCTCCGTGGTGTAAGCAATAGCAGTTGGAAGAGCCACCATAAAGATCAGGAGTATGTCCAAGACCGATAGACACACACAGAGGATATTGGATTGGGAGAAAGGGTGCTCCATGATTTTCTTCAGATTCTTCCAGACCGCGTAGAAGCATGAAAAGTTCTCAATGATAGACACGATTATTATCACCCATAACACCTGAGAATGGTGCAGGTTGTTATTTTGATCGGGCAAATAGTTCAACTTGCATTATGGTAACACATTACACAAATGAAGTTAAAATGAACTCACCCCACCGACTATCCTCATAAATTCCCGGGTAATCACATCTTCATCCACAGATTTTTCAGTTATAGGATATTCCGTAACATACCCACCAGTAGGTTCAGTCCCAGTACCATTCTCTAATTCGTAGTCTCCCTTCAATTGGACATAGGCTTTGGTCGGTGGCACATACGGTACTGTCGCTGAAGTTGTAGCCATATGTCACACTTAGCCCTGTTAGCATATGGCGTGTTTGTGTCAGTTAAAATGTTGTTCAAAGTTCGCTTTTAACAAGGGGAGACAGTTATACAAGCAACACAAATTCGCAACAAATATTGGTTTACACTATACTGCAGCACAACGTGAGGAACGGATTCTGGGTGATACCTGCTATTGCCAAAATTAGTGCTGTAAGTGGACTTAGTGCAATTAATTATAATCCCACTCTAGGATATGTAGAATGAGCACTGATCAATGAGGCGACAGCTTATTGAGCAGGGATTATCTAACAAATCCCCCGGCTCGTGATTGTTGCATGGAAACTTTATTACAACAAATCCAAATCGTTACTCAAACGAAACATCAATTGTGTACCGCACATTTGGCGCAGTTGATGTATTTCGGAGGGTTTCCAAGCCTTACAAAACAGTGATAAACACTGACTTCACTACCGTCTCTCAATCTCGCCTTATTGTAGTCTCTCTGTCTATATCTCTCTATTTTATTCCTCTCTACTTTTATCGAATTCAACGGCTAGTCGATGACATCTAACACTGAAGTTGACCTCCAAAGGGCTCTTCAGTCCAAGAACATATAATACCGAAGAAAGAAAACAGTACATATTTTGTATTATAAAACTTATCGAATGATAAGCTACATCAGAATTCAGAGTTCAGACACGAGTAAAATTATTACAAAATTACGACAGGATAAAAAGTGAAGGTATTTGTAACCGGCACAGCTTTCAGAAAACATAAATATCTGAAGAGTGTAAGAAAAAGCTTGGAAATATGCAAAGGATCGTAAGAACAAAAGAGGAAGGAATTTACTGAGGCTCATTAATGTACACAAAGTCAAACTTACTAGAAATTGCGCAAAATGAGGAAAATATACTCGTTATGACTATCTGAGAGTACTAGAAGCGTGTTTATAATGACGATAATAGATTAGATAGCAGGTTGAATGCCGTAATAAGTAACGCGACACATGACGGCGCTGTTGGTGAGGTAATGAAAAAGTGGATACTGCAACGCGACATGTGAACTAGAGTTTAACAGAAGGTGCTGAACATTGTATCAGCTGGCTGAGAGGGAACACCTTCCGCCTTTTACCTATCATGTTTGTGATGACAGGCAGCTTTTATAGCAAAATTAGAGCTCCAGATGTCTCTCTCTCTCTCTCTCTCACCCTCCCTCTATCTCTCTCTCTCACCCTCCCTCTCCATCTCTCTCTGCCCTCGCTCGCTCTGTTTTTTCGCTGCAGTGGAGCCTCGGGAGACCATACCTCTTCATTCTCTCGAACTCATTCCAGAACTCGAATTCTCGTCAGTTTACTGTGGTAATAGAAGCAGTGGAAGTGTGTCACATTATTATCATACAAGAATAACATTCCGTGTAGCTTCATTAGACCTGGACTTCAGCACTAATTTATACCGGCTATTATAATATACGTAACGACTTGTAGAAAAACACTGTACAGCTGCATTAAACATAAAGTTACACGCACACCCCACACCCACACAAAATATTAATTCGATGATACTATCGAATTTCCCTCTCCCCCTCGTTCTCGCTCTCTCTATCCCTATCCCCCTCTCTCTACATTAATCCTTATTCTATCTCTTCATCTTAGTACCTACCAAGCTCAAATATCTCCTCAAATATCTCCTGATACCGGTATCCCTTTTGTCTCAGAATAAAGAAACCTCAGCAAAGATTGATACTGCTTCGAGCCAAAATCAAGATCATAACAGGAAACGATAGAGAGAAGAAAGGGGAGAGTAAGAGAAGAAGAGATATGAAGGGAAAAAGACAGCTGGAGGAATCGATGGCTAAGCAGGCGGCCGAATGCCGATGACAGATGGCTTCGAAATTCCTCATTAAGCAACATAATGCAGCTCTGTCTTCATAAACAAAGGAAGTAAGAAAGACCAATGCATTGAAGGATAATGGAAACTGATATTTTTGCTCCATTCTCAATTTGTCCTTCATCAGGCGACCCAAATTTCTGATGGCGGACAAAAACTAAAAAAGTACCAAAGATCAAAGGGTTGAACACGTTCCAGTGGAGCCTACTCGGGGCGGTATTTGGTAAATAATACCCGATACCCACACACAGCTAATGATAAGTCAGGGGTATTATCACCAAATCATGTAGCTCGCCTCCATGCTTTAAACTCATGAAATCTAATGCTGATCTAACACCGAGCGGGGGAGAGAGATCAGAGACTCATTACTTGGCTAGTAGCATTGTTGAGAGGTTAAACAATAAAAGGTGTGAGATGATGAGTGGAGCTATCACATTCCAATCACGTTGATAACAGCTCCATCAGAACAGCAAAACAAAGGCGGGATCAGTGCAGACGGAGGGAGATTGGCCGGAGATCCGAGATATCATATTAATTCACTAGGACCTTGAGTAGGTAGACACTAGACACCCACTATCATGGTTTCATGGTACATAGATCAACTTTATGGTAGATGGGATAGAAACTGAATGGCGATTGGCGTCTGAATGTCTGACGTCTGCCTGAATTCTAGAAAGGCTGAATCTACACAGAGCGAGAACAGTTGAGAAGACCATGATCCGGTTTCAATAAGGTCGCTGTGAGGCACTGAGTCAAGGGAGAAAGAGAGGGGTAATGGATATCAAGTTCCATTATATTGAGAGTTCATTTCACACCATATACATATGACGTAATTAAATCAACCCGGACAATAACTTAAAAGTGAATTTATTCTTAAGTCAAGTTTTGAGATTCGGCCCCGGTTAAGAAAAAAATCAATTACTAAATAAACCCGGATATCAACTGCGTCTTGCGAAAAGGAAGCGTTCTTTACAACAGTTACCAAACCATTGAATTGTTCATGCTTTTTCATTCGGAGCACGGACACAGCCTCAAGCGACTCAAGATAAGAAGGGGTCCTAGCAAATCCAAATACACGGGTTCTCAACTATACATCAGAATGTACACTGTACATCATCCAACGCGACCTGTCCAGAAGTGGGAAATCCCTTCTCCGCGCGCCATGCCGCGCAATAATCTGATTTGCGCGTCGGAAATTATTTGAAAAATCCAAGCCGAAAAATTTTGTTTTGAGTTTTGACGCCACTTTTTAAAGTCGGATTTTCAAATTTCGCAAATGACCATATCTCCGGTTCCTGATAAGATAGAGACTTGAAATTTGGAGGTTCGGAAGAACTTAGCAAGATCTTCGTAAGCTCCAAATTTCAAGTCTCTATCTCGTCAGGAACCGGATTTATGGTCATTTGCGAAATTTGAAAATACCCAGGGGGGTGACAGTTTCAAAAAATCCGATATTAAACTTTTTTTCTTTGAAACTGTGAACTGTCCCGACTCTGTCAGCGACAGACGGCTGCCAGACAGCTTGAAACTGGCCCCTAACATCTGCACGATGGAAGGAAGCTATTTAGTTCAACATCGTCTGTTAATGAAATATTTAGCATTTGATTTGCAGGACCAGTGTATGCCATGCTGTCTAAGCTCTGGGAAGTATTCTTCCTCAAATTGTTTGACTTTCCCTAATGTCTAATAAAGTTAAATACTTTCTAAATAGCAAAATGATTCCTGAATTCCTGAAAAGCCCTGAAATTGAGATGTCAATCATTTCTGACACGAAAGAGTTCCTGCGTCGCCATGGAATTACCTTCATGGCCGATCAAGAGCGTCTCCTGGATGCTTTCCTTAACAAGAATCTGGAGATTGTTGACAATGATGCTCAGGGGCGGAAAGTCGCTAAAGTTCGGGCAAGCAGACGAAATTATGTTGGGATCATTGTTGGGAAATCAGGTACGTTGCTTCTTGTTTCTAGTGTTCTACTAATTGTTATGTTCTAACCCTCCCTTTACATTTGTGGGCGGGGCACACGAAACAGGGTCTAGCTAGGCAATCTACTAATATTGTGGTAATTTTGTGCCTGACAGTTTGTTCTAAGCTACCTCTATCACAGGAAAGAACATTCGTAACATGAGGAATCAGACAGAGGCTGATGTGCAGAACCCGCGACAAGATGACGATCCGGTGTTTACGGTCATGTGCGATAACTACAAGGTTTGTGTTGTTTTGTTCAAACCCATTGCAAGGCAAGGTTAATTGTGTTCAAGTGCACACTTTTCTAACCTGGGTTATCGGGGGTTTTAGTATTGACTGTAAGAGCATTGGCCTGACTATATTATCATTTCTTCAATTAAGCGCGAGAACTTTGGTCAGAGCATTGGCCTGACAGTGTATTGTTGAGTGTTGACAAGGAGTGTTTAGGGACTATTCAATAATAATTCTTTGTTTAGGGACTGTTGACAATGAGTTTGTGGATCCTTAGAGAGGATGATACACATTCAGGCCGGAACTCCGGGAACTTCAGCGAAGTTAAAATGTAAGTTTTTGATGTCACCAAATTCATGTTACCATGGTAACACAGTGCCATGTCTCCCATTGTCTTCCAGGGACGACCTGTTTAGCCCATCATGCATCAGTCCCGCGGCATTCACATTCTCACCCAATCTCACGTCACCAACTGCAACTCACAAGTTTAAATATCCCAATAGCAGGTACATATTTCACCTGTTACTGCTAAACAATCATTAAAAACAATCACTCTCTTGTTGGTTAATTGTTTTGTTATTAGTGTACTGCAACTGTCTATATTTGCCCTTGCAAGGCTCTGTGAATAAATTTGATAATACTGTCTGAAACTTTGCTTCTTTTACCTGTCCCCGTTTTCAGTGAACGACAGGTGCAGGTGTGTGAGAGGTTCTGTGGTTTACTGATTGGTCCAAAGGGTGCAACGATCAAGCGAATCAAAGAGAATGCTGGGGTGAACATCCAGACACCCCCAAGGGAGCAGCCCGTCAAGGTCTTCTGTATATCAGGTTGGTATTCTAGAATCCCATTCCCAATAATATTGGGTTTCTCTAGAAATATACCAAGAAGATATTATCTTCTTGGTATATTTGTAGAGAAACACATTATTCTCTTATTGTCATTTCAACCTACCTCGCTCTGTAAACTATTTGACACCCTCCCCTCTCCCAGGAAACTGTCTGGAGGATGTCCTGAAAGCGTACCAGCAGATGCGTGAGATAGTCCAGGGCAAGATCGACTCTGGCACCATCCCTCCATGTTATTGTGTCCATTGCGTTCACTATATGGAGGAGAAGGTCGTTCTGGTGAATTCAAACTCTCACACTCCCCAACTTGACTACACGACCAGTATCCTATTGCAGTATATCGCTGGATCCTCTACTGGATACCCCTCCCCTTCAACTCCAACCACTCCATTCACTCCAGCCATGCCTTCTCCAGCTGCCATGTCCATGCCTTCTCCAGCTGCCATGTCAATGCCCTCTCCAGCCGCCATGTCCATGCCTTCTCCATACACCCCTGCTATGCCTTCTCCCGCTGCAATGTCTATGCCCTCTCCAGCTGTGTCTGCAAGATCACCCTTCTCTCCCGCTACTGCTATGTCACCATTCTCCCCCGCTGCAATGGCAACGACTCCCTCCCCTGGGAGCAGCAGTGAGCAGCAACAATGGATCTCATACCTGCTCAATGCTAACCTTGACAAGGTAAGGGCAGGTTGAGTTTGGGTATTTGTTGGGAGGTTGAAATAACATTTTGGGAGGTTGAATCAAATAAAAGATGGGGTGAATTAGGATGTAGGATAGTTATGGGTTGACTAACAGCCCCCCCTCCCCCTCAGAAGCTCCAGGAGCAGCAACAGCACATCCTGAATTACAGAGAACTAATTGGGGCGTGGGGCGCTGCTGGCTACCTAGGAAGCCCAACTGCCAGCAACACAAGTGGTGGAGCTGCTAGCCCCTCCTTGTCCCACTATGGTGGTGGTGGAATCGGTGGTCTGGTCGGAGCTGCCTACCGTTCATTCTAGTTCTGGAGGGAACAGGTGAGGTGAGTAACAACCTTTCTCTCTCTCTCCCTCTCTCTCTCTCTCTCTCTCTCTATCTATCTATCTATCTCTCTCTATCCATCTCTCTATCTATCTCTCTCGTACTCTGTTTTTGTCAAAATACAGTACTCAGTTTAGACAGATTACAGATCTCTAACACGCTGTTCCTCTCAGATGGAGCGGTGATGTGAAGAAGGATGTCAGGATTTGTGTATCAGTATCCCCCAGCTATGACGAGATTATTGACTGCTGATGTACTAAAATATGACGAGATTTGTGAAGCGGGCTTTTTATCAAATTCTTTGTGTCGATAACTTGTAATGGACAGGATGTGTGTATGTAGTGTGTGTGTGGGTGTGTAATTTATTATTTATTGATTTGTTTACATTTAAGTTTTATACTTACAAAGTCTAATTCTTTTTATGCTAACTAAGTACTATACTTTTTATAACATTTTCTAATTTATACAGTGCAAGCTAAGCTATATAATATTACATATTTATAAGGCCAATAAATTATTAAACTTGGTTTTTATCAAGTAAAACTATTATATTCATTCGGAAGGGTAGTCTTACGGCATGAGATAATTTATTATCATTATTATGCAAGCACCCGGTGCTTAGTATACTAAGCTAAAACTATCATTTATATTTCTAATTTATTTATTCAGAATTGTGTACACAGTAAGACACTGTCATTTTAGTACAGTTAATTCTGTATTTTGTAAAAATCTAATAACCGTGTTTTCTTGAATGCATTACTGAAGTTTGTCATGGCTTGTCTTGATTGTGGGCTCGTAGACCGTAGTACATATCGCTACTTGCTACTGCATAGAGCAAGGGCAGGTAGGATCTTGCCCTTGCTGTAATTACCTATCATACAGGGTGGTTCAGAAAGTTGGCGCCACTTGTTGGCGCCAATGTACGGTTTCAAACTTTCAATCTGTTATCAGTGAGTTGAAGAGAATTAGGAGAAGAGAAAAACTCTCTGTCAATCTCGTGGAAAAATATTTGTGAACCATACATTTCATTTCGTCACATTTATCTAAAAATGTCTCCAATTTTCTGAACCACCCTGTACGATTGTAGATCCCACATGAACATTGCAGAACACCCTGTACGATTGTGGGACGTGCAAATAACCGACAACCAGGCACGTTGAACAAACTTCAGTAATGCTTATGTTTCTCCCTGTCCGTTTTTGTCCGTTTTTCTGTCTGTTCACTGTCATAAGCTGTCTGTTTGTCCGTGCTTTGTCATCAAATTGTGCCTTCTAAAACAATAGGCGTGTTTCCGGATAATGGATATTATCATCATGATAATGATAACATCGGCTAGGATCCTACTTTCCTGTCCCGACAACATCTCCGAAATGTCTGGTGCAATGTCCAAACCAGACATAACAGGGGTGTGTCTGTATGTGTGCAGCTGTGTGTCAAAATGTTTAACACTTAATGAATTGATCTCAACTAGAGATAAAAGTGTTAAAACTTTGCAACTAATGAATTGCCCTAGCTCTCTCTCTCTCTCACTCTTCCTTTCTCTGCAGCATCTCTCTCTCTCTCTCTCTCTCTCTCTCTCTCTCTCTCTCTCTCTCTCTCTCTCTCTCTCTCTCTCTCTCTCTCTCTCTACCTGTTCCCCTCCGACCTCCCTCTTCCCCCTCATCTCTCCCTCTCTCTCACGTATCAACTGTCACTGGGGTGTGGCCAATTCAGATTAAAAAGGAATGTTGATGAATTGTTTTTCAACATATTGGGTCAATTCAGGTGTATCAAGATGGGGATCAATTGTTTTTGTTTTCAGTGTCACACATTCACACATGTCACGTGGGAATACAGGGTTCTCTCTCTCTCTCTCACTCTCTCTCACTCTCTCTCTCTCTCACTCTCTCTCTCTCTCTCTCTCTCTCTCTCTCTCTCTCTCACTCTCACTTAAAAAAGGGAAAATACCCACGACCCACACCCCAATTTCTATCAAATCTCACCAACTTTCCTGCATAGTGGAGATTCACTATTCCACACTACGTCACTGTTACAGATCCTTACAGAGCTACCCTCTAGAACATGCTTCTTCTTGCAGTTGATGGTCACTGTCTGTCCTGGATCTGTGTCGCTCCAACTTCCTTGTACTGATCCGTGAACGGTAAATCCGGGGCACACTGGTAGATTGGGTGGATGGAATATCGCGTCGGTTAGGGAAATGACATACATGTATGTACTACCAAAGTTAAATTGGCCTGATCTGTCAGAGCATTGATCTGTCAGAGCATTGGCCTGCCCCTATTCTCATTTCTTCAAATAAGTAGCGCACGAGAACTGTGGTCAGAGCATTGGCCTGATAGTAATGACTCATCCTTCATTATCTGTTGGTTTTGCTCGGTAGCTGTCAGATGCGGTGTCTATCATGGAGTTGCCTGCGAAGCAGGCAAGCCCCGTGAGGGGATCGCCCTACGGGCGCGCGAACATGGGGCGCGCGACGTGCCCAAATCATGGAGCTGAATTTATTCTTAGTTCTCCACAACATCTCCTCCCCACTGTTTTACACAGTCATCTCCTCCCTCTGTGACTGAACTGGTAGTTTAGAACCTCCATCCCATTGCACTCCACACTGAGGGTGGTGTTCGAATTGTCCAAATCTTGTCCACTGCATCTGGTGGTTGTACTGGGAGGTCAGTCAATGAGCTGAAGCACTAGCCGATGGAGTATTGCAATAATATAATAGGTGAGTTGAACTTCACCCCCACCCTTCCAATGCATCTCTTCCCTCCAACCCCCACTTGCCCCCCCCCCCTTTCTCCCTTTTCCAAAATAGGTATCTGCATTCTTGCAGGAGGTATCGTGCTGACAGAAAAGGATCACCGCCCAACTGCTACCGACTCTTGCCAAGAAAATGAGGAAGAGGCTCTCAGTACCTACTCATAGGAATTAGGAAAGGTGAGTTATCCTCGTCGTATTGATATGGGGGGGGGGGTGATATGGTTATGAGGTTGTCAGTGCTCTAATCGTACCCGATTATCGATTAATACCGGCACCCATTACATCTTGCACGCACCAGAAAAATAGAGGGAGGCTCTGCTGCAGTCCGCTGCCAAGGGGAGTGGAACTCGGAAATCAGGGAACCAATCAGATTCGCGCGCTGCCCCTTGTTAAAAACTTGACCCCGCATCCTGGCTCCACTCTGTCTAGACGTTTGTCTCGCTCGGCCAGACATTGTCTGGCGTCAGGGGAGCGGCGACAGCTGATTTGACGTAACGCGCGGAAGTGTGTTGTGTGTGAGAAGTGGCGCGTAGCGTGGTTATGAACTCTAGCCACGCTGTTTTCTCATTTCCCGCGTTTCGTTCTCACCTGTGAGTCAGTGTGCGGTATGTGTGTTGTACATTGGGCATGCCTGCAGCCGTTATCTGTTGTGTTGGCCGTGATAATAACAAAATAATGAAGCAGGAATTTTGTGACACTTTCGAACAACTCTTGCTTATAAGATTATCGACACACAATTTGAATTCAAGTCACTATGATCGCTCCGTTATCTAATCTCACACATAGCATTCTCTGCAGTACCTACTAATTTGTACTAATTTTTAGGTACTATGTACCTAATTTTCAGTCCGTATATCTCACACTTTGTTTAGTTGCTCATGTACTTGTAGACCACCTGTCAGGCCAATGTTCTGACAATAGACTACCGCTGCTACTTCTGGAGCTGGATCAATTTGAGAATTCGCCAAAATAAAATATAAAATATTTAGAAACTCTTGTTTCACACCGGTGTCTCTGTTAAAACTTGACACTTTTGTAAATCCTTCCTAATGCCAGCAAGCTGAGTTGCTAGTGTTTCATTGTCATCTAACAAATACTTTAGTTTCGCTTCCAAGCGTTCCCGTTTTTGTTTCTCAAACTGTATGCTCGTGTCCATTCGTGATCTGATTTGGGACAGTTTCCGCTCATAAAATATGACATAAGCCTCCAGATCTTTTTCCGTCACCTTGATTTGTTTCACTGGTGTACTGTGAAAATATTCCTCTTTTCTCCTCTGTCTTTCCCTTTTTCGTGCTATTTGTTCCTCCAGAGAGATTCTCTGTACTTTTTTACAGGGTGTCGTAGAAATACTGACCGTAACGGGTTCGTCTTCACTATTTAAACGAGACCGGGCAGGAGAGAGGGGACGAGGGTTCGTGGTAGTAGAGAGGGACCTCTCGTGAGAGGGTCGAGGTCGGGGCAGAGTCCGAGAGTGGGCTGTTGTGCTGATAGAAGTTTTAGGTTGCTAGGGTGGAGGACCCAGGGGGCGGAGGGGGACCTGCCCGGGTTTTACCGAGGTAGGGTCGCGTAGGATGGTACATAGGTTGGATCGTGGTGACCAAACTGACCACTCCGCTTGATTCGGATATTGGAATATTGGGACTGGGACATGTGTGGAGGGTTTGGGGATTCAAACTGCCATGATTCTGAAACAAGGAAGGAGGGTTTTGTTAGCTTATTTAGAACAGGAAACCGCAGGAACGGATTTATTATGATACGAATTACAGTTAAACTTTGTCAAAGTCTGGAGGGTCTCGAAACTTAAAGCAATGAATGCATAGAAATTAGCACAATTTATCAAAAAGTATTCTAGGGGTTGAGATTCGAGACTCTCTGATAGCTCCAAGAAATTTGGGCCAAAAAATTACTCTGAAGTAAGTGGACAAATTTTTTCTCTCTTTTTCTCTCCCCTTTCTTCCCCTCTTCTTCTCTTTTCTCCTCTCTCTCTTTCTCTCCCCTCTCTTTCCCTCTCTCCTCTTCCCCTCTCTTCCTTTTCTCTCCTTTTCTTCTCTCTCTTCTCTTTCTCTTCTCTCTCCTTCTTCTTCTCTCTCTCTCTCTCCTCTCCCCCTTCCTTTCTCTCCCCTCTCCTTTTCTCTTCTCCCTTTCTCTCTCTCTTCTCTCTTCTTTCTCTCTTTTCCCTCTCTCCTTTTCCCTGTATAATACCCCCACAAACCCCCGAAGAAAAAAATTTTTTATTTAAGGTCCACTCGGAATTTGGAGAAATATTTTTGGGGGATAAAGGGGAGAATTTAGAAACTAGGGGGGGAATTAAGTAAGATACTACTATTTTGGGGATAAAACGAGAAATAATTTATGAAAAACCAACTACTGCAGAGGTCAGCTAAGTGATCTCAAAGAAATCTGACAACTGGCTGAGTAGTGAGTGAGAGGAGTGGTCTACAACGCGATCAAGGGAACGTAGTAGGGAAAATCGACAAAGTATTTACTCCGAAGATGTGCCATTCTCTCTCTCCCCTCTTTTCTCTGGGCCCCTTTTCTTTTGTCTCCCTTTTCCCTTTAAAATTTTTCTTGCCTCCCCTACTTTCCTTACATCCTGCAAAAATCCCTCCGCTTTTTGTAAACTTACCCCCCCGAGTCCCGGGGAAAATTTCCTCCAGAGGAGAGAGAGAATTACATCCGAACACAAAGACAGAAAATTAAAATGCCTTTGAGTTTAGGGTGAGTTGCATCTGCCACAGAGGCGCAAATGGAGAGATATGTAAAATATGTAAAACAGGGATTTTTTGAGAATGAAGGATAGAAAAGCACCATTGCTGTACCTAAGGGAGAGAGTAGAGAGAAGGAGAGAGAGAGAGAGGAGAGAGAGGAGAGTAGAGAGAGACGAGAAGGAGAAAGGGGAGGAGAGAGAGTGGGAGTGAGAAAGAGAGAGAGAGAGAGAGAGAGAGAGATAGAATTAAAAAGAGATATTAAATAATGGAAAGTGGGTGTGACCGGTAGTTGTTCTTAGACAGACATGCAGCTCAGCTGCAGTAAGCAGCGTGTGGAGCTGCTTCAAGGAAGCCGGTTCTAATTGGCTCTCCCCCCCCCCGTGTAACCTCGTGAATGGGCGAGTTTTTAGTGTGAGTTGAATACCTGTATTACACATGTGTGTATCGCAGCTGTGCAGTGAGGTGTCTGTAAAGTGTGAACAGAGGGTTTTGTGAAAAAGAGTCTGGAGCAGAGAGGGTTTTGTGCGTAGTGGAGCCTGGAATAAGGAGGGGAGTGGGGCAGTAAGGAAGGGCAATATAGGAGCCTGGAGCAGGGTAGTAGGGGAGCCTGGAGCAGGGTAGTAGGGGAGCCTGGAGCAGGGTAGTAGGGGAGCCTGGAGCAGGGTAGTAGGGGAGCCTGGAGCAGGGTAGTAGGGGAGCCTGGAGCAGGGTAGTAGGGGAGCCTGCAGCAGGGTAGTAGGCTGTATGCATGTAGTATAGGCAGCAGTTCGTGTAATGAACAACTCCCCCCTGGAGCGACTATTGGAAATGAGTCAAATGACGTAGTAGTGATCACTGATAGACAGCAACCGTTACCATGTCAACCACCACGACAAAGTGATCTTTACAATTTCAAAATCTAAATAAAACCCATAACCAGACTATTATTTAATTCTTTTCCCAGGCAATAACTGCTTCAAGACTTAACTAATCATAAGTTTACTAAACCTCATAGTTGAATAACCCCCTCCCCTTTTGTAGAAATCTCCAGAATTTTCGCTGCTTGATATATTACCGCCGGCAAAGAAGGCCAAGAGAGGAAAACATATATTCAATCCCTCCCATTTCAAATCCTACAGAGATTTTGTGTGTTGCAACATCTTTTTTCTAGTTTCTACTATAACATATTACTTCCCATCCTTCTGCCCCCTTTCTGTCTCTCTCATAAAAAGCAAAATATTTGTTAACCATGATATATATTCTCGTGATGAAATAACAGCAAAGATGTAATGATGAGAAATGAGCTTAACTCATCATCAAAAAGGATTTAGTCGTGACGTCACTAAAGACCACCATGTTATAACCCCCTCCATTGACAACAGATAACCATCATGCTCAAATGTGCGTTATAAAACCGTTGTAATATATATCTGTTCTCTGCTCTGTTTTTCTCCGATACAATATTAGACATCACGTACAGCGGGGGGAACTCAGATTCTTCGTGCCAGCTGAGTTCTTCGAGCTCAGTCCCGTTGCCGTGGACCTGGTTGGCTGATGGTCCAGTGATTACGGTCAAATCACACCGGCTCTCTCCCCAATCTTGGGGAGTAAACTTTGCCAGAGACTTGCCGAACTCAACTATGGCACCGAGCTCTTGCAGTGCGGCTGGTCCCTGCTGGGATTTGGTTCGGCGGTCGATTGATGAGCGGTTGGTTGACGATTGATATCAGTCGTTGATCGATCGTTTGTCGGTCGGTCGTCGGACTGAGTTTTAGTGGGGATCCCGGTCGAACTGATAATCTCACCCCCGCTATATACAGCACCCCCTGAGGGCTCTGCCCGTCGACCCGGCTGCTGTCGCCTGCAAAACAGCTCTCTTGCCCATGGCTGTCTTTATGACAGGGCAGAGATAAACCCAGTAATAACCAAGTAGGGGCTGGTCGCCCCTGGGGAACCCCTGCCCAAATTTGCACCTAAAAACCTCTGCCTATTTAACCCCCACACCCTATTTGTTCCAAAAAACAGATCTAGACACAAAATAACTTACCCTACCACTACTTCAAACGTAACGCGTGAAAACGCCATGGTGAACAAAGTCCGACCCAGGCCGAACAAACTGCGCGCACAGTTCCAAGCCCAAGTTCTAGACTCCTCAGACACACCCTACCCCCCCCCCCCCTAATCCCAAGCTCCGCACATGCGTGATCTCCACACCTACAACAAATCACCGAGCCTCAGACACGCACACCCCAAAACAAGGCAAGTGACAAACCTACAAATCTGAAAGACCCTTTAGTAGTCAGGGAAAAGCCCATTACAGTTTGGGACACTTAAACAATGGTACCCTTATTCAAATAGCAGACACGCTTACACTGAGACCCCTCGCATTAATTACGCGAAGCCTTGAGTGAACTGATACTGGTCAAATGCACTCAGGGACAACCATAGACGTTGTTTTACAGCAACTAATCTATAACCTGGCCACCCGGCGATGGCAACATCGCCTGACCGGACCCTTGGGTCGTACTTGTGAATACATTACTAGCTAGCTTAGACTACAAGACCCCTGGTGTAAAGATAAGCATTTAATCCCTTGATAGGTAATCAATGATATCCGGCAAATCACCTACTTCCACAGTTGTCGTGACAGTGGTAACCAAAGACCATCCAATTGGAAGGTAAGTCCCATCACATGTCTGCGGGGAAAGATTTCTCCGTGCCAAACCCGACACAGACTCGCATGCTCCTTTTGCGGTACCACAAAGAGACTGCTGGGAAACCAGTGGAATCTAAGTGGAATCATACCGACAGTGACCCTGCGTGTGGGGGTCATCTGGCAAGAAGTGAGGTCAGTAACGGGCCGGCTGAGGGGTCATCAATAACCTCAGCATGGGGTGGAACGACGGGAGGTACCGAACACACACACACACACGTACTGTCTGATGTCTCTCTATCATCTCTTTCTCCCCCTCCCTCCCACAAATGTATCATATCTGCCTCTCTGTGTTGGTATTTGGTCAAACCCGGGTCCCTGATCTCTTGAAAAAAGGAAAAATCAGTATTGGACGAACAAACAAACAAACACTGGGATGGTGAACAGGGTGTTGTAGTAAACGATGATACCCTTCAACTGCATTCTACACACTCTCTATCTCTTTTATCTATCTGTCTCTCTATCTCTTCTATCTATGTATATTATGCCTCTTTATTTCTCTATCTCTCTATATCTTCATCTTGTCTCCCACCTTGTCTGTATCCTTATTTAAATTTCAATCCTATCTCTCTATAACTTTCTACCATCAATATCTTGTCAGATAAGCTAAAAGAAAGATATCGCAAGAAGTTACTAGAAGTTACAGGCGTGTCAACTGCCACACCTCCCCGCCACCCACCAATTGCAATTGGTGGACTCAACATCTCCCCTTGTTCCTGTGCAATTGAGTGAGAGGCCCCTACCCCGCCATTATCCTTTCTTCATTCAACCATGCCAGAATTATTATCCTAATCAGGAATAATTAGAATCGAATCTGAATGTCCCTCATTTTTTTTACTATCAACCCCTCCAGCCTCCAAATATCGCTTATGATTATGTTCGAACCCTCCTTTACATTTGTAAAAGAGGGAGGCTCGAACAAGACAAGATATCGCATAATCTGGGCTAAGTTAATCTAGGTCTATGGAAGCTCATTCTGGGTGTGCAAACATTATTGTTGAATAATGTCAGTCCAGTGTCAAACAATAGGAGACAGAGAATAAGGATCGGTTGATTGTTAGGCACAGATTCAGTGAAGATTTTTGACTGCATCTAATCCAGATGGAAGGAGAAAACACAATTCATCGCTGAAGAAAGGGATATTGAACAGATGTAGATGAAATAGATTGAATTGGCGGCAATCATACATGTATGTGACTCACTAACGCACAGCTCGCGCTCCGGTCATTTCGAATCTTCCAAAATACAATGTTTTTTTTCATATTCGGGCAGGTCGGTAGAACTTCGACAGAATTTAGGGTAGGTCAATTTAGGGTAGGTCTGAATTTAGGGTAGGTCTGAATTTAGGGTAGGTCTGAATTTAGGGTAGGTCTGAATTTAGGGTAGGTGCATTTAGGGTAGGTCTGAATTTAGGGTAGGTCTGAATTTAGGGTAGGTCCGTAACGTATCGTTTATTAAAGCATTGCAATTCGACATTAGGTTCTGATTAGGTCGCTGAACCGCGTCCCGTAGCTCGTATCAGCTCATTTCAATTCGGTCTTAGTCACCGATTAGGTCGTTGAACCACGTCCCGTATCTCGTATCAACTCATTGAAATTCGAGGTTAGACACAAATTAGGTCCCTGAACCGCGTCCCGTATCTCGTATCAACTCATTTCATTTCGATCTTAGCCACCGATTAGGTCGCTGAACCGCGTCCCGTATCTCGTATCAACTCATTGCAATTCCATCTTAGTCACCGAGACTAAGTACTACTTAAAGTAGGTGAACTGAGTTAGGTCGGTATACTGTGTTCCGTATTGCATCAAATGAAATTATTAGTTTATGCACGTAGACTTTAAGAGTTCCATCCTGAGTTGAAACCTGTTTAAGAAAGAAAAAAAACAATTCGTGTGCCATCTCATTTGTGTCTAACCCCGAATTCCAATGAGTTGATACGAGATATGGGACGCGGTTCAGCGACCTAATCGGTGACAAAGATCGAATTGAAATGAGTTGATACGAGATACGGGACGCGGTTCGCCGGTTCAGGGACCTAATTTGTGTCTAACCTCGAATTTCAATGAGTTGATACGAGATACGGGACGTGGTTCAGCGACCTAATCGGTGACTAAGATCGAATTGAAATGAGTTGATACGAGATACGGGACGCAGTTCAGGGACCTAATTTGTGTCTAACCTCGAATTTCAATGAGTTGATACGAGATACGGGAAGTGGTTCAGCGACCTAATCGGTGACTAAGATCGAATTGAAATGAGTTGATACGAGATACGGGACGCGGTTCAGCGACCTAATCAGAACCTAATGTCGAATTGCAATGCTTTGATAAACGATACGTTACGGACCTACCCTAAATTCAGACCTACCCTAAATTCACCTACCCTAAATTCAGACCTACCCTAAATTCAGACCTACCCTAAATTCAGACCTACCCTAAATTCAGATTTCAGACCTACCCTAAATTCAGACCTACCCTAAATTCAGACCTACCCTAAATTCAGACCTACCCTAAATTCTGTCGAAGTTCTACCGACCTGCCCATATTCGTTTACACAGGAAATGTGCAAGCGCCAGGCAATACGCAGTGAAGAATACCACTAACAACACACCTGGTAACTTACCTTGGTGGGTCCAGTTGTTGTATTGTTGGACGGGTGCAGGACTCATCTGGTCCATACCTCGATCAATACTACGATCTGTAGGAATAACATGTTAGATATAACATTAAAATAATACAAGTTAGATGCATACATATTTAAATCAGGATACAATTCTGATTTCTAGAAAAACCAAGGTGTATACATTTATTTTCTATCCTATAAAATTTTTGAAAAAATACCCTATTTAGGGGTGATAATTCATCCGGAACAGATAACAATGTATCGCAATAAAGCACAATCTCAACATCAAACTTCTCATTCACGAGCATTCACAAGTGTCGATCACATCGAATTGACGCTATTCGCGATAGTCGCTTGGGTTCCTCTAACCCAGCACCCTTAGAAGAAGAAGAACATAAAACTTACACCGATATTCAAGTTTCCGATTCAGCAACCAAACGCAGAACTACACAGTACCTACCACATCATTATTGATAGACCTCTCATCCACGGTACCCAACACATTCATCAAGGACGTACGATTGTCAGTCCGTATTTTTGTTGTTTATACATTTATAAAGCCCCGATACTAAAACCCTCACTCAACAAATCCCACTAATGTCCGATTTTTAGTAAAACTCGCCAGAGTCGCTCACAAAATGTTTTAAAAACCAATGTTCTCATTTCCAGTTTCATGTTGATAATCATAATTCAATCACCCAATGCTCTACTGTCGGTATCAGCCTTGAACCCCTACGGCCCTACTTTCTACTATTATACTACTACTAGAAAGCCCATTGAGATCCCACAACAGCCCCCCCCCCCCCCAACCCGTCTCTATGCCCCCCCCCTCTTACTCTTTGTCTCTCCATGTCGGGGTAAAGAATACGGAGGTAGGTAGTGGTAGAGCGCTGGTGATAAACATCAAGGGAAATCCCGCTGAATAACATGTAGAATCAGGTGATAAAGATCCGTAGAATTGTAGCTGTGTAGAGAATCAACGGGGTACGTAGGTAGAAAGGCTTTGGCAATCATGGCAGCTCCAGTAGTAGATCCCAAAACACAACAGGAACAATACAGGAACACGCAACAAAGAACCAAAAACATGCACGTGCAGTATCCCCCCACAATCTCCAATACCCCTCCCTTGGCAACCCCCCACCATTTGCACGTGTGGATACTACATCACTACTCCTCACGCCACTCATTCCTACTTTATAATAAGGATGCCTAAATTTTCCACCTTGTCTGATTTAAGTTACACTACACTATGCAATGCTTGGATAACTGCATCTTTTACTGCATTGTTCTTCTCCTTGGTTAGGCACTGATCATCGGACCCGCGTCCATCTGCCAACTCTGCAATATTCGTGCGGAAAAGTGGGAAGTAAGTTAAATGTCCTAGCACTACTGCAATGACAGACCTGAACACCTTAGCTATGCTAAAGACAATGACGGCCGCCGACGACAGACGGACAGGACGGTACCATTTGAGCCAGGCATCACGAAAGTGCGAGGTACAGTAAAACCAACCAACCAACCCTATTTGAGGGTGATAATTCATGAATTATATATAGTACATAACGTTCTGCACGCAGTGCAAGCGCGCCATATACGCTCTGCACTGCAGAGCGTATATGGAGGTGAAATGCACGACAGCGGAGCTGGAGTGCATTTCACACCTATATTGCACGAGTGAAACGAGTGCGATATAGGGGCGCTTGCACATGCCGTGCAGGACGTTATTGAGTATATATTCCGCGAGAAAACACATGACAAGCAAAACAATCATAATATTGGGTGATTACACACACAGAGATGTGACAAAACAAGGTACAAACTAAGCAAAAACACACTCAAAAATACTAACAGACACTACTGCAACTCTTACACACAAGGGGAACAATGTCTGATAGTTTGTAACAGTGAAAAGAAGAGAGAGATGCGAGAGAGGGAGATTGGAATTCTTGGAAATAGCAAACAACAAAACGTGATAAGGGGATAATTAGTGAGAGAAAGAGGGAGAGTGAGTGTAATTTGACAGACTTTGTGTCGTGTAGTACCATGTCAGTCATATTCTGTGTGTTTGTGTGTGATTAAGGTGTAAAAACACAGCGAGAACACATTTCTTACTTATATCCCGCTCCCTCTATATCTGCACACTCCCGCGGAAGCACAGTGCATATTTCAGCGTGCAAATGGTCGCGCACAGCGGGAGTGATATGTGCACTCGCGGTATATAGACCCCGCTGGCTCAGATAGACGCACGGCGCGCTCAAACAATTTGCACTGGTCTATTGGGCCGTGCACTGCCGTGAGTTTGTGTCTCGATAGACGCACGCCCTCTGACAGATTTGTGTAAAGATCACCAAGAATCACTGGAAACACGATAAAATGACATGACAACACAAGAGGGAGTGTGTGTACAACCTACAACACTCTCTGTCTAGATTTGGCGCCCGCCAGTCTGTTGCAACTGTTGCTCATGACCCACAATTAACTGTAATCTCTCTCTGCATTCCACCCTTTGAAACTGTTACGACGATTGTTACGAGTGTGTAGGAATGTAGAGAGGCACTCTGTAGCTTCATTTCTAACTGTTTGACCCGTTTTGTGTGAGCTCTCTCTGTGTCAACCACCTAATTTGTGCTTGTTTTGCTTCTAGGTGCCCGCCAGCGGGGTCTATAGAACACAACTCCCTCCCTAACGTGCAGATATACCTGTAAACCCCTCGCTGACGCTCGGGATTTACAGGGCTGTAACGCACGGGTCCCTTCGGGACCCGTGCATTACAGCTCAATAGACGCACTGCTCTGCAGTGCGTCTATTGAATAGATGCACGCGCGGGAGGGAGTTATGTACTATATATATTACCTTGTGACCTGTCGAACCCTCCATGATTAGGAACACCACCAGTGAAGGATTGAGATCTTGGATCAAAGTGTGCCTGTTGTTGAGCCATCCTGGGATCATAAGGCCCCTGCTGCATGGATCGGGCATCAAGAGTCTGAGATCGCATATCAAATGGTTGTCCCCTGGCATCCAATTGCCTCATATCGTTAGGTTGCGGTGGTCCCCGAGGGTCATACAGAATGGATCGATCAATGGTTAGAGCTCGATCAAAATTCCTGTCTAGTGTGGCGACTCCATGTGGGTCGCTCGGTACCATCGTCCTGCTTCTGTTCGAGTTATCCATGACGGGCCGGTTATCTAATCTGGGGTCGACCATCCCCATACGGGGGTCCATCCGGGGGTCCATGGGCTGCTGGGGTGGAGCACCGTTGTAGCCCGCCATGGGAGGATAGCCAACATCTGGGGAGATTAGAGGGGTTAGGGAATAGGTGGGTTAGGGAATATCTGAGCTATGCATAAGTCTAGGAGCGGGGTTGTTAATGGGTAAAATGAGTAGTGCAGAATACACGGGGGTGTGTTTTCATAGTACTGCAGCCTGTACTACTGCAGATGTGTGGTGGACATGTTCAGTGTAAACAACTAGCACTCATTCTCAGGAAGTCACCCCCCCCCCCCCCCGTGGGAAGGGGTACTACTTCTGTAGTACTTACTGGCAGTTAGATAGTAACATCTCACGAACCTATTTAGGACACACAGCTTTGTGAACACATTTAGGATATACAGCTCTATGAATACAAACTACACAATACACACAAAAAACGAACATTGTAAAATTTTGAGATATAATATAATTCTTTAGGTAGCACTGCTTGTACAACTTATAACACCCCCCAGTGTTATAAGTTTTCACTTATAACACCCCCCAGTGTTATAAGTTTTCACTTATAACACCCCCCAGTGATACATGAAAACTTATAACACTGCTGCACTGTTTCTGTCACACTTAAAAACCGTTTGAAAGATAAACGTGTACGAACTCCCTCTCTCTTTCTTTATGTCACACTCTCAAGCCGTTGCAGCACCGAGATCAAGATAACAGTTACGAACTCCCGGACCCACACATTCTTTATCTCTCTCACTCTCACTAATCTCTCACTCTCTTTACCTATCTCAGGCGTTATCTTATCTTATACTGAGATCTCTGCCTGCTACCTTATCATGAATTTGTTCTATTGTTACGCCCTCAATCTTCCTCTCACTCTTGTTTAAAAAATTTTACAATGCAATTTTATTATGCCTATTTTCGTTGTACCTGACGTCAACAATAATGTCCCAGATTCTTACACTTTTAGACCTCGCAGGCTCGGTCAAAAAGTAAAACTACATCACTCGCAGGCTCGTGAGGTAGTTAGACTTAGTGGCACTCGCAAGCTCGTGCACTAAAGTACAAGAATCTGCCTCGACCTATGGTCTCGGATCATTATTGTTGTACTTATAACACTCGAACTTCGGTCTCGTGTTATAAGTTTTCAGGTACAACTTATAGGCATAATAAAATCCTACAGTATATATTTGAAGTGAATCATACTCACACATTCACACTCACATTCACTCACACCCACACACGTCACACTCACCCTGTGGACGGTACTGTTGCAGCCCATTAGCAGCTGCTTTGTTGTACTGACTCCTGGTGAACAGTGCCTCCCTACTGGACTCCCTACTCAGAATACTACTGTCACGTGATGAGGACAGGTCACGTGACATCATGTGATCAGCGGCCC
The DNA here is from genome assembly GCA_020137815.1 of Hormiphora californensis. NCBI lineage: Eukaryota > Metazoa > Ctenophora > Tentaculata > Cydippida > Pleurobrachiidae > Hormiphora > Hormiphora californensis. Next base: position 3,967,081 of record CM035354.1, read on the forward strand.
GGGAGGAGGGTGGAGTATCATCCACGGTCACCACACCATGACCAACTCCGTCCAGAGAGGACATGTCAATGGGCACTCGGACGTGCTTCTTTCCATCCTTGTTGATGCTCTGTAGAAGAGGGAGGGGGTTAGATTGGGATTAATTGAAGTTAGTAGAGGGGGTTAGATTGGGACTAATTGCAGTTGTATAGAATTTAACTCGATACATGTTCTGTGGAAGGATTTCACTGTGTTTTTACTTTTTATGCAAACTAATCTAATGATTTATTTCTGATTTATTTCCCTAGAATTTGTCCAATGACAAATACGAATTGATAGTATAGAAAGTGGAATAAGAAGTACAACTATGTGTGATATTGTTCTTTGGAGAGATAATATATCTAGGGCATAGGACAGAGAATCTATTGTGTAAGTGTGATATATGTGAAAGAGAAAAGCAGGAGTGTAGAGGGAAGGGGGTCATGTAGGAGAAACGGGTAGTGTGGGAAAAGGGAAAGATAAATATTCAGACGAGGTTAGGTGAGATATACAGAGGGAGAGATCAAAAAGTGAGGGAGAGAAGAACAGAGCAGCAGAGATATGGTGAGAAGTAAAAAAGAGGAAGAGAATATGGAGAGGGTTTAGACAGGGTATACATATATTAGACCAGGCGAGCATAATAATAGGGAACTGGCCTCATAGAGACAGAGAATGTGAACATAATTTAAAGAAAGTGAAACATGAAAAAGTGTTAAGAGAAAATATAGGAGAATAAATTGTTCCAATATTTGCAATTATGTTGCCAACATATTTTGTCGTTTTGTTTTCTACAGAAAGCTCTTGAACTTAAATGCAAAACTTAATAAATTCATATGGACCAAAATATATCCTATTTAGGAAAAAAGAAATGCCAGACGCCAGGAACTGACAGGACGTCCAATAGATAATACTCAATAGATGACAGTTGAGTTGGTCCCACTGTACGAAAGAACAAGAAGTGGGAAGATAAAAAAGTGTTTACCTTATTTTGGACCACTTTATGTTGCCGTTGGATGGTGATGGGAACTCCTAGAGCACGTATCTTCTCTTTAGAACTATAACTTTGTATATTTTCATAATCCTGTGGAAATGGGGGTTAATAATAACTTTGAGTAATTGACATAATATACCCAAATCAAACAGTGTGATAAGTTTCACCGATCACCCAACATAGTCAACAGTCAACACCCAACTAACAACTATCACCCAAGTACCAACACCCAACTATCACCTGTTGAACGCAGTGTACAAGATGGGATATGTTGTCGAGGCGGCTATGGTGTGACTCCAACAGATTCGAAAGGCTCCCAGATAGGGAGGTGAGCTGATGTGTCACATTTATCAGTGATTGCACCACATACCCCTTACTTTGATCAAACACGGCCTGTAGAAATAATTATGGCTTGATATTCACTACAAAAACTATGTTTTCTCATGCTAGAATGACTGTTTTTGTACTGTTACACACAACATAATTAGGGTATGGGGTAGGGTAGGATGGAATGCTCACCTGTTGATCTGCTGACGAGAGGAAGCTTTGCTCACAGAACAGTGCAAGTTGCTCGAGGTTTATGGAGCTCTCCTGTAGTTCCCGACGAGTGTTCAGGACCTCGTCATTAAACAACGCTTCGTCATACAACATCCCTGGATCTATCTACCATTCCATCTACATCTTTTGGTTTAATGGTTATTCATTTCATTTGTTACAACGGGCTCAGACATGGCGTCGGTATAGATAATTTGCTACAAACATGATTAGCAAATTATTCGGGACTCGGATCAAGAACAAGACGCTTGATTTTAATTAATTGTTTTCGTTGATTTTTTCAAAGCTGGATAATAGACAAAAACATTTGTTACACTAAGCAAAACCAAACGGAATTATGGGTACGTCAGTCACTCTGCACGAGGCCCCAAGCGCCATCGAACCCCACCGGGGGCCAGCCCTCGCTCTACACTTCCGCTACTGAGTACTGGCCCCGTCGAGGGAGCTGGGAGTCTCCCGTCTCCGCCCAAATTAGTGTACGCAGATGTATGACGGTGTGAATAAGGTACAGCGAAAGACTTGGCATATGCTAGGCTACGGAACCGTAGTGCGGGATGAGCTAATGCGGCAATTTTCAACCGACGCACGGGACAAATCACAAATACAAATACAAATACAATTATAATTTATATCCCGCTTTTGGGCCTATGCATTGTTAGTGCTAGGAGGACGCCGTTTCAATCAGTCGATTGAAGCAACGCACCCACCACTAACAAGCCTTCTAAAACACAAACATGAAACAACGTTAAAAAATTACGAGGGGTTTTTTTTTCGTTTTCACACATTTCTTTTTTTCGTCTTCACACTCTGCGCGGCGTTGGTCCTGGCAGACACGTTAAAGTGCGTTTCAAACGACTTGACCTGAGATTCCTGGAAATTCAGGTTTCCCCTGTGTAAATACACGCGCAATGCGCCAAATTCCAAGAATTACGGGTCAAGTCGCTTGAAACGGACTTTAGTTACTGGCACGACTTTCCGATAAATATTCATGTAGCGCGCGATATTTTGTGTTGTCGCGCCGCCAGTTTTCATATCGAGTTTATTTCGCATTTTTTAAATTTTGTCGGTTTGTCGTTTTAGACTTTCAAAGTTTGCCCGTTGCCGTCTATTCTGATGAAGAGTGGTTTTATTTTAGTGTATGCCAAACTGCACAGAAAGCAGCAAATCTTTTGATCCCACCCATGGTAAAGTCCATTTTTTTAAACTGTTCACCCGTCTGCAGTCACCGGTCACCCCCATTTTGTTGGCGGATTTTGTTTTGGATTTGCTGGCATCTTATCACTTCTGCTATATTTATTTCAAAAATCGGAATATTAAGTGTAACTTGATTTGATTTGATGATCGCTAAAGAATCTGATGGCTATGGCCTATGCAGTAAACGTGCTTTTTAAATTTTAGGACTGTGCAGGGAAATTAACCAAATGAGCGATCTCGCTGTTTGTTCTGGCTTTTGCTCAGTTCCACCAAAATATTAAATCACTGTATTATTCATCAGTCATCAAATTTAGCTTAAAGGACTGATGGAAGGCAAATTTATCACTCTATTTGAGTTCCTGCTAACCCGAGGAATTCAAGAAGGATGTGAAGAGTTCTGCAAAATTCTCCTGCGATTTCGTTCCCAGCCTCGCTCACCGGAGGATATTTCTAAAACATCACATTCCATTGAATCATCTGCATACAATCACTATCTGTTGAAGCATCTTACTTGCAGTGATATTCAACGTCTTCTCAAAGACTATGACGTGTTAGTAAAACTACCAAATTCCAATCTGCTCCGGTTCGACCAAGAAAAAGTTTCAGTTCCTCAGAAGCTTCCCTTTTTGCTGCCATTCAGTGCACTAAAATCTAACAAATGGGCAAACAAAAGGTGTCCCCTGAGTGATCGGATGGAAAAGTTTAGCAGACTTGGAGGCGAGTCACAGGCTGGTTATCTGAGTGATGTTGTCTTCGAAGGGAATCTGGATCATGAGAAATATGACAAATTATATGTTATCAGAGCCCTGACAATGATCTATTCACGAGCCAAGAAACTCAATTTTGAATCCCTTCTACCTTCTCCACCGACCTCAATAAACTCTGTGGTCGATTGTGAGATCTCAAGCAATCAGATCGGACACTTTATATCCCAGGTTATCATACTTCTTCTACCAAAATCAGTCATTCCAGTTCCATTTCGACGGAAGTTAATTAAAGGACTAAATGGGTTAATTGCTGGGAAACGAAAACAAGATTTCCTCCACCAATTACCATCTCCCTCGAATTCTTGTTCCCTCTCCTCCCTTCCTCCCCTGGCACTAACGGCCTGTCTTCACACCATCTGTGCAGAGATCATTGTCCCACTGATATCTTCCCGTGTTTGTATAATAGGGAAATCAAAATCCACCCGATTCTTCCACAGAGATCCCTACACACGTCATATAGATGTGAAGTATCATGATTACATAGAGCTGGTTCGTCCGAAGCCTCCAAAATTCGAAGTTTACGGAGTATATCCGGTAGTTTTGAGGCCCAAAAGAGGGATATCTGGTGGTCTGAGGATGATTTCACAACTAAACAAAAAGATTGGAGATAATGGGATACCCATGAATGTGCTGTTGACACCACTACACGCTATTTTGAAATCTGTACACTCTGGGATGCGAGACCGTTGGAACATTTCACCAATCAAGGGTCGGATAGACCTGACAACGAAGATAGCAAACTTCACAACCCAAATGAAGGGATGTCCCTTGTATTACTGTATTGTGGACGCTGAATCGTGCTATGATAACATGAATCTATCCCTTCTCTCCGGCGAAGTTCTGGAAAATCTGCACATGAGTGACTGGTATCACGTGATTAAGGTCCGGGTCCAAGAACACCACTCAGATAGAACTCGGTTAGAGAGCTTTGCCATTCCCTCTACAACATCCACCGCAGTGTCCCTTGAAACTGCCCTGTCCCATCTACCCAAACATCTATCTCACTGTACCGTTTCATTTGTCAAGCAAAGTTCATTTTCGGCAAAATATGCCAAAGATTGGCTCCGGAAATTCCTACTCCGGTCGGCTGCTATGTTTCGAGGTCAGTTATTCATTCGAAAAAAGGGAATTCCCCAAGGTGCGACCATCTCTAAAATCCTTGCTGACCTGTATTTTGGGTACCTGTTCCGCCATGTTAACCTCGGGGAGCGGCCGAGTCTCTTTCTCTCTGCTACAGATGACATTCTCCTTGTTTCCACTGAACACACTGTGGTGGATGTGTTTTACAAAGACTGCAAAGAAGGGAGGTTTGAGTTCGTGGTAAAGAAAGAGAAAACACACTCGTATGAGGAGAGAAGTGGTCATATCATCAAGTTTTATGGCCTTGAGTTTGATTTGTCCACTAATAAATAATCCGATTTGTTTTTTTAACATTTTTTATTGTTTTGTAATAATCTAACTGATATTTTAATATTTTTAGTATTAAATTCAAGAGTGCTCAGCTTCCGTTTCTATCGAACTTTGTTTAACCTTTCCTCCCTTGATAGCGGCAGGAAGAATAATGGACAACACTGTAAAAGACAACACTGTTAAAGATATTAAGCAGATTCAGGAGATAAAGAGAATAGAGGAGAAGAGTCTGCAAAAGCTGGAGCGACAGTTTGGGGGACTTGAAAATCCACCATCCATCTACCTAGAGGTGAGTAGATAATGAATTATGTATTTCATTACAACCGAGAGAGAAGAAGAGTGAGAGATCAGGAAATTAAATGATTTGGAATCCTTGATTGTTAAGAATCTAAAATGAGTGAGTAGCGTCATTCTATCCTTAATTCTAGCTCTATCTCGAATGCCTAAAAAATAATACTTCGTCTCTCTATCCACTAATTCAGTAACTACGCCCACGTACAGCAGCAGTAGCCTACAAGAAAATCAATTTCAAATTTTAGTAACCACGTACAAAAAAGTATGGTACCTCAATGTATAACATACCTAATACTCTCTATCGCTATTATTTTCCTTCACTTTTCTTCTTTTTTACACTTTCTTTAAAATCTACTCAATCCAATAGAGATGGCACAGTGAGGAATTTAGAGACGGAATAAAAGAGAGATGAATGGATATCAATAGGAGAGATAGAGAGAGAGAAATAGAGAGAGTCTGGGAGAAAGAGCGAGAAGGAGAAAGAGAAAGAGATAGAATGAAAGCGAGTGAGAGGGAGAAAGAGAGAGAGAATGAAAGATAGAAGGAAATCAAATTCTTGTAATATGCATCCGTCTTTTCTCATTAATTTGAAGGCATGGAAAAATGCCTGTATTTTACAACAGACCATGTTTACCACACACACTAAAAAAACCTTGACTATTGCTCTGAATACCTTCTACGACAAAAGAGCGTGGGTAACCAGAAAAAAATCTTGTCTGATCGTTCCCTTTTTAATAACTAGTAATTCAATTTAACTTGACTAAATCTTCAAAACTCTGTATCGTATTGACGGTCCTTGTCTCTTCATTTGTATTGAAACAATTGTAAACTGAACTAACTTGACTAAATCTACAACACTCTGTATCATGAATTGTATCACAATAGAGTTTATAATAGAGGTCAGAGGGGTTATTAAAGGAGCACTATAACTGCAGCAGCCCCTGATAGAAAGGTGATATAAAATGAAAGCATATTATTATAATAACTGTTAGTTATGAATAACATCACCTATTCTAATTCAGTGCCCACGTACTGTAGCTCTATCTCTCAGTCCCTATCTTTCTCTCCCTATCTCTCATTCTCTCTCATTCTCTCCATCTCTCTACCTATCTCCCATCTTCTCTCTCCATCTCCCTCTTTCTCTCTTCTATCTCTCTATCTCACTCCTCTCTCACAGGAGAAGGAAGAGATGCAGCGGAAGATTGGAAATCTCCAGGAAAAGATTATGGAGATGAGGCCACCGGATAAGACCATGTCCGCACTCAGTGGGAAGCATATCCGCGTTCAATTCCCAGAGACCCATACGCTGGTAAATGACGGAAGGCGCCGTGACATATCCCTTAGATTGGAGTATCGGACGGAGCGCGGGCGCGCGCCCCCGACCTGTGCTTCTCTCTTGACCCGATTTGTCCCCGATTCTGCTCCGGTCTCGGGCGACTCTCAGTAACACTAAGTTCCCTCTGTGGTGGCTCTAGATCAAATTCGAGTACCCTTTCCTCCCGTATCATTCCTTCCCCATACTACTAGGTCAAAGTTAGGAGTGGAGTTACCTTGGACGCCGCACTGAGTAACAAACTGCGGAACAGGAATCTTAGTAGCAATAGATGTAACGCCTACGATACACTCACAAGGTAAAGAGATGTATGTGTGTACGTGTCGTCGTGTCGTGGTTGTCTCGCAGTGATAATTGATGATATCCCAATATGAACTATTCAGAGAGCTGTATCGGACAGACCATGCTGCGACAATGACAATGCTGTAATGACTGACAACTGACAAGGATGACTCAATGACTGACAATGCTGACAACGTGAGTGACAACTTTCTCTCCTAAAAGTTCCAATTTTCACTAATTCCCATATGTTTCAGGACCCAGATAGATTGGGATCAGTATCTAGATCAGATAGACGCCGATCAGATATCAATATTTCTGATCGATCAAGATGGCCCTCCTGTCACCACCCCTCCTCCTATTCCCACCACACATCCTCTAGAAAAGAAAACTTTCATCAAGCCATCCTACTGTTCATGTTGCTCCAAAATCATGTTCAACGGCTACAGGTAGTATTTCATATCCATGATATCACAAATCCCTGCTAGTTTTGATCCAAGAATTAATTTTCAGGATACCACAAATCCTTGCTAGTTTTGATTTCACTTCAGGTGCACGGTTTGCAATGAGCGGTATCATGAAAAGTGTGTGAAAAACGCTCCTCTCTCCTGTAACGTGAATAACACTGCCTTTGATGAACACGACCCAGAGGAGGACCCCTTTACCAGGTTCGTTTGTAACGGTTTTAGGGCGATCAAAGTATTTCTTCCTTGGACAACCCAAAACACCAATAGTGGTCTTGCCTAAACATGTCTTGAATCTTGATAGCTCCGATTGTTCCTTTAAATCATTCCAACCTAATATATCTCCCTCTCAGGAATACGGATGGAACCCCAGTCCACACGCCCATCTACCCCTCGGACGATAACTTCATCCCCCGAACCCGGAGCATCTCTGAACCGAATGTCACCTACAACGTCAACAAGTTTGGCAGCTTGCCAAAGCGGGCGGGTAGCGTTAAACCACCGCCCAGCACCGTGGTGTTAAGAAGGCCCCCAGAGACAGAACCTGAAGCTACTCCCAGTACCAGTGCAGTGACCACACCAAGTACACCCCGGCATATTGGAGTTTCTACTCCAACACCTCGGAAACCAAGGGTCGCAGCCTCTGATGATTGGGAGATAGATCCCAACGATTGTAAGATTTATAAGGATATCATTGGATCCGGATCATTCGGGACAGTTTTCAAGGGTTACTGGTTCGGAGTGGTAGCCGTCAAAAAACTCAATGTTACGTATCCGACACCCGCCCAGTTACAAGCATTTAAAAATGAAGTCGCTATCCTGCGGAAGACACGGCATCGTAACATCCTGTTATTCATGGGATGTATATCAGATCCTTTTGCGATTGTGACGCAATGGTGCGATGGTTCCACGCTCTACACTCGGCTGTATGTTGAGGACCATAAGTTCGAGATATCCCAGATGGTGGAAATAGCCAGGCAAACTGCCCAGGGGATGGATTACCTACACGCTAGGAACATCATACACAGAGACCTCAAATCAAACAACATTTTCCTGTCGGAAGAGATCACGGTTAAAATCGGGGATTTCGGCCTGGCTACGGTTAAAAGCCGGTGGTCGAGTACAGAGCAGGTTATGATGGAACCCACTGGTTCCGTCCTCTGGATGGCACCTGAGCTGCTCAGATCTGAGACACCTTACTCAATTTACACTGATGTCTATGCTTTTGGTATTGTCCTATATGAACTCAACACCAACTGTTTGCCTTATAATCACGTGCAAACGAAGGAGGAAATTATATTTCGGGTGGGTATGGGAATCTTGATTCCAGATGTCAAGAAAGTCAGGAGAGACTGTCCAAGGGATCTGAAGAGTCTTATGTTGGAGTGTTATAAGAGTAAACCTGCGAAGGAGCGACCCACTTTCAAACAGGTAATATAGGAGTGTTGTGTGTGTATGTAATACTCATACATTGTTCCCTCTCTTTTGCACCACTTGTGCAGATGTGTATAATTTCTGTTTAGTTTGGTGCGTGAGTTAAATTATTACCATACATGTGTTTCAGATAATTAAGGGGATAGAAAAGGTGAAAGCCAACCTGCCGAGTATCACAAGAAGCAAATCAGAACCGAGTCTGTGCAGGTACGTGATAGTTCCAAAACCCACAGACCACAGTCTGACACCCAGCTTGCTGCTTGGGTGACCCACAACATACACACACATACCTTTCACCACAAACGAACCAGAAAGTGCCCCTTGACTCACGAATTTATCATTTGATGTTCAAAGGTTTTCTACCCCTCACTTCACCCCTCGAACTTACCTCACCCCCTCAGTCCTCACTCACACTCTCACTCACACCTGCAGCGGCGACTGTCTCTCAGTTGAGTTGTTTGTACGAGGGTACAATCTAGCGACACCTCATCACCACCACTCTACTTGCACCAATATATGGTATTTGTACAGTAGTGTTCACGTTGGGCTTTGTCTAGAAATAAGTGGCAACTTTTTCTGGGTAAAGCCCAAAGTTTGTAAAGATCCCACATGAACACCCTGTATTAGTAGACACGTGATCACTTTTGGACAAACCATGGCGTTTTGTTAAACCTTCTCCCTCTATTTCAGATCGAAGAATCTATCATCGTCCCCTCCGACGATTGATACAAGTCCACTGAATATAGGAGAGGCCTGACCTCATACTTCCTAGGACGGTACCCCCGCGATATAATAGACTTGAAATATCTAGTTTTGATGGACTCAGCTACCCCTATTTGAGTGTGTGCTGTGATGCTAGTTTGTGTGTGTGCAACTCTTTATAGGTTTTAGTAAGGCCTGGGTGTGAACTGTGTGTGTGAATGGGTGTGAAGTGTGTGTGAAGTGGGTGTGAAATGGGCTTGAGTATGTGTGTCTGTTTTGCTGCTTCTGTTCAGAACAAATTGTGCTGAGCTGTTGAGGACTCAACAAGTGCTGAGTGCTGTGTTAGGGCTGGATCGCTGTATTATATACAAATTAATTGTTCTAGAAAGCGCCTTTATAGGAGATAGGTTCTGGTCACTGATTGGAAATGTTTTCGTTTCGGTGAAATAGGTACAACGCTGTGTGTGTGTGAAGTCATAGTATCTTGGGATTCGGGTTTTGCACAGATATGATATATTTTTTGAAGACTTTTGCAGGTGTATTGAAACAGAAAACGTTTGTTCCGAGCTGATAGCTATTATTAGTGTGCTACTTTCTCTTCTCTCCTCTATCTATCTCTCAGTATCTCTCTCATTTTCTCGATCTCTCTATCTCACTCTCAGTATTTCTGTCTCTTTCTTTTTGTATTTCAATATGTTTCATTTATTTCTGCGGCAAAGGCCCTACCGGTGCCGACAATAAATCAATGATGTTATGATAGTCGAAAAACAATCCAACATCCCTTCTCCAACTGACCACAACAACTACTTATTGTGCATCATCATCACTACTATTATCATGTACCACCGTAACAGGCCTACTGCTGTGGCTTTACCTTCACACAACCACTCACAGACACTTGAGAAAGATAGAGAATGTGAGAGAGATTGCGGGGGCATGATGAGAGAGGGGATCAGCTAGTAACGATGAGTAAAAACACATACAGTGTGAACCCACGTGATCACTGTGTAACAAGCAGAGAGAGAGAGAGAGAGAGAGAGAGAGAGAGAGAGAGAGTGAGAGAGAGAGAGAGTGAGAGAGAGAGAGAGAGAGAGAGAGAGAGAGAGAGAATGAAGGCACTCGTCATGAAACAGCGACAATTGTGAGAACTAAAAACGACAGATTTTTATTGTTTTCTTGACCTGGTCTCCTGCATCTCTGCAATTTGACACACATTTTTATGTTACACAGTACTCCGGTAAGTTTTACACGTGACCAAGCATGCATAACACATATTATATTCACTCATATCTTGAGAGCACTTGGCCATGTCCCCCTGAGCTGTGTCTTGACGATATTGGGTTTAAAAGTTTTGACGCACTCTCTAAATCTCTCACTCTGACACACTTTGATAGCTGCTTGATCTTGATCTCTCTCTGACGTAGATATGACACTCTCCCTCTCTCTGTGTTTTTACTTGTGACCGCCCCTCCCTCTCAGCACACATAACATGAGCACGAGCCGACTCCAGGACGCTCAGTCAGACTTTGGTAGCCTATCTAAACTTGATACCGTCTCCGATCGCCTTTCTAAAGCGTACAGTTTGACCGATCTGAGTGAAGTGAAGAGAAGAAAAGTTAGTGGTGATAGTACTTTCAATAAACCGACAGCCTCATCATCCTGCAAGTGAGTTGATACCTGTTACCTGTTCTGGTGTAGCAGTGTTGTTGAGTAACTGTGTAACTGTAAGGGGGTGGACAGAGGGGGTAGGTAGGGGGGGGGGGGGGGTGTTGTATTGTACGTGTTCCTCATCGCCTGTAACAAGCACTCTTGTTCTAGCTAGCTAGTGGTGATTTTACAAGTTCATCCACATATTTCACATCTAACTACCAAGTCCAATCAAGTGTGATATATTCATTTTCAATTTCACTGTGTGAACTAAAATCGTTTGAGGAACGATCAAAGCGGCTATCTTTTGTTCAAATGCAGCTTCACAATTTCTGTCGAGCCAGGGGCGTTACATGCTTGTTTCGAACAAGATAAAGAGAGAGAGTGGTGTAAATTGAGAGAGAGAATGCAGTTCGATGTTCATGCGAGTACGATTGCATGTATCCTGCCCTTGTCACAAGTGCACAGTGCGTCCTGGCACTTTTCAGATACTCTCTCACAGCTCGATCATAGCTCACTGACCACCAACCTTGGCAGCTTTGAAAATCAAGCACTTGTTTACCGAGAATCATTATCCTTGAATCTCATTGTGATTCTTGTGGTTTATAATCTGTGTGAGAAAGTTTAACAACGATTTGATTATTTGTTTGATAATTTGTTTCTGCTCCTTTAGGACTAAGAAGTCTTGGTCTCGTATTGAAGAGTCGATAGCTCGTGATAGAAACAGGAAAATCTCTGAATCCAAAAGGTATGCAATATGAATTCTCTAGAAGAGTGTCTCGCTTTTTTAAATCCCAACTTTGACCCCCATGCCTAATTGCGTGCTCCACAGCATCTCAAACCTCACCTTCTCCCCAGAATGAGGGGAGTTATTAACCAAACGACAGCACACACCGCATCTAAACGCCGGGACCAAGCCCTCCTTTCTGGAGGGGGCACGAAACTTCCCCACATAACCCGGTCACCAGTTGTGTCTGGGGGCGAGAGGAGGTCCCGGGTTGAGGTTCTCTCAGGAGGTGAGAGGAGATCCCGGGCAGAGGTTTTATCGGGAGGAGAGAGACGTTCCCGAGTGGCACAAGGAGGTGGCCCACCTAAACGAGGTGGAGGAGGGCCCAGAGTGGCATCAAGTGGGGAAGTGCGACAGAAAGGTGGGGAAGTGCGACAGAAAGGCAGGCCACTGGCAGCTCGGCAAGATAACCAGAACACTATCAGGGACAGGTCAAGTGGGAGGAATATTAGATCTAGGATAGCATCAGATGAAAGTAGTGATTCGGTAAAGAGGTGGAGAGATGCGGCATCTAGGAACAAAGTTAATAGACCTGCTAGGACCATGGGAGATGTAGCGGACAGACTCGTCCCCAAATCAGGTACTACATACTCATCAGCATTGTTATTATGTTTAGCCAGAAGTTTTTTTGATCACTTTCTCTGTTCAATTCCATTTCAAAATGCAGGCTCCCTTCTGCATTCATTCTGCCTTACCTCTAAAACCCAGGAGTAACAGTTTCACTCTCTAATATCCCCTGGCCCTCTGCAGGAGTAACACTAACACTAATTTCCTCCCCTCACTGCCGCTCAGGAGCTGCTCGAAAACCCAAATCAGACATGGACCTGAACAAGAAATACTCTGGTTGTGTGTGTGAAGTTTGCAGTATGCAGATCCACGAGAAACTAAAGAGGGGTTACACAAAATACAAGCAGCTGGAAAACCCAAAAGCTTGGTAAGGATGGTTAGAGATTTTTGTCGGTTTTGAAATTTACCCCCATGGCTCTGCCCGGACTTGGATAGTTTAGGTTTATTGGTCTTGATTCTTGACATATTGGTATTTCTGTTTCAGTAACAAGTGCAAAAAGAAGGAGGTGGATTTTGATTTTTACCAGATTTGTGTAGCTTGTGCTAAAGAGCTAGGAGTGTGTGCAAAATGCGCTACTGGATCAACCAAGTAAGTAAAATTCTGGGTCAATGCCCTGGGTAATCGTCATTTTAAATTTTTAAGAGGTAACCTGATGGTGATATGAACCTGATGATGAATCTTCATCGATTTATTCTCTCGATACGATGAGCTGTACCTGCCATTATACATACCAATTTGAAAACCAACCAGCACATAACTTTTCAGGTTGTCAGGCGCACGGTTTGTGGAAGTGGTTCGTGCAGGGGTTGAGGAAAACTTCCTGGAAATGAGTCCCACACAACTTCGTAAGTGTAGTCCTAGACGGTTCTAATTGGCCCTGGTTTTGGGGGAGTCTTTATTTGTTCTGATATCATAAATGGTTTTGGTGAATGATTTGGGGGACAACACAAACAGTGAATTCCTGATTTTTAACACCTCTCTAATCCACAGAAAAGTTTGCTAAGAGGCAGGCAAAATTAAAGTTTGTGGAGCAAGAAATAGAGGTGCTGGAAGATACCGTGGCAAGCCCTGCCTCCTCCTCCCGACCATCCTCAGCCGCAAGTACAGTAGTAAAACTACCACCCGTGGCTGGAGAAGAGAGCAGGCGGAGAAAGAAGAAATCCACGGTACGATCTTGGGAGATAATCCCCTTCCAGAGATGATAGGGAGAGAGCATCTATCTTTGCCGAGAAGTTGAGATTCTTGTGAGAGTATTTTATTTTTTTGAGAACATGATCACTGCAACTGATCAGATTCAGAGTGAAAGAAAGTGAGTCCGGGCGAAAAAAGAGTTGACATGAAAAAAAATTTGTGCCTCGTCCTTTAAAATCTGTGTCTAGTTTCTTTTGACTATCAAATCACACATTTCCAAAATATCTGTCCGTCAGTATATCTGTGACTTGGACCTCCAACCACTAAACAAGTGCACCTCATTTAAAACCGTCTCATTAAATCGTGCTGCCTATAAAAAATGACAAGCACTTGTCGCTCATAAAACTAAAAGACTGAAGGGAGAGAGAGAGAGAGGTAAACCTGTCACTGTGCGTGTGTGCATGACAACTGTAACATAAAAGCAGTTGGAAGATTGCCAAAATATTTCCAACCTCTTCAGGCGAGTGGAAGCAGATCTCTGACATCCTCAACAAGCCCCCTTGTCACATCTTCCTCCAGTCCTCTGCCCGATCAGCCCCCTAAACGGAGATCTGCCCGCCGTAGTGCTGCTCGACAGAGAAAGGTGGGCGTGTTTATTGGATACCATGGTTACCGTTCATATCAGAGTTTAACTTTTAGGATCGAATGTTCTAGAACATTCTAGAACCTTCTAGAACCTTCTAGAAAACACAAGAACATTATAGAATAGAAACATTCTCACCCCACCCTCCTTACCTCACCATAAAATACTTTCCATCTCTCTACTACTTATTCTCTCAGAGTTCAAGCGAGGTAATTCGTCAAATCCGATCCTTGACGAACCTGGATGTCACTTCACCAACAGCCGCTGCTTCCGTGCTGCGAGAAATTCGGTGAGTGACGTGTATTCCATGCGTCAAACTGGATAATTTAAATATTTCTAATGATCACATTATAACTCGTGTATTCAGTGAATAATTCACACTGTAATGTACACCGTCACGCACATCACACAATTGTGTGACGTGCTGCTTGTTGTGAGTCAGCTCACAGTTTTTAAAAACATCACAAAAATAGAGTTTGAATTCTTTCTCACGATCCCCTCCCTCCCCACTAGGTCGCTAACAGATATCAATCTCTATGAGTTGGAGGAGGGGTCAATGGAGGGTGGGAGCTCAGCAGGGGATCTGGCTGATCCAGAACAACAGGAGGAAGAGGAGGAGGTTTACACACCATTTAGTGAGGAAGATGTGGAGTGTTGCACTTCACCGACCATTCCCGTGATCAGCGTTACCATGGCAACCAAGGTGGAAGATGGGAAGGAAGAACAACAATTGGAGGAGGAAGAAGGGGAGGATTATGGGGAGGAAGAGAAGGGGGAAGAAGTTGGGGAGGAAGAACAACAGTTGGGGGAGAAAGATGAAAATATGGATGAAGAAGATGTAGAGCATGAAGTTGGGGAGCAGGTAGATGATTCACATTTGGACGAACAAGAGGATGACCAAATCGAGAAGGATTTAGAAGAGCAGGATAAAGTTCAGGATGTTGAAAACAAAAATGAACATGGACAGGAAGAGGAAAACGAGGGAGAGGAAGAAAATACGAATCAATTAGATCAAGAGGACGTTGAACCTGTGAAGGAGCAGACTCCTGAACCTGTAAAGGAGCAGACACCTGAACCTGTGAAGGAGCAGACACCTGAACATGTGAAGGAGCAGACACCTGAACTTGTGGAGGAGCAGACACCTGAACCTGCGAAGGAGCAAACACCTGAACCTGCGAAGGAGCAAACACCTGAACTTGTGAAGGAGCAGACACCTGAACTTGTGAAGGAGAAGATACCTGAACCTGTGAAGGAGCAGACACCCGAACCTGTGAAGGAGCAGACACCTGAACCTGCGAAGGAGCAAACACCTGAACCTGCGAAGGAGCAAACACCTGAACCTGTGAAGGAGCAAACACCGGAACCCGTGAAGGAGCAGACACCTGAACATGTGAAGGAGCAGACACCTGCACCTGAGAAGGAGCAGACACCTGAACCTGCGAAGGAGCAAACACCTGAACTTGTGAAGGAGCAGGCACCTGAACATGTAAAGGAGCAGACACCTGAACATGTGAAGGAGCAGACACCTGCACCTGAGAAGGAGCAGACACCTGAACCTGCGAAGGAGCAAACACCTGAACCTGTGAAGGAGCAGACTCCTGAACCTGCAAAGGAGGAGACACCTGAACTTGTGAAGGAGCAGACACTTGAACATGTGAAGGAGCAGACACCTGAACCTGTGAAGGAGCAAACACCTGAACCTGTGAAGGAGCAGATACCTGAATCTGTGAAGGAGCAGACACCTGAACCTGTGAAGGAGCAGACTCCTGAACCTGTGAAGGCGCAGAAACCTGAACCTGTGAAGGAGCAGACACCTGAATCTGTGAAGGAGCAGATACCTGAACCTGTGAAGGAGCAAACACCAGAACCTGTGAAGGAGCAGACACCTGAACCCGTGAAGGAGCAGACACCTGAACCTATGAAGGAGCAAACACCTGAACCTGTGAAGGAGCAGATACCTGAACCTGTGAAGGAGCAGATAGCTGAACCTGTGAAGGAGCAGACATCTGAACTTGTGAAGGAGCAGACACCTGAAGCTATGAAGGAGCAAACACCTGAACCTGTGAAGGAGCAAGCACCTAAACTAGAAGGAGCAGACAACTGAAATTCCAGAAGATCCCACACCTGTACCTGGCAATAGCTTCCCTAAAATCACTCCTGAACCCAAAGAAGAACTGGGCTCCACCTCCCCAAAAACAGCTGGCCTTCTTCTACAGCAGATGTGTGCCACTCCACCCGAAACCTCCAACCCCGTCTGCACCCCTGCTGACGAAGATCCACCCTCGACAATGGGAACTGAACAATCTGGGGATAATTACCAAGAGGAGGCCGGCCAAGATGATTATGAGGCTGATTTTGAGTCCGATGATGATGGTGATGATGATGATAGATCGGTTGGGTATACTGGGTACGAGAGGGAACCTGTTGAGATGGTGGGTGATGCCCTTATTGAGAGGTTCAATCATATGCAGATGGAGGACAACCTCAATATACTAGAGGTAAATATGTTACAGTAATAGGACCTCCTATTATAGGAGGTTAACATAACCTCAATATACTAGAGATAAATAGGGAGTGGGTTTGAATTTTGAAACTTGAATGTGGGGGTCCGTATTGTGTCTTGTGTCTGATTTCCCCCTCCTAACACCCAAGTTTCCTACGCAAAACGTTGTCCTTGTTATGTATGATCTCGCCCTCCTAACACCACACAATGTTTCAGATCGACTATGAGGATGAGCCCTGCCGAGAACCACCACCTCACCACTACACCGAACCTGACCAATACTACTTTCTATCGGGGAGGTTGAGAAGGCGGTTAGACGATATTCCCGAGGAGGGGTCCCTCTCTAAGGACACTACTTTTGTGAGCAGCGCCATGACAAAGGAACCCACGTTCGAGCAAATGAGCCGAGAAACGAGTAAAGTAGACCCTGAAGTTGTGGTGACCACGTGATGAACAGTGCACGGTAGATTTACCGACCATGTGTAAATATAGGCTGTGGTGTTATACTACATGACTGTATTGTCCCGCACGGTTCGGATAGGACCTGAGCAGTCTGAGACAATCACAAAGGCTGTGTTGGTGCTAGGAATAGGACCCCTAGGACATGAGATATTGAGATAAAGATCAGGATATATCTGACGATCTTTCAAAGAAACTGAACTGGCCGAATACAGAAACAGTAATCTTTTTCAGCTACTGCTGCTGCAGTTTAAGGTCTTTCTGGCGGCGCCGACCCGATATGAGCACACGGGGTCACCGTCTTAGGTCTGTTTTGATACTGATTTGAGAACAGTGAACAGTTTTAATTGTTGTTCGAAAGTTTTTAATCCTTTTTACCAAACCTTATTCAAGACATTTGTTAATTTGTTCACTATTTATCTCCCGCACTTTTCTCACGGTAGAGAGATGGTTCTCCCGCCTCCTCAGACCCCATTTCCGGTTTAAACAAAGAAAAAGGGGTGTATCTCAGGGTGGAAATATACAAAAGGAGTTCTATCATACATAATGTCGTAGTGTGTCACATAAATAAATCTCTTTCTCTGTAGATAAATAAAATAAGTGTTCTGATATTGCACAATGATCAGTCCTTCTCAAGTGTCCCAGCACTTCTCACGTGTCCCGCTCACGTTCCCAGTCCTTCTCAAATTGCTATAGTGTCTGGTGTCATCACAAATCCTAGTTTCTCTTCTCTGACTCTACTTCCAAAAGCCAACACCTCGTTTCTTGGCCTTCACCAGGGTTTCCCCAGCTAGGGAAGAACAGGAGGAAGCTCGTGAGAGGACATTTCCATCAATATCGCGAGACCATCCATTCTTTTTAGGGGTCGAAAAGTCCAACTTGCCTCGGACCTGAAAAAACGGAATAAAACAATCCAATAAACAAAACATAATAGGGGGGTTGGGGAATACGACGGGCAAAGCAAACATAGTCCCGTGAGACTGGGGGATAGGCCGGGGGGAATACTATAATCTTACCTTTGTGTTGGCAGGCAGGAGGGGTTCAAATGGAGTCGTTCCTTGGGCTACATTCCCTACCACAGCTGGTTCTGCCTTCTCTACCACAGCTGGTGCTGCGGGTTTTGTAGTTTTGGGTTTAACCGGCTTTTCTATTGGCTTTACTTCCTTGTCCAGCTTTTTAGCTTCGGCAGGTTTATCAGCAGGTTTATCAGCCTCGGCTGGCTTGGCAGACTCAACTGGTTTTTCTTCTTCAGCTGGCTTCACGGGCTCAGCAGCAGGCTCAACAACATCCTTTTCTGCTGCTATGACAGGTTCAGGAGGCGGGACATCGGGTTTGCTTTCTATGACAGGCTCAATAGGTTTCTCTGTCACAGGGGGTGTAGCAGCAGCTGGTGGCACAATAGCAGGGGTCTCACCAGCTTTTAGAGGTGTAGTGGGGTCTAGGTGGTGCCGGGATCCA
Source organism: Hormiphora californensis (assembly GCA_020137815.1). Taxonomy (NCBI): domain Eukaryota; kingdom Metazoa; phylum Ctenophora; class Tentaculata; order Cydippida; family Pleurobrachiidae; genus Hormiphora; species Hormiphora californensis. The sequence goes on from CM035354.1 coordinate 3,985,718, forward strand.
CCTATATCACCCACTCGAGGAGTGGTAATTCTACCAGCCAGAATGGATCCACCACTTGTCTGAACTTTCCTGCGGGGTCTGGAGTTGTCAGGTTAGAGTTGGGGCATGGTGTATGTTAGGGAGAGGGGACTAAACAAGATGAAACTTGAGGGCTAGTATCTAGGTTACCTTTCGGGTGAGATTTTAGTTGTTCTGTCCAAGTGATGGCGGGAGCCCTGGCTCCTAAACTTGGGAGTTGGGACCCGTCCCTCAAAAAGTGTAAAGCTCCGTTCTGCTACACGCGGGGTTCCCTCTTCTGCTTCCTTCTCAGCTATATCAGGCACAGATGAGGTCTTGATAACTAGATTTGAGATGTCCGGAATCACTTCATCTTCCAAGTCCGTTATTTTCACGTCATCTTCGACCTTGGCTGGCCGCTCCTAAAAGAAATATGTTTAGCGGCACATAGTGCTGACATTAGGAACGACATACTCTTTAAGACATTCGGCGACGGCGCGCGCGCGATAATGATAATTCCACAACAAATTTGAAACCAAAATCCAATTTCGTGTGTGCATAGCAACAAGGCAGCATGCACACGAGTTGGAAGATTACTGACCTTTATCCTCTTAGGGCGTCGATCCGTGGGTATAATGTGAACTGACTCGTCAGACTCTGAAAGAAAGTTTGATAAAGGAGCAGGCCTAACTACGTAGCGGGGAACAAACAAACGAACAAAATGTCTGTTTTTAGCCTAGCTGTGCTCTTTTTGTGTACAATTACAGCTACTCTTTCGCTAAACAAAGATGACTTTGCTAAACTGATGGAGGAAAAGAATCCCGATTTGTCAATTCTGAACACTGTAGAAAAGGACAATTGTCTTCAGAACAGGGCGGCCTGTTTGGAATGGGTCAAGGAACAACATGACAAACTCAAGGACATAATTGGACGCGTATACATGGATAAATTTGGTCAGCCCAAAGCTGAAATACCAGATAGCCTGCTCTACGAAGAGGAATTGCTAGTTGAGGACGGAGCGGACTCCCCTTACCCTTCGGACTGAGATCGGGCTCAATCAAGGACTCCCGGAGTTGGGCGGATGAGAAGGCAAGTTGACACAGTCCCCCCGCTGAGAAATGGCTTCCATGTGATTTTGCTTTGAATTGTCCGGCTAACTTCCGTAGTTCAACCACTTCCCTGTACCAATCAACTGTACCGGCGTTCTGAGTGTAAACAACTGTTAGTCGACTGTTGCACAAACAATTCATCTCACCTACAACATTATAGTTTGTAGTTCAGCGGCTTTGTTTTAATAATTTTTAAAAGTTCTGCTAACCTGTGTTTCGCTTTCCGTGATCTCAGCTGCAGGTTCAACGAGCGGAGCGAGGTCGGGCTTGATTAGAGCGGATACACGTTCTGAGACCTAGGAGGGAGAAATTTGAGTAAGGGGAGAGGTTGGAATTAGACCCCATATTTAATTGCTGTTTAGTTACTACATCCCTTTGTAGCCCACATACAAACAATTAGAACTACGTAACGTCTAGAAGACAAAAGAGTGGGACCATTTAAAAGAGAAAGGGCTGAGAATGGAGAAAGGATAAATAAGAACAATATTTAAGGAAAGAGATGAAGAGGGGGTTAGGAAACGAAAAAGGGGCCAAAAATATTTAGTTTCGCATCATAATGGTAATAAACCTTTTGTTCCTTTATTATCTTGCAATATAAATTTGTTTCGATATGTTTACATACTTCATTTTCCATTCTAGTCTAGACGTTTCTCCCAAGTAACGCTCCAGCCCAGTAACTAACTTTATTTAGGGACCCACCTGGCCTTTGTAAGGGTGGACACGTTTCCCAAAGGCGCTCGGAGCAGCGACAGCAGATGTTTTCTCTGGGCTGTCAAACTTAGATTTGTACTCAGACCTCCACTGAACCCGGGCTGTTGGTATTGTCTTGACAGGTGAGATTAAATCGGGCCTAGAAAGTACCTGTATGAGAGAGAAGGATGTTAGTATTAGCTGCATGGAATTTCCGATTTAGTTTGTTGCTTGGTGTGATGATTAAGGGATTTGTTACTTACAACTGGTCGATCCTTTCTAATAGGCTGAGGGATGGGCGTAACTACTGCAGGCTCCTTAACTACTGGCTCTGTCTCGACCACTACCTCCTCAACTTGAGGAGCAGGGTCTGCCTTTTTCTTTTCTTCTGCAGCAGCTTTCTCTAGTTCTGAAGGGAAGGGAAGCTGTCAAAAGATAGTGATAGGATAGTTTTTACAGGTTTCACGTCCCAATCCGAACTCAACTGTACTGCAGTGCCTTGTACGTCGTGAAACACGCCAGCAATGTCTGGAAATTACCAGACAGAGAGAGTAGACAGAGTGTATACAAGCAAAGAACAGGGGGATGAGAGGGAGAGCTAAGTTGTCAATAGAAAGATTAGGCGAAGGCGAAGAATTATATATTGCTTTTCCCCATTGTTGTTGCGTGCTTTTGTGACTCTCTAGAACTTCATCATAGCGCTGGCAAGCGCCCGGGGCCCAATCCTCCCTCCCCCAACCATCCTTCCCCTAAAAATGTCCCTCTTCCAAGCATCTTTCCTTCCAGTTAAAGGAAAATCGAAATTGCGAAAAAAAAATTTTGAAAATTTTTGAAAATTTTTGAAAATTCTGACAGCGCTACTATACTTATTGTCTGAAATCGGCGATTTCAACTTAGTTTTAGACAACCTTCTCGTTGTCCTACGAACATGCCGCTTGGTAGTTCGTGTTGCCTTGACACCTAGAGCACACGTTTAAAATTTCATGCAAATCGGAGTTACGGTTTTTGCGCTACAGATGGTCGTATTTTAGACAAAATGTCCGTTTTTAGCGTGACGAACCACCGTAAAGTAACGACTTTTTTGCGTACACGATGGGGGCCACAATTTTAAAGCTATCACCATGAAACTTTGGGAGTCGGTAGGTCTAGTGGTGTACCTTGTATTAAAGCTTGGACAGAGAAAACAGACAGTTGTAACAAAAGTTATGACTGTCTTAAGTTTTGTTTGGCGTTTAAGACGGCCTTCCCGTCGTTCTACGAACACGTCGCTTGGTACGTGGTGTTGCCTTGACATCTTGAACACACGTTCGAAATTTCAAGCAAATCCGAGGCACGGTTCTTCAGTTACGGGCATCTGACTGTATTAAGATTTAAGACGATTTTCAAAAAACCTAGAAATGAGCAAATTAAACTATAAATGATTTATATTTTGCCAACGTTGGTCAACTGCTGTATTTTCAGATATAATTGGTAGTCATATCTAGATTTATGACTGTCTTAAATTTAAGACGATTTAAAAAACACATAGAAAGAAGGGATTCATAGTCTAAATTAACATTGAATCAGATTTATTATATAAAATTAGGTTTACTGTCGCATTTTCAGTTATAATTGGTAGTCATATCTAGAGTTATGACTGTCTTTAGTATAAGACGATTTTAAAAACATCCGAGAAAAAAGCGAATTAGTACCTAACCTGATTGTATCAGATATATCTGACTATCAATGCGTATCCGTGATCATTATCCGTGACTAATAATCAAAATCATAGAATAATCGCGGAGAACCAATCGCGGATATAATCAATCGCTGATAACTAATAAATAATAGTAATCGCACATAACTAATCACGATAACTTATTGCAAACAAGTAATATAGTAAATAGTAACCAATCGCGGGTAGCTAATCGCGATATTGCGATAACTGATTGCGATATCTTATAACGGATTCGTGATCAGTTATCCGCAATTGGTTGTCTGCGATTACTACATATCATATTAGTGATTCGCAATTGATATCCGATATTGGATATCTATATATCTGCAATTGTTATGAGGCTACCTTAGGTACGGACTTTTACAATTGTAGGTAGTACCTACAATTGTAAAAGTCCGTGAATCCCCAATCTGCGTTTATTAAGACTAGTAGGCCCGTTCGCCCTACGGGCGAATTTCGGGGAAATTTTAGCTTGATTAGGGAACGCTGACATCATCTGCACCATCCGTTCCTAGCCTATTTCTCACTTTCTCCCTACCCATGTTGTTGTACGCTTCCTGACAATGTCAAGGTGCGAATTTAAGAGATCAATGTCATGGAGGTGCAGTGCTCTGTGCTGTTCCAGAAACGTGAAAACTTGGCCGCTATGTAGCCGATTCGGAGATTTCTATATTCGACTGGAGTAATCACCCTTGGGCGACGTTGGGTAAAGCTATCAGCAGTCGTTGATTGGCTCGCTTGAACACGTTGGCGTAAACTGTCATATATTCTCTAGCCTGCTCCCTGACAGCAGCAGATCTTCCGGACCCAGATGACCGTTGCCAAATAGCGCTTGGGGTTGAAGAGTTAGACATCAGGACAAAAGTAAAAGAATGCACGTGCAGAATTGAATTTCCCTTAGTACCCAAAACTGCAACTGGGAGTGAGGTTTCTAAGTTGCTCTAATAATTGCACGTGCAGGTGTAGTTGCTAGGTGATGTAGCACTGACAATTTGAATAGTAAGTAGTATGATTTAAGAACTAGAGAGCCCAGGCAAAAGACCCAAAACTCCTCTCGCCCCCTACTGACTCCTCCCACCCCTATCGAATCCTCTCAATATCTACTGACTGCTCTAGTCCCACATTATTGAATACTCATTCTTCAGCACCCTCCCTCCCCCGCCCCCGGGCTATGTTGACCAACTCACCCCATAACCCCCTTACAGCCAGTTGGAGTCCTACAACAACCCGCCCCCCCCCCCGGTCTCTATGTCTCTCTCTCCCCCTCTCCATCTCCGTCTCTTTCCCTGTCCCCTCTCTAATGGATAGTCACCATCTATCCCCTCTATCCCTCTCACCTCATCATTCCCTCCCCCCCCCCTCTCTCTCTCTCTCTCTCTCTCTCTCTCTCTCTCTCTCTCTCTCTCTCTCTCTCTCTCTCTCTCTCTCTCTCTCTCTCTCTCTCTCTCTCTCCCTCTCTCCCCCTCTTTCTCTCTATCGTCGTCTCTTCATAACGGGCTGGTGAATATGGAAGCTGGTACAGGGAAATCTTTAGAGTACCTACTGCAACTGAAGAACATACCGAATCAGGTGATAAAGATCCGTAGAACTGGAGCTGTGTAGAGTTATTAAAGGGGATCATACGTTGGTAGAAAAGCATTGGCATTCATCGGGGCCACAGCAGTAGATGGCCAAACACCACAAAACACCACAGGAACACGCAATACAACACCCAACAACATGCACGTGCAGTATTAACACTCTTGCCCACCATCATGACAACTCCCCAAACCCCCCACCAACCACCCCTAACAACACGTCAATTTTCCACGTGCAAGCCCCAAAAAACCCCCTCCCCCAAATTTTGTCTTGCACTGTTCTCTGCTTTATAATATAGATTACAAAATGCATGTCATAGTACAAGTATTAAAATAACAAAATGCCTGATACTAGATCCAAAAACCAAACAAGTTTGGTGGATAGCCGGGGCCGCAGAAATTAAAAAACGTGCGAAAGTTTTGATACATGAACTTTCGGGGCCTGGGGTGCTGTTAAATTCGCGTTTCCATGCAATAGTCAGCCGTTCTTTCAAAACACACTATGATTCTGTATAAACCAGACTCTGAAACGACCCACTATTTGCAGTACATTATATGTGATATTTGTGGATCTGTATGTATGAAAATGTGTTATATAAATTAATAATGATAATTTGATCATTGCAATAGTTTTCCTGGCGTATAGTTTGAAAGTTTTGCTGGTTATGATCATGGAAACGCGAATTTAACAGCACCCCAGGCCCCGAAAGTTCATGTATCAAAACTTTCGCACGTTTTTTAATTTCTGCGGCCCCGGCTATCCACCAAACTTGTTTGGTTTTTGGATCTAGTAATATCGAAAACGAGATTTTCAAACTCGCAGGTAACACTGGAGCACTTTCGCCAGCATAACTTCACAGATCAAGTTAGATCTTCATTTGTGCCCCAAAGAGTCCGAAACATTCCAGTTCCAACACAAGGTGCAATTTAATTTCCCCTCGGTTCCTCCTCTCTTGATTTATTGAATTTTCTGTTTTGCCACCTTGTAAAGGTCCTCCCAAACTATTATGTCCCTTGCTGCGCGCGACCGGATTTTAGACAGCCATAGCTCCACCCCCTGATGAGATAGAGACTTGAAATTTGTTTTGTGAGGAGATCATGTCGAGTTCTTCCTACAAAACAAATTTCAAGTCTTTATCTCATCAGGGAGTGGAATTATGACCGTGGGAAATTTCACAAAACCCGAGTGAGGGACATAGTAGTTTGGGGAGTACTTTAGATTGTGTAACATAGCTCTTCCTCCCTTTAGCACCCTTTCTTATTAGTTCAATCTCAACTCCACTTCTTCATTTCATATCTTTACTACATTTCTATTCTAAAGTCGGGTTTTTTGAAACTGTCGCCCCCCTTTTCACGCGCGGCGTCATATTTGCGCGTGACAGCCCCCACTTGCTCTCACTCTACAGCATAAAACCGCATATCACCGGAAAGAGCATAATTTTGTGAGTCCGTAAAACTTTTGACCGACGAAATCGGCCAAGAAACAAAGGCGTGAGAGCCAAAAAACCGCCAAAACAAGTTTCCGACGCACAAATAAAACATCGCGTGCCACCCAGGGGGGTGACAGTTTCAAAAAATCCGACTTTATCTCTCCGGCCTCTCTCACACTGTTGTTTTTTTCCCAATTTCCATGTCAATGTGTAAGCAAGGAAAAGTGGTTTGTTGGCAGCTCTATTTTAGTTTTATACTCAAATTCCCAACTACAACAGCTGTTAGTGTGGCATTTTGACACAATAATTATTATCTTCACTTCCATTCTCTTCAATATCTCCATTTCTCTCTACCTTTCTCTCTCTACCTCTCTCTCTCTCTCTACCTCTACTTCTCTCTCTCCCTGCCTTTCTCTTGATTTATTGCCAGTGCCACTACCACATCCGGGATCGGAATTGTTATTTCTCACGTACTGTCGATTATTATTGTAGTTTCTCATGAGCCTACGGAAACTAGTAAATGTCACCATTAATGGTCCATTCTAGTGATATATTTTCTACCTCTACCCCCATTCTATTCGGTCTCGGTCGATTATTAAGTTATTTATATGTACCACGTGCTGTTATTCAAAGCATTTTAAACCGATTAAATTATTTAAAAACATCAAGTAATTAGGGATTAATGATTTAAAATGCTACTGTTTTGTTGTGTCGAGATTCTTCTGACCTGCCATTATTTCTTTGTACAAAATAACAATTTATTCGTATGACATCAATAGACTGCTATTAACTGTTGGAAAGTAATCACAGATTAACGAATCAAGTTGTTTACATGGCTATTATACAGCAGCCGACTTACCAAGTTGTTTGCGTCTCATCAAGTACACCTCCCGCATGTGCCGCAGGTCTTCTGTAGGGTCTGCATACCTTGAACTGTACTCTGACTTCACGGCCTTCTCTGAAGCAGAAGGAAGTGTGAGATGAGAATATTGCAAGGAATTCAAATTATTTCAGTAGAAGTAGTATAGTGTTGCTATATCAGTAATAAGTAAGGTCTATAGTTACAGACGATCTTTAGTGACGCGATATAAGTCAAGTCATTATAATTACTCGGTTCATTGTCTGCAGGGTGTCAGTTAATTGGTGTCAAAACGTTTAACTACTCTTTAATACTCTACAGACATTCCAATCGTACCCAGCTGTTCTTGTCGACAACAATTTGAAAGGAGTCTCCTGGTTTACAGGCATGCACTTCACTAACTATTTTTCCTTTTGTATTTTCCCTGTAACCCAGAAAATTAGGGAATCTCAAATCCGTGAATTATTTGTTAGTTATTCCAGTTGTAATTATGTTTCACTCAGCGCCTCTAATATATGTAACTACCCTATCATCACTGCAGCATAACTCCAACATGTCACTTACAATATATCTCTAATATAGCAGGTATAAATAAGGGTTTTGCTATTTTACGGTGCCTACTACTTGTAATGTTCTAACCCTTCCTTTACATTTGTTCTCGAAGAGAGGGTCGAGCTAGGCAGCCTACTACATACCTTTAATAACTGATTTAAATTCAAGTTTGAAATCCTGTATTTCTGATTTTACAAACTAGTCTTGTCTCACAAAAGACTGTCCTCTCATTTTGCAGTATTGCAATAAGGGACATGGTCATTAGATAATATCTGGAGACACGGTCTATGGGTGGGAGTGATACCACGTGCATGAGTTAATTTATAGCACGTGTAGTTGATACAGCTTCACAGGAGGGTGGATAACAGGGGGTATTGGAAGGGAGGGGATGTCTTGATCAATATTGTAGATTTTGGTAAAGCTCAATATCTGGAGAGGGATTTGAGGAACACGTGTAATCTGCTCATGACTAGCAGGCCCCTAACTAGAGGAATCTACAAGATGCACATGTTTGAGTTAAATGTTCTGGTAAACGAGAGAATAACTGTTTTTGACGGCTAATAGTAATCTACAGTAGTCTATATAAAAGTCTCCCGACTCATTAGTTCATTAGTACGCGTCATACAGCTATTACCATGTCAACCAGCACAGATTACCAACTCATTACCAGAAGCCAACATCTCCTGTCAGTAGCTCAGTGTTATAGAGAGTTCTTGCCCTACACCTGATCTCTAGAGACAGCAAGAGTTCTTGCCCTACATCTCTCTAGTTAAGATCTCCTACATCTCTCTAGTTAAGATCTCCTACCCTACATCTCCTACCCTACATCTCTCTAGTTAAGATCTCTTGCACTACTCCATCTTGCTACCTCTTCTTGGATGGTTCTCTTCATCGATCTGTCACGGGCTTGCACTACATCCTCTAATCTCTCTCATTTTGTCGATGCTGTCTACATTTGTCACTCTATAGCTCACATCTCTCCCCCCTCTATCTCTCTCTCTCTCTCCTCTCTTCTCTCTCCTCTCTATTTCTATCTCTCTCTTCCATCTCTCGCTCTACTCTCTTATCTCTCTCTCCTCTCATACCTTTCTCTTTCTCTCTCTATCTCTCTCTCTCTCTATCTGCTCATCTTTCTCTCTCTACTCTCTCTCCTCTCCTTATCTATCTCTCTCTCTCTCTCTTCTCTCTCTCTCTCTCTCTTCTCTCTCTCGCATCTCTCTTCTTACTCTCTCTCTCCCCCTCCCTCCAGTAGCTATGAAGGCATGTGTTATAATATCCAACCTGGAGCTTTCTTTCCGAGCGGCAAATTCGTCTTACTGTCAACAAAATTGCTCTTGCTCGATTGAAGTGGTGTAACGGGCTCCCAGGATCCCTTCTTTACAGGAGAGAACCTCCTCGCGTACTCGCTTTTATACCGTTCAGTAGTTACTGCATCTGTTTTGATTCCCGCCTTCTTCTCCAAGGGACGTGTCGCCTAGCAGGAGGGAAATTATTATTATCAAATTGCAATATATTACGCTCTTTGAAGCAAATTCAGAATATTCACACCAATTCATCACAGGTGTGCAACTGTGCACAGCGTAACGGTTCGTGTGACGTGTGACTCAATCTTTCTCTAATCCCTCCCTCCCTTCCACAATATTTCAACATACCTTTCTTCGAGGTGGAGGGCTTGCTCCTGGAACAAATTTCTTGTGGGTAAAAGATGGTTCTCTTGTTAAATGGAGATCCTTCGATGGCGACCCGAACACCTGTTTGTCCCCCTCTGTAAATACAGGGAGGGGCGTTAGAGAATGTTCATTACCGGACCTTGCCGCCGCCACTCAGCTATAACACACCTGCTCTTTTACAAAGTTCTAACTCTCTGTCTTGTCCTCTCTATCTTTCTCGCTCTCTCTCTTTCTATCTCTCTTTCTCTCATCCTCTCTCTCTTTCTACCTCTCTCCCTTTCTCTTTCTAGCTTATTTAGGCTTATTCTTTTCTAGCTTATATATGTTATGTTGACTATCATTCGGCAGTTGTAGTATTGTAATGTTGCCTCTCTTTTTGTTACCTCGACTTTCTAGAATAATGCTCCTACGTCAGCAAACAATGCTCCCATGCATGATACTCAATAATCTCCATGACAGTTATCAGTCACTCTAATCACCCTCATCCTTACCCATGTCGTCTCGCAGTCCCAGCTCTATATTCTCTGCGTGGACAGTTTGGGTAGGTGGCTCAGGGTCGGGATGAATCTTGAAACTGGGACACCCCGCAACGAGCTTAGTAGGAGCTGATGATGGAAGGGCCGGCCATTGGAATTGCCTGTTGTACTCCGATTGGACTGCCTGGAAGAAGAAGGAAAACATTAGCATCAGGAAGATGAGTAATTTTGACAGTTTTCTTTTGGAAAGAGTAGCACGTGAGATAATTTCTTCTTTTGAGGTAAATTACAGAAAAATCAGTAAATTTCTGTCATCACATTTCCATGATCTGCTTTCCATCTCATGTTTGTTTGTGTGACGCCATAATCCTAGATTTTCTATGAATAACTATGAGTAATCTGCATAATTTGTACCCCATGAGGCATGATCTGTGCCGACAACTTATTCCCACATACAATATGTAAAAGCCAACATTTGTTGTTTAAATGCAGTCGGACTCCGATTTACCGGGAGTATAAATTTCCCCGATATAGGAAATTAACGATATTTGATCCGATTTACCGGGCAAAACCCTTTACCCTGAGCATCCCGGTAAATCGGGGTCCGACTGTATCCATCATATATCAACACTAGAGGGGTATTTATAGTAAGAAACAAGTATTTAGTACTCACCTTGAATCCAATGGTCATGTTCAGCTGCTGTTGTTGCTCCTATCTCTCTCTCTCTCAGTTGTTATTTTTTCTCCTTATTTCTGTACCCACTCTCAATACCCCTTTATCATTACTCTTTGAAAGCTAAACAAAATATAATGGTTCTCAGCTGGGTGATGGGGCCAGGGGGGGGGGGTGACGTGGTCAATGGTCATTGGTTGGGGTAGGTTTTAAAAGGTTGACAAAAGGTTTTGCATACTATTATTAGAACTGGGGTACCAGGAGAAGAATGGTGATGTACCGGCGACCTAGCCTCGTCTTTAATACATGAAAGCTCAATGGTTTGTTCTTCTCCTTCTCGTTTTTCTCATTATATGTACTAATTCGCCTCTCTCTTAAAGTAAGAGTGACGCGCCGTGTTTTCTCACAAAACTTAGTGGATGAACGGGGAGTACCACCAGGACCATTGGTACGGTATCGAAAATTTCCAATTCTGTCTCGTTCATTAGTTATGACGTAATATGTTCATTATTTAAACTTTTATAAAATTGCTCTACAGAAAAATCTGTGCATTGTGGGTTGAAATGGATGCTTGCATCGTGTTCAGCGTCAAAAAATAGCCGGGGTACCAAATTTTGGTGTCTCTACCTTGTCTGTGATGCGATATATCGACATTTATCAAAAATGACCAAAAATGGGAGAAAGAGAGTTTGTTATCTTTGGGTGCTAGTTGTTTGTGTGCGCCACCCAACTGTAACAAACTCTCTTTCTCTCACTTTGGTTGTTTTTTATATTTGTCAATATCTCGCGTCACAGACAAGGTAGAGACACCAAGATTTGGTACCCCGGCTATTTTTTGACGCTGAACGCGATGCAAGCATCCATTTCAATCCACAATGCACAGATAGAGCAATTTTATAAAAGTTTAAATAATGAACATATTACGTCATAACTAATGAACGAGACAGAATTGGAAATTTTCGATACCGTACCAATGGTCCTGGTGGTACTCCCCGTTCATCCACTAAGTTTTGTGAGAAAATACGGCGCGCCACTCTTACTTTAAACTGGGGTGCCTATCATATTTTCTTGCCATTTGTAATTTGTAATAATTTGTAATAATTTGTAGTAAATTTAGAATCCACTGATCTCAATTATTATCAGCTGGCATACCCTAAAACTGTCTTTTAACTCCCTGCTAACGTGAACCCATGTTTTAGCAGAAGATGAATGTTTCTCTGGTACTCCAAGTAGCCTACACGATAGTAGCCTGTTTTCTGGGTCTATTGGGAAACACCCTCGTCCTCCACGCCACCCAATCCACCAGGGCTTCATTCAAAGTGGATAAAATTACCGTTTTTCTGATCCGTAACCTGGCCATATCTGACTGGCTTTACATTGTCCTGGTAATCCTTCCATCTGCAAATTGTTTCTTAGGCAATGAGTGGCACCTGGGCACCTTTACCTGCTACTTTGTAGCCTTTGTTGGGACATGGTTAGCATCCGCTAATCTCCATTTCCTTCTCTTCGTGGCAGCTCATCGGTTTCTGAAATGCGTCGCACCATGGAAGGCCTATAAGCTGTCTAAACAGCATGTAATAGTGATTGGAATTGCGATATGGGTCTACTCAGGAGGAAAGATAATGATTCTGGCAGCGATGGGATGCGGGATCAAGTATATCCCCGATGTGTACCGCTGTGGTGTGGATTATGTTGATTTTGGACACGAGCACCCTCCAGTCCTTATCTTTGTTTGGATCATTGGAAAATGGATCCCTTTCACACTGATCCTAGTGCTGAACATTTGCCTGTTGGTGATTGCAAGAATTCGATTTGGGAGGACCACTAACCGAGGACTAACAATGATTATCTCCATCTCTCTAGTTCTCACGGTAGCCTGGATACCACCCTTTCTGTACAGTATTCTGGGTGCTATACGACACCCGACTCTCACCGCACCTGGTAGGATAGTCCTATTTGAGCTGGCCGCCTATAATTTCTACATGATTGGACTGTTTGCAAATCCCATTGTTTACGGATTTAGAGATAAACACTTCCAGGCGTACATCAAGAAGAATTGTGAGAGACTGAGGGTCTGTTGCACCCCCACACCACCGTCTGTTGAATGGAGCTGAAAATGTTGCTCATAGCGTTAGAACATAACCCAACTGCTGAAGTGTGTGTGAATATTATATTACAATGATCTATATTTTATGATTTTGTAAATCCTTTGAAATCCGAGTATTTTATATAAGCTTCCATAATACAAAATATATGCATTTCTTTCGAGTCATGTATTTATCTGTGGAACTAAATCCTAAAATGATCTGATGACCGAAAGGACAGTTTATTGAATCATAATTCCCAACCTTAGCACGATTTATCGCCTTATATCGAAGATTACATATTGCAATTGCAGTAAAATGTAAGTATGTACTGTTAGTACTGCTATTCGCAGTTCGCTATCAGCTACGAGATTTGAGATTCTCCAATCCGTTTAATCAATACACAATACACAGGAAAATTTCCATTGGAAATGAGCAACTTGAACAGCTTACATTATATGCTAATCATTTACTCAATGCTCCGAGAGACTGACAACAGTTAGGTTTTGTGTAAAAAAGTCAATCGAATTTCATCAAGTTTGCGAAGACTTGCAAGTAAATGCAGCAACTCAGCATCGCGTCGTTGAAATATCATAAGACATGGATAATCTGAGTAGACCCCTTTAGTCTTTACTTGGTGTATAACTGTTCCTCTCCTTAGAGGGCAGTAAGCAAGTTTTTTGAAGTGGAGTTTTAAGTGGAGTTTGAAGTGGATAATGGATATTGAACTTGAACTTGATTATTATATCAAAAAGCCCCGAGAAGCAAGAAACAGAGTTAATAGGCCCTTATATAGAGCATCAGTGCGACTTAAAATTTTTTTACAATTTGTAAATTTGTACGCCCTTTGGCCTCGCTGACGCACTGCGTCAGCGAGGCCAAAGGGCGTAAAAATTTACAAATTGTAAAAAAATTTTAAGTTTTTTATTTCCAGCTGCCAACTTTTTTTTTACTTGAATCAAACAATGCGCGGCGCAAAATGCATCGTAATCCAAAAGTGTTTGGCGCGTTACAAATATAGTGGGGAAAATGGGGGGGTGCGCGGCGTCGTTTTTCGATTTGCGCGTCGGAGCGCGCTGCGCGTTTTGTACATTTTGAAAATTTTTGTCGATTTCGAAATTCCAAGCTCAATTTGACCCAGACTTTTTTAAAAAAGTGTGCATTTTTAAAAAAAAGTGTGTATTTTTTGTTTTGACTTTTGCTTTCCTAAGAACGACTTCCCAAACAATAAAAAACCTTTGGAAAGGCGAATTTATGATTCTCCCGTCATTGATAAGTAAAAAATGCCAGCAAACAGTCTATGGTATGCGATTGGTTGTCCTCTGACCGTCAGGCCCTATTTGGAATTCTGGAAAAAAGGGCATATATGGCGTCTGGCGAGTACTAAACTTTGCAGTTACTATACAATTGATGGAAGAGGTGGAGTTGGAGGGTTATGTGAATAAAAAAGGTTTGTTCTAGGTATTGACTTCAAGCCACGGCTCTCTTTTCATTTCTTCCCCTTCTTGTCAGCACGGGTCCACTGATAGAAGTGTTAAAATGGGTAATGGGCTACCAAAAACGAATTTCTAACGACCAAATCCCATTCAGGAGTACCTCTGGCTATTAAAATGTGCCACCACCGGGCACCGAGAGTTACGATGGTGTGTAATCCACAGTCAACGGAGTGTTCGACTACCACATGCGGCATGGGACAGTCCACTTCTTCTGTTGACCCTCATCTGGAGATATCTCCATGATAGGTTAGTGTGTTATGCGTACAGCTACCCCAAGCGCCACTACCCTTTCTCTTCTCTTCCCTTCCCTTCCCTTCTCTTCCCTTCTCTTCCCTTCCCTTCCCTTCTCTTCCCTTCCCTTCCCTTCCCTTCCCTTCCCTTCCCTTCCCTTCCCTTCCCTTCCCTTCCCTTCCCTTCCCTTCCCTTCCCTTCCCTTCCCTTCCCTTCCCTTCCCTTCCCTTCCCTTCCCTTCCCTTCCCTTCCCTTCCCTTCCCTTCCCTTCCCTTCCCTTCCCTTCCCTTCCCTTCCTTCCCTTCCCTTCCCTTCCCTTCCCTTCCCTTCCCTTCCCTTCCCTTCCCTTCCCTTCCCTTCCCTTCCCTTCCCTTCCCTTCCCTTCCCTTCCCTTCCCTTCCCTTCCCTTCCCTTCCCTTCCCTTCCCTTCCCTTCCCTTCCCTTCCCTTCCCTTCCCTTCCCTTCCCTTCCCTTCCCTTCCCTTCCCTTCCCTTCCCTTCCCTTCCCTTCCCTTCCCTTCCCTTCCCTTCCCTTCCCTTCCCTTCCCTTCCCTTCCCTTCCCTTCCCTTCCCTTCCCTTCCCTTCCCTTCCCTTCCCTTCCCTTCCCTTCCCTTCCCTTCCCTTCCCTTCCCTTCCCTTCCCTTCCCTTCCCTTCCCTTCCCTTCCCTTCCCTTCCCTTCCCTTCCCTTCCCTTCCCTTCCCTTCCCTTCCCTTCCCTTCCCTTCCCTTCCCTTCCCTTCCCTTCCCTTCCCTTCCCTTCCCTTCCCTTCCCTTCCCTTCCCTTCCCTTCCCTTCCCTTCCCTTCCCTTCCCTTCCCTTCCCTTCCCTTCCCTTCCCTTCCCTTCCCTTCCCTTCCCTTCCCTTCCCTTCCCTTCCCTTCCCTTCCCTTCCCTTCCCTTCCCTTCCCTTCCCTTCCCTTCCCTTCCCTTCCCTTCCCTTCCCTTCCCTTCCCTTCCCTTCCCTTCCCTTCCCTTCCCTTCCCTTCCCTTCCCTTCCCTTCCCTTCCCTTCCCTTCCCTTCCCTTCCCTTCCCTTCCCTTCCCTTCCCTTCCCTTCCCTTCCCTTCCCTTCCCTTCCCTTCCCTTCCCTTCCCTTCCCTTCCCTTCCCTTCCCTTCCCTTCCCTTCCCTTCCCTTCCCTTCCCTTCCCTTCCCTTCCCTTCCCTTCCCTTCCCTTCCCTTCCCTTCCCTTCCCTTCCCTTCCCTTCCCTTCCCTTCCCTTCCCTTCCCTTCCCTTCCCTTCCCTTCCCTTCCCTTCCCTTCCCTTCCCTTCCCTTCCTTCCCTTCCCTTCCCTTCCCTTCCCTTCCCTTCCCTTCCCTTCCCTTCCCTTCCCTTCCCTTCCCTTCCCTTCCCTTCCCTTCCCTTCCCTTCCCTTCCCTTCCCTTCCCTTCCCTTCCCTTCCCTTCCCTTCCCTTCCCTTCCCTTCCCTTCCCTTCCCTTCCCTTCCCTTCCCTTCCCTTCCCTTCCCTTCCCTTCCCTTCCCTTCCCTTCCCTTCCCTTCCCTTCCCTTCCCTTCCCTTCCCTTCCCTTCCCTTCCCCTCCCTTCTCTTCCCCTCCCTTCTCTTCCCCTCCCTTCCTCCCTAAATTCTCCCTAATTTATCCCTAATTTATTCCTAATTTATTCCTAATTTATTCCTAATTTATCCTTAATTTATCCCTAAATTCTCCCTAAACTCTCCCTAAATTCTCCCTAAATTCTCCCTAATTTATTCCTAATTTATCCCTAATTTATCCCTAATTTATCCCTAAATTCTCCCTAAATTCTCCCTAATTTATCCCTAATTTATTCCTAATTTATTCCTAATTCATCCCTAATTTATCCCTAAATTCTCCCTAAATTCTCCCTAAATTCTCCCTAATTTATTCCTAATTTATTCCTAATTTATCCCTAATTTATCCCTAATTTATCCCTAAATTCTCCCTAAATTCTCCCTAAATTCTCCCTAAACTCTCCCTAAATTCTCCATAAATTCTCCCTAATTTATCCCTAATTTATTCCTAATTTATTCCTAATTTATCCCTAATTTATCCCTAGTTTATCCCTAAATTCTCCCTAAACTCTCCCTAAAGTCTCCCTAAATTCTCCCTAAATTCTCCCTAAATTCTACCTAAATTCTCCCTAAATTCTTCCTAATTTATCCCTAATTTATTCCTAATTTATTCCTAATTTATCCCTAATTTATCCCTAATTTATCCCTAAATTCTCCCTAAACTCTCTCTAAAGTCTCCCTAAATTCTCCCTAAATTCTCCCTAAATTCTCCCTAAATTCTCCCTAATTTACCCCTAATTTATCCCTAATTTATCCCTAATTTATCCCTAATTTCCCCTAATTTCTCCCTAATTTCTCCCTAATTTCCCCTAATTTGGTAACTTCTTCTGTTATTGTAACCCCTAATCCCCAATTCCCTTTTTAGGTGTGATTGGAGGAGTGGTGACTGTAATCCTTTAAATTGTTGGATTCTTGCTATTGAATTGATGAGAGACAGGAAAACACAGCTATATATACCGCAAAGTGATGGAGCACATCTTGGTCCAGATAGATCAGCCATCGGGTGTATCTTTTGCCCAGCTTATTATACTGTTTACTTCAATGGACTGTTTTTTAATTTTTATAAATGTGTGGTGGGGGGAGGGCTCCCGTATTAAAACCTTATTTCCGAGAGTGCTCGGATTTACATGATAAATGCGCTCTCTGTCGCCAAAAGTACACTGTGCTATAAGGCACTTAAAACAACCAATTACTTCAGTAGTGTCCTCTCTCTCAGTCTTCCTCTGAACCCTCGAAGTGAAAGAGTGACACTCCTCGCCATGGAAAAAGATAATCTCAAGCGAATTTAACTCACAATCTTTGTATCTTTGTTCCGCAAGAAGCGGGAGAATTCTCCCTTGTATATAAATGTGATGATGTTTTAAATTGTTTATGTTTTTAATATATTTGCAGTGTTTACCGTTTTATTATCCATATCAGTTTAAGTTACTGGTAAACAAATACAATGAATAGTGTCGTTGAATAATTAAAACATGTGTGTAGATAATTATCTGTCTTTCTCTCTGTCTCTCCCTACCCCTCTCTACCTCTCTCTCACACTCTTACTCGATTTCTATCTCCATACAAACATGTTTTAAACTGTGAGTTTGATATCGGATTACTGAAACCTTGGAAATGGTCATGAAATGAGGAAGAAATTATCAAACATGATAATTGCCAGTGCTCTGTCTGGATGAAATCTGTCCAAAATGAGGTCTACTTACCTTGCGCGCGATATACATAGGTCTTGCGCGCGATGAAAGTAAGCATTGTTATCGTTCTAAAAAGACGCGCACCCATGCAAGTTGCCCTAGGCTCAAAAGCCTAATTTGGAACCTATTTTGATCAAATTTTAAACTGTATCTTGTGAACACATGAATTTAAAACACCAAGGTTTTTACTAGACTCAAATCCGATCTATCAATCAGAAATGAGAGGCATTTGTCCGTTTAACTGGCAAACAGGGGTTTAATTAGCTTCAATTAGTCATTTGACCCGGGTACAAACACTTTTTGAAAAAATTTTTTCCACAGATCTGTTTATAAATTGCCCTTCTTCACTCCTGAATAGGTCACAAAAACGTGCCTTTTTGGGGGGGTATTTTCCCCACTAATACGAGACGCGCGGCGTACGTTTAAAAAGAATCGAAATTTCGCGAAATCGGAAATTTCAAACTTTGAAATCTTTGAAATTTTGAAATTTGTTACGAAACACATTTTCATTTGGCCGTTGGCGCTTGCACCGTTTCACCCCTGATGTCGTTAGTGGGAGCAAAGTTTAAGCACAAAATCC
The DNA here is from genome assembly GCA_020137815.1 of Hormiphora californensis. Lineage (NCBI taxonomy): Eukaryota > Metazoa > Ctenophora > Tentaculata > Cydippida > Pleurobrachiidae > Hormiphora > Hormiphora californensis. The sequence continues at coordinate 4,004,098 of CM035354.1, forward strand.
CCTCGAACCTATCTGACCGCGTTGCAGAGTGAACACCACTTTCCAAATCAGAGTGTGCTCTAATCGGGACTGGCGTGACTGGTGAAAAACAGCTGAGTGGACTGTCCCTATGTAAACCGTATGTGTGGATACTGGATAGGTTATGGACAGTCAGAGTTTTGTATATTACTCTACGGTCATCTAGAATGCAGAAAGGTCCTGCTCGGAAACTAATGCCTTTCAGAGGATCAAAGAGGATATGCGTTCATCTCAGGGCCCAGGGCCCAAGCTGATGGACGATGGTTCATCTAAATGTTTGTATTCTATTAAAAACATCTGTTCTCAGTATAGGAATATGTTAGCTGTGTTACTCCTTCTCGCTCTGGTCGGATTAGAAAATGCCAGTCCTCCCACCAAACGTAAGTAAACCCATTGTGTGCGTGAGTTGTCTTGTGCTGAAAAGATTTCACTTGCAGCTGTCTGGCTGAAATACACTTCTAACTGCGATCTGATTATTGGCCGTGCGAGAAACACTACCCTGACTCCTCGTGATGAGATCCGATTCTTCTTTGTTGCCCTCAACTACTCCTTCCGGATACGTCTGGATGCCGAGGAAAGCAAGATTTACATTGAAAATCCTCGGTTTGCCTCCCTCCATCCCCAATCGATAGGGAACATCTCTGAAGTTCAAGATGTGGAAGAGTTCCCGTCGAATCCCAACAATTCTTATCTGCTGTACACATTTAGTTTCACCGCTACTTCATTAATTGTATTTGTGGATGAAGCAGAGGTTGCAGCTATCGCCCTGTCTGATATCGCTGAGGATGTCCCGGATTTTTTGAGGAAGGTGAAAGGGATTCAGATTGGCGAGGAGTTCAATAATACTCTTCTCAACCCCAAACACAACTGTAGAGGTGTGTGTCATCATATAGCACGTGACGTCATATCAGCATTTGTGTGACGTCATTGTGAGTGTGACGTGATCCTGGTGGGTTTGACACGTGCAGTGTAGCAACGGATGCAGGAGCGGCGTTTGGGATAGCCTGGGGATTTGCCATTATCTGGAAACGTCGTTGAGAGTCTAGACACCGTGACTGGAACCTGTGTTATAAGCACCTTGGACAGCATCGATTGAACAAGATGGGTTTTGAGCATGTGTGTCTCGCTTTTTGCGGTTTACCACCATACTACACTCACATTAATTACATCGCACCAGACATGCTTATATTCTCTCTCATTTTCTCTATCTCTCATTTTCTCTATCTCTCTCTCTCTCTCTCTCTCTCTCTCTCTCTCCTCCTTCTCTCTCTCTCTCCTCTCTCTCTCTCCTTCTCTCTCTCTCTCTCTACTCTCCCTCTCTCTCTCTCTTTCTCTCCCAATCTAATAAGTCTGTTACACTGTAAATCCCACTCATCAGGATCGGCCTGTGAAAGCAGTGCAGAGTGCAGCGTCGAGAACTTCACCAGTGGAGTATGTGTATCAGGGAGGTGTGTTTGTCACCCTGCCTACCTTCCACCAGGACCTTGCAGTATCGTTCGGAACACACCCGGCGAGCCTTATGGTAAGAAAATAGTTCGGGGTGGGGACTGTTTGGGGGGGGGGGGGGTTGTAGTGCAGTTGGAGCTGTTTATTCATTGACCGGGATCTTAGAGCCGATAAAGTAACAAAACACAGACTCATTTCGGGGTGAAGAGGTTGGAATTCGACTGATTTGCTGAATTACCCGGTACCCCTCCTACAGCCATTAAAACCTATCTACTGGTGGACACAGTTGAGGGATGTGAGAAATCTTTAGCTAGTCCTGCTAAGATAGAGAGTTCATTCGAGGAGACATTGGCGGTTGCAGTTCTATTTGACCAACGTGTTACAGCAGCAATTTTCTCTCTTTCGTACAGGTAAAAACGCATCTAAATGAATTCCAATTAACAAGATAGAGAGACAGGCGAGAAAGAGACACAGAGAGAAAGAGAAAGCAACTAACCTTGCCACGCACCGTTAATAATCAACCATGCACACAGCTCTCGTGGTGGTTGGATGTGGGCTGACGGCTCTAGCATTTATCTAGACGACTGGGTTAGAGGCAAACTACCAGCATCACCTGCAACAGATGATATCAAGATACAAATTAGAGCTGATGGGATCTGGCAGGTTTCCAAAGATCTCAACAAATATACCCTCTGTGAACGTGATGGTAGGACCATGCTTGTTCTTTATATTTTCCACATACATATAATGACATATAATCATGATAATTTGCACTTATCAGTGTCTTATCATTCATTGAACTTGTTGCTACTTGCTACCTAGAAATGTAATCTAGAAATGTCACGTATTATTTCAACAGGGCGGCCAAGGTATGAGTTTCACGATGACCCAGAGAACTACACCACAGCTGAGAGGGTGTGCAGGGACACAGGGATGGATGTGGTATCTGTCAGAAACTACCAAGAAATGGGCTTCATTCGGGCTATTTACACGTGAGTGCTACACTTCAACCATCTTATACCTGGCTGTTTTATTTGTCAAGTTCATAATTGGGGTCTCTCGGGGTTCGACGTGGGTGAGACAGAGAGAGAGAAAGAGAGAGAGATAAAGAGCTAGAGAGAGAATATGTTGTCATATTATGACTGTTCATTAACATGTGCTGTTCATAATGGTGTTAATTAAAGGTCGAGGAAAGGAATGGCCTGTAAGGGAACGCAGACAAAAACCGGAACCAACGTTTTCCCACTTGGGAAAGAGGCATTTTACTGCTTCCTCTCTCTGGTTGGGCGTCCGAGAGACAGGCGGAGGAGCGAGAGCGAGTAGAGAAAAGGGGGGGAGGGGAGAAGAGAGACGCAAAAGGGGGGGCAAGACGAGAAACGAGAAGAGAGAGCGAGAGAGATGAGACGGGAAGATGAAGGGGCTGGAGAGAGCAGAGCGCAGGAGAGAGGAAGGAGAGAGAGAGAGAGTTGGGGAGGGAGACGATATAGAGAGTCTATTCGAGAGGTGCCCTTAGGGAAACAAAAGGCTCTCTCTTCGTTCTTCCATCTCTCCCCTCTCTTCTCCTCTCTCTCCTCTCCTCTTCTCCTCTCTCTCTCCCTCCCTCTCTCTCTCCCCTCTCTCTTTCTCAACGTATAAACATTCCCGCACCCTTGCATGAAATTTCAATTTTATCTTTTCCGTGTTCGCCATGGTTTGTGCGTCAGTGTGTCACCCACACACTACTGCACAGGTACCTACATCATTTAGACTGGCCGGGAGAGTATCATTGTTACCTATATCCTAACCCCGACCCATAAACTAACCGGGTCGAGCGAGGTAACGATATAACTCATGCCATTTCGGTATAAGGCCGTGGAAGCTCTAATTCGCGGTGCGTTCACTTTACACACACACCCCTGTTATAGCAGATGGCTGGATAATTGCCACAATATTTAGTGGCAGAAATATAAGAGTGATGTGAACTTGAGAATCTGTCGGGTCGAGTAGTAATGCACAGAATCAAACCCTTCTCTCATTCGGGTGGACGGTTTTCACCCTTTCTCTCACTCCCAGGAATGTACAGGGTGATCTCCCCTTGTCACATTTAGTCTCACAGAAGTATATAGGGTGAGTTTAGACCCTTTTCTCAGTTCGCCAGGAATGAAACCCCGGTGTTCTCAACCCTTGTCTCTTCATCTCGCAGGAATGGTACCGGGTGTTCTCACCCCCTTTCTCTCTCCAGTCTCCCCAGGAATGGTAAAGGGTGTTCTAACCCCCTTTCTCTCTCCAGTCTCGCCAGGAATGGTACCGGGTGTTCTCACCCCCTTTCTCTCTCCAGTCTCGCCAGGAATGGTACCGGGTGTTCTCACCCCCTTTCTCTCTCCAGTCTCCCCAGGAATGGTAAAGGGTGTTCTAACCCCCTTTCTCTCTCCAGTCTCGCCAGGAATGGTACCGGGTGTTCTCACCCCCCTCCCTCTCCCTCCCCAGGAATGGTATAAAGGGTGTTCTAGTACCCCCTCTCCCTCTCCTTCTCCTCATCTCCCTCCTGGTAAAGGGAGTTTTAACCCCCCCTCCCTCTCCCAGGAATGCCAACAGGAATGGATGGGTTGGAATGGTAAAGGGTGTCGAGGAAGACTGGATATGGGGAGATGATACCCCCGTAAACCGAACCATCCGATTACCTAGCACAGCCCCCTACGGGCAGACCTCTCGGGTTGTACTGTTTCATTCAGGATTGGCGGTGGTCAACGAGACTACTAAAGTACCGTTCATCTGCAAATCTACTTCAGGTGAATATCTGCAACTGGGCGGTACTGGGACTCTGGCTTTGAATGCTGGGTGGGGCTGATATATGGAATACTGGGTTGGTATAAAAAGGATTGTATTAGTACATTTGATTTCCATTCCTGACTGGTGAATGGGTCGATTAACTGATGTCGATTTGTGAATACTGAATGATACTTCTCCTCTAGTTGTACGTGACTGTAAAGTACTCAAGAGTATCTCACCGAACCTCAAATCAGGACGATACAGAGTTCGACCTTTCTACAGTGACTACCAGGTACCTGGCCTAAAATTGCTGGTCTCTTAGGGCCACTCATTACTCTGAACTCTAAAGTGTATTCGTCCGGCTCTGATTATCACGCACGCTGCTCGAGTGGCCAGCTGCTTTTTAAAAATGTGGCACCATCACCAACACATGGTCCAGCAGCAATAGATTAGTAATGATACATTTGTAGTTTGTCTGTAGTAGTAGTCTGTATACAATCTACGACACGCACGTGTGACATAGTGACATGATATGATGAGTAATCACACACTGGAGAGAGACAGGGAATGAGTACTGTACTTTCTGGTAATGACTCTGTCAACAGTGAGAACTGAGAGCCTTATCATCAATCCAGCAATCCTCCCATTTTCTAGATAGGTATACGGTGCTTTTTTAGCTCTGTTTTCTTCCCTTCCTCTCTGTCCACTCTCTTTCTCCCCTCTCTCTCACCTTTTCTCTCTCACTTTCTCTCTCTCCCCACCTCCCTCTCTCTCTTTTCGCATGCAAGGACACACATAAATGTCAATTGACCCGGATTTAGAGCCTCCGTATATAATTCCTATGTTAAATACACACACGGCCAGTGGCGTGAAATCACGTCTAATATTATGCACAGGAGGGTAGGAACCAGAGTGTCCCCCTCTCTCAATACTAAGTATACTATATAGGACCGATCACACGTCCACTTCTCCAAATCACCATTCTCAATGAAATTTGTGATAATTACCTGTTGACCTAGTTCTGCTGCACTGCAGCTAAAGAATCGTTCTCCTTAATTCCGATTCTAAAAGAGATTCAATATCCAGGTGTACTGTGATATGACGACAGACGGGGGAGGTTACACTTACTACATAAACTCAGCGGTACAGAATGCCATTACTTCCACCTCTACTATCAAACGGTTCTGCAGGGACTTTGATCCCATCGACATTGTATCTACCAGCCAGGTATGAGAGAGAGAGCAACTAAACCCCTCGGTATACTTGGTAAGTGAAATACCCTGGCGTTCTGTTAATTATTCATATATAAAAATATTGGTTGAATAGCCATATGCTTGCGGCTTCGCTTTACCCGCATACGCGGTGCGTGTATGGCCTCACCCCATGAGCCCCCCTTATCCACGTAGTTCAGTGTTATCATGCATTAGGGGTGCTTGAACAGGTCTCCTAAGGACGGACGGTCGTTATATCGGGGATTAGTCAGCGGCGAGTCCATCTCTGTTCCGGGTAGTGTTCACAAGATTTTACTAGGAGTATTTGTACTTACCCAATGAGTGTAATATGCCCAATGGGCCCATATCCAGATAGCATAGTTTACCATCTTTAAAACAAACAATTCCAATAGGAGGCTAAAAAAACCAGAATACCTCACAGTATAACAGAGCAACGTCTCCTGTTTTCAGGTGTACCAACTACACGTGCTTGGCGTAGCAGGTTTCCTACTTCTAAGACGACACCCGTGTTGTTATCATTCCGGAATTTTCACTCAGCGGATCCAAATCCTCTCTTCTCGATGTTCCCGTACTGTTCTTCACATGCTAGGGTTTAATATGTTCCCAATTGGGCAAAAGATGGCCATATTTTCCTGTTCGACCATCTTAGAACATAAAATGTTCCCATATTAGGGGTGGTAAAAACTAAGGAATAACATCACACTAGAGACATGGAGGGGGACGTTTCTTTTTTCCCATGTCACCACACACACACACTCAGCTTGTTCAGCTTCCCTCTTTTCTAATTTATTTTATCACATTCTCTCTCTTTTTTATCACTTTCTCTCTTTTTTATCACTTCATCGTTCCTATTATCTCTCTCTTCTTCTCATTGTGCTTCCCTCTGTTCCTTCCATCATCCGTCACACTTGTACGAATTCACTCCACACTGTTCAGGCCAATTTTATCTGACGTCAGGATGACATGATAGCACAAAACACACAAACAAACAAACAAACAAACAAACAAAACACACCATCCCTCTCTACCTTCCTAACATACCCACATCACTAAAAACACACCCTTCCCCTCTACTTCAACCACCTCTCTCGCCCCGTTTCTCTCCCTAACTCCACCCCATACACAGGAGAGACCTATCTGAGTTGTTACTACGACTGGAGTTATTTCATGGTTTGAAGGTTGAGCACCGGAGTTCCCCCGGTTATGGTACCATGTTAGGGTTGTCAGGGGAGAATAAACTGGTTTCTTTCAAGAAATACGACAGGTTGGAGATCGTTGCTGCTTTATGTGGATACAACAACAAACCAGGTTTTCAGGAAGGGAGAGAAAGAGAGAAAAAAGAGAAAAAGAGAGAAAAAAGGGGGAATCAGTATAGTAACAAACTCCCCCCTTAGCACCCCCGGATTCCTTTTCCGTGAACTATTTCTCCAACTGGCAAGCTCGCCCGGAAGTCGTCTTATCCTACCCCGTTCCGTTCCCTCTTTCTGAGTACACACTGTGTGTCTGGTTCGCTACAAATGAGACTGGGGTAAGATCATCTCTCTTCTATTCCTTCCCTTTTGTCTGCCTTTCTCTCGCACTCTCTCTCTCTCTCTCTCTCTCTCTCTCTCTCTCTCTCTCTCTCTCTCTCTCTCTCTCTCTCTCTCTCTCTCTCTCTCTCTCTTCACTCTCTTCCTATCTCTCCCTATCTTTATCTCTACATGAGCTCATTCCAGGGCACGCTATTGTCGTTTGTGGCGGGAGAGGAAGAAACTGCGATTTCTATTTCTGAATCAGGTAACAATAGTGTCATAGATCAGCTAGTAGTAATATCCCAACTCACATTTATTTAGAGTCTGAATAGGACAGCATAATGCCCCAACTCACATTTATTTAGAGTCTGACTTAAATCATATTCCCTCTCCATATCCCCCAACTTGTAATAAGGTCAGTTCTCAACTTTTAATAAGGTCAGCTCTCATTTCCCAGGTTTTTCTGATGGTCTGCCCCACCGTCTCTGTTTACTTTCCTCTGGAGGCGACCGCCAGAGCTCGTTTATTGACGGTGTGCAGATAGAAAATCTGCCGGCTCCCGCTGTCCTCAGTGGCATTATCACAGTCGGTAGGTTTGCACTGGAGAGAGAAAGAGGGAAAAACTGGAGAGAAAGGAGGGTGAAAACGAGAATTAAGAAAAATTAATTTCAGATAATTTTCCCTATTTTCCTACAGGTTACAGCAAAAGAAAACCTCAAAATAGATTCGTTGGAAGGATTGAAAGTGTGGATATTTGGGATACCGCCCAGCAGGTCTGTTGAAGTTTCCCATTAAATTCTTAACTAGTATACCACCCGGCGGTTCCGTTTAACAGTTCATTGACACTCCCTGCTAACACCCAATTCATCTTCTCAGGCTGTAGGTGTGTCCCTCAGCCCCCTGTACATTCCTGGTAATATTCTCAAATGGAGTGATCTGTACCCCCTCTCTCCAGATTCCCTCGTTTTTACAGCACCCCACCTTTTCGGTAAGAGCTTTGGTGCGAGCGCGCGCGACCCGTTCCTTTTGATGAAAGTACATCACCGTCGCTTTGCGCGCGCTCCTGCACGTGCTGAAAACTCTACCTTGGCCGTGGGAAATAGGAGGGAAATATACTTCAGAACAATATTAGCGATGTGGCGGCCGATCCATCACCACCACAATACCAGTGGAACCTTCCCGGTAGCAATTATTTATACAGTGATACCTCGATTTACGGGAACCTCGATTTACCACTTCAAAACAACACACATTTCAATATTTTGAAAGAGGGTTAAAATACACAAGAAAACACAATTAATCAACGTTTGGGGGCTGATATTTAATAGTAAAACTATCCCTGCCATACCCAAATTGTTCTGCACACTCCAAAAACCGGACCGCTCTCAAATTGTTACTGTAGCAATAGAAAATCTGGGGTGACAACTGCAAGGCCCGATTGTTTTGGTACGCCTTGTTTGTAAGAGCCTTGTAAATCGTGAACCCATCCGAATCCTCCAAGATGGTCTTGGTGATGTTAGCAAGACTGCTATACCCAATATTCTCTACCCCCATGATCTCTCTAAGAGATTGGTATCTGAAGTACCGGGGAGGGGTCTCCGCAATACTGTAGAACTCCAGCCAAGTATTATACGTATGTAGATCTACCAGCTCGCCCTTCTCACTAATCTGAGCTATGGTATAGGCTGGCTGACTGGAATAAACCGGTGACACACTAGGCAGACTATACACCAGGACTCCCCTTTCATTCAGTGAGAATGTGTCCTCGTGTTCGTGCCCCCAGAAAGTTGCTATGATGTTCTCCCTATGTTTCGAGCAGACCGAGTTGAACACGTAGAACCAATCCTCGTGCCAATTCTGCTTTAGCGCCCTGTTACTGTACAGCTCGTACAGACTCAGAGAGGGTGGGGTGTGTCCAATGATCAGTATTTTACCGGGTGCCGACTCTACAGAGTCCTCTAACCAGGCAAGTTGTGCTGCTGCGTGTGCAGCTGATATCACATGTTCCTGCATATTAACAGAGAACATGTTGGTGTTCAGGACTATGATTGTCAGTTTATCGTCCCAGGTTGCTTTGTAGTACCCTCCTTTGAGGAAGGTCTCTCTAAAATCCGGGGCCAGAACTATCCTGGAGTCTTTTAGCAGGAAGGGCTCATACAGAGCTAACAAAGACAGATACCAGCCTGGTTTGGGCAGTAAATAGAACCCAGGGAGATCATTATTGCCGATCACAGGAAATATCGCCAGACCAGGGAGGAATTTATCGAACTTCTCCGCGGCTGCTGTCACGTAATCCAGGGTTTTGGAAGCGTCCCACTCTGATAGGGCTTGATGGGCAGCAGCATCCCCCAGAAACAACCCAAACTGCTGATTAGGTGCACGGGTTTGTAGCGTCTCGTTGATGTGGTGGAGAAGGTTATCAAGGAGCATGGGGGCTGTATCACACCCTGCCATTCCATAGGTCCCCATCTCAATGTTATAGTTTTTACAGTCCTCTATATCAGGTGTAGAGATGAACATCTGTGAAGATTGGAATCACAAGATCACCGTCCTTTAACGTCCCAAGGATCGTGGCGAGAATCAAGGTCCCATGCAGTCACAAAGAACAGGGCTGCTGCGAGGACTACCACTAGGATGATTAGAGTGACGATGGTGAATATTGTCCCGGTGTTTCCCTCGGGTTTGTATTCCTCCCCCGGCGGGATGAGACCTCCTTGCTCTTCGTCGCTGGCACTGCCCTTCCCGCTGTTGATCGAGAAGTACTTGGCGCCCATCTAGGAGGAGGACTGTTAGATTTGTTATGTTCTAACTCTCCTTTACATTTGTAACGGAAAGAGGGTCGAGCTAGGCAATGTTAGATACAGTTGTCAAATATACAATTCAAACTAATAGGATATCTAATACAAGACCTACATAACCACTTGAATACTCCCAATAATTATTTTGCGGGACAATGGGATATATTATACGGATATGAAACATTTGATGAGGTGTGTCACGTTGCTGAATTTTAGACCCGCCCCTTACATTGTACAACTAACCTATGATAGAAGTGTGACTGCTGACTGTGTGACCTATAATATTAGCAGTGTGTGACTGTGTGGCTGTGTACAACAAGCAAAGTACAAGACAAGCTACACAGATGCAGAGTGAAGCGACACCTCAATATTCCCCCAAATACACCAGTTAGTTCTTCATATGTAAACAAAACAATAAAAAACAGCGCCATGATCTATTGTTATAACACTACTAGAACTACCAATAGATATCGCTATTTTTTATTGTTTTGCAACGTGCACTACCAGTGGTAGTTCACTGCTAGTACAATGGTAGTTCCATGAGGAAACTTGATAGTTTTCTCCTTCCGGCTGGACAAGATGAGTTGGTGGGTCTTGTTTTGTAGCTACAACAAAAGATCCGTAAAGAGAAAACTAAAACTTCCTCATTGACCGCTAATAAACAATTAACCTATCCTCCACCGATTCTCACTGGTAGTTCAGCTTCATATGAATTATAATGACACTACTGTTATAATACCCCTCTGTGCGAACGTCCCATCTCAAATGGGTGACTTCATAACCGATCCAAACAATGTGTCAGTCTGCTTACCGTATCATCGTCAGATTCCTCTCCACTACCTGGATTGGCAGCAGTCATATTGCCCTATGATATTATTAGATAGTATTTGGAGATGGAGATGTGTTCTAAACGAGGAGAAATTCAGGTTTTAACTATCCAACCTTGTTGAGTAACTCTCAACAAATCCAACCGGCCCACGCCCCTGGGTAAGGTGAGGTTTTTTTCGAACACTCATGGAACTTTGTTTTAGGCATCACTAGAGTTAGACCTCTACCAAAATACATACACCCAAATATATGGGCTAAGAATGGTTGCGTGTGCAATTGGGGCAAATCAAAACCGTGTCTCACCCAGGGGAGGGGGCACGAACGGAGGATTCTGAGCAAAAGAGGGCTGATAATTCCAGGTTTAACTCGAGCATAAGATGGGGCAGATAAATCGCGACACGATACAATCCGAGACTGATGATTGTATCATTCACTACCCTCAACATTGCACCCACGCACATGATGCTCATAATAATATCCAGTGAGAGACTATCCGGCATCCTCTTACTCAACAAGCATTCACCCCTTTCTAAGGAGTCTAAGGAGAGGTGAGACTATCCACCTCATTCAAAGGAGACAGAATGATCCTTGGTCCGTGTTCACTTTTCAAAGAAATTCAGAGGGAATGCAAATGTGCATACCACATGTGCCACTAGTGCCACACCTCACCTTTCATTGCTGATTGCCATGATATAAGAACGTTCTGAGTTTCGATTCGTACTAAAGTCCTACAACCTACATATACACCCCATACCATGACACTAAGTTACACTCAGACAGTAAGCCAACTTTAACTAACCTAACTGAAAACACTATTAGATTTCCCATTATTCATCACCTTGCTAAATTTGCATATTGAAACTTTATTACTGTTCGAAGGGTACAGTGGGTGGTCCTGACTGACAGAAAAGCGATTATTTGGCTTCAAAAGTACCTGTCAAGGACTGACAGTCACCTGTCAGTGTCACCTCCCCTATAACATGTTAGACTTGAGACTACATTGCCTTGCTCGACCCTGTTTCACCGAGGCCCCACACGGCGAAACAAATGTAAAAATAGAACAAAAGGCTACACCACAAAGAAATTAATGAAGATGTACCTACTGGAGAAGATGGAGTGAGGAGTATTTTACAGCAAACGATCAAGGATCAAAACGAAACTCAAACTTAGACGTGGAAAATATCAGATAAGAATGAGATAAGACATATAAAACATACAACTGACACTCAAATAACTGTATCTCGCCTGATGGCTCGAGGTTGTAAATGCTGAAGACGTGAAATACACTTTGAGGTGATGAGTGCACTGTTAGTTCTACTCCTGGAACTGAGCTGGTACTCTGCCGTCCCTCCCAACCTGGGACTCCGCATTATTGAGATAGACATGCCCGTCTCTGATGTCTTCCATATCTTCCCCTGCTGGGGCTGGTTGGTAAAAGTGTCCATGTAAAACTCGTCCGACCGGACCTTGCTGGGGCTGAAGAAGTTGTTTACCCACCGTCTTAGCCGCTTCATTCGACAATAGTAGAGCACCGGGTTGAGGGCTGCGTTCCAGACCATACACTGAACCTTGGCGATGTGCCAACTGTACCAAAACATGAAGGGAGAACCGAAGAAGAACCCAGGGTAGGCGATGTCAAAATACTTGGACGCCACGTTGTGAATTAGATTGGTGAACAGGGGTAGGTTACAAAAGAGAAAGAGTCCTGTGAACATTGCTATGGTAACGCTAGCTTGGAATCTCCCCTGTTCCTTCTTAGCCCCGCCCGAGGCCGGGGAGTGCTGCCTAGCAGCCGTCACTTTAGTGGAGTAATGCAGCTTTATAATGGAAACAACCAGACTTACAAATATTAGTATCGGGGGTAGTCCGATCTGGATGGCGTTAACAACGTGTTCCCAGGGGTACTTGTAGTTGTAATAACAGTAGACCCCGTCCCAACTGTACCGGAACCGCTCCCTTGTCGTGGAGTTGATAACAGCGAATAACAACCCAGAGATAAGGAGGAGGGGGTATCCCACTACCGCCACCAGAACGGCCCACTTTCCGCACTGTGTAGAACGGTTTCACAATGGCAATCGTGCGTGTTGCACTCAGGATTAACACCAGGAATATTGATAGTTTCGTTTGTAACAGGGATACTGACTCCCACAGAATACAGAGTGCCTTTGTACTGGAACCACAAGGGTCGTCTCCCCGCGAAGAGAGATACAGCGACGGGGAGATTGAAAATACACGATACACTATCAACTACACAGATAGTTATGTAGAGTCGAGTCACTAGATCCTTCCGGGTCTTCCCAGCGAAGAACTGTGCTGATAGGACGTTGCCAGGACAACCTATTACAGCACAAACCACCAAGATGGTTGCTAGGAAGTAGTCCAGGGGAGGACTGAAGCACCCCACTGTTTCGTATTTGGGGAACTTCTTTAGACAGAATGGATCGCGAGAGCTGCAGTTTTCAAACTCCATCGTGAACGCAAAACACCGACCTGTCATGTCAAATCATACACAGCAGCTGCAATCCTTCTATCCTGGAGGGAAATTAGAGAGTAATTTAGAGACAATGACACCTGACAAAAGGGAAATTATAGCGGCATTATAAGTTCAATAGAATGAGAAAAACAGAGAATATATCGAGAGATTGAACTATTAAGATTGTACAAAACTCGATCGAGTGGTGCCAGCGATTGAGATCTAATGTTATGAAGTTCATATACCAATGGTAGAGGGGGGGGGTTCCAACCTATTTGTTGTACGTTTGTACGGAAAAAAACACGGGTTTCCTCAAACAAAAAAATACAAAAAAATACAAAAAAGTACAAAAAAATACAAAAAAATACAAAAAAATAAAACGGGGTATAAACGATTAAACAAAGCTTTTCTGATCGTTGAAACTTTAGTTTATGATCATAATTGTGTCATAAATTCCTATTAAACTGTGGTTTCATACAAAATTAGCAACTTTTTCTTATAATTGGAAGATAAAAACATCTTTTAATCATGTTTTAATTGTTCTTTATCAAAACACAAGGAAATATTCTATTCAAAATTTTCGAAATCTGAATCAATGATGTTTACTTTTTCGAATTTCGAATGAAAGATAATAATTACACGACAAACGTTCCTAGGTGGTACATTAGGACAAAAGGAACCCGTCCATGAACTTTTACTAGGCACCCACCTCCATAATTTGTTGTGCTTTTTTTTGTACTGTTTGTTTGCCAGGTTAGACTGTTTTATAAAATAAAAGAGTTTGAACAAAACAACTGTTTGTACGAAAAATTGGAATTTCTAAGAGAGAAAATCTTTCCAAATCGAACTTTCTATCCAAGAAAGTATTACCGAATCGCAATTTCTTACCGAGAAAATTTTTCTCGAATCGTATTTTCTAAGCGAGAAATTTCCCCGAATCGCAATTTCTTACCGAGAAAATTTTCTTGAATCGTATTTTCTAAGCGAGAAATTTCCCCGAATCGCAATTTCTTACCGAGAAAATTTACTCGAATCGTATTTTCTAAGCGAGAAATTTCCTCGCATCGCAATTTCTTACCGAGAAAATTTTTCTCGAATCGTATTTTCTAAGCGAGAAATTTCCCCGAATCGCAATTTCTTACCGAGAAAATTTTTCTCGAATTGTATTTTCTAAGCGAGAAATTTCCCCGAATCGCAATTTCTTACCGAGAAAATTTTCTTGAATCGTATTTTCTAAGCGAGAAATTTCCCCGAATCGCAATTTCTTACCGAGAAAATTTTCTCGAATCGTATTTTCTAAGCGAGAAATTTCCTAGCATCGCAATTTCTTACCGAGAAAATTTTCTCGAATCGTATTTTCTAAGCGAGATATTTCCCCGAATCCCAATTTCTTACCGAAAAAATTTCTCGAATCGCATTTTCTAAGCGAAAAATTTCCCCAAATCGCAATTTTTACCGAGAAAATTATCCCGAATCGAAATTAGTACCGAGAAAGTGATCTCCAACTGAGAAAATTTTCTCGTAATCGTAACGGTAATCTGAATCAATGATTTCGTTTTTTTAGAATTTCAAAAACGTGTACTTTTACACACTTTTTTAGTATGTAATTTTAGCAGGAAAATGGACGACAATGGAACTAAAAACGTTCATATATATGATAGATGGTACATGAACATAAACGGAACCCAGCTATGTATTATTTATTAAGTATAAATACTTTTATCAGGCACCCACATCCTTCATTATTTTTTTGTATTTTTTTGTATTGTTTGTATGGAAAAAAACAGGAATTTCGGATACTTTTATGTATGGTCCGTACAAAACCGTACAAAACCGTACAAAAAAATAGGTTGGAACCCCCCCTGGTAGAGTTAATGCGGGATAATATATGTTTGACAATAATTTGACAAAAATAAACTCTCTTTCTCTCTCTCTTTTGTCCAACAATAAACTCACTCCATCTATGTTAAACTATCTACAAAACTCTCCGAGCTCTTAATATGTGAAACAGCTTTAAAGGTCCTCTGACTCGAAAAAACAACTTTGTCTAAATTGATAGTATGTGAAAAATCATGAAGATTCCAGGTTATCTCACACTCTACGGATTCCTCCTTCCCCCTCTAATTAGGTGTTAAAAGGTTGCCCCCTTCCGAGCTGAGACAGCATATGAGATCTCTCCCCCTTTGTGTTTACACACAAAAATTGAGTACATTTACAAACAATGAGATTACTGACAAGTGTGATATCGTAATTTATCCATGATAAATAAAATTTAAAAAGGAAATCTCAAAACACGTTTCTTCAACTTAGTGAATGATTTGTATAAGTCATAAATCATCGCAGATGACAATAAACTGAACACAATGTAAACTTTTACACATAAATACAAAGAGCCCCCTTTCCCATATGCTGTCTCAAGGGAGAGAAGTTCCACACCTGTCAACACCTAATTAGACCCCTTAGAGATAACCATATGAGGTGGGACATACATCATTGTTCATGATTTTCCATGTAGTGTCATAATAAGTCAAAAATAGAAAATTGATTTTCGGGTCAGAGGGCCTTTAATAAAGTGCTGTTTATATTCCTGAACATGTTCTAAACATGTGTAATTAGACTGCAGTAACATGTTCTACTAAAGTCACTATGAAGAGAATTAATTGCGAGGAAGATTGCAGACTTGCAGGCGGTATACAGGATAGAAAAATTGATTCATATCCTGGTACATTGCATCATTGCAACAACGACAACAGATCTGACAAATCTTTATTCTTTCTCAGGAGAATAAGAAATCAGATCCTCTATTATACCCATCAAATTATTTCCAAGTGTGCTGTAATAAGAGTGGTGCCTCAGAGGGCAACTTCAACTGTCAATACAGGGCAACTTCAGCTGTCGCTGCAATTCAAGAGACGGTGTTGACAGCATAGATATAGATAGATATAAATGTCAGATACACGACAGTTTTGTCGTTTGAAGAGGGCACAGGATAAAGTCAAACCTGGCTCCTCGGAGGAAAAGGTTATGCTCGATAAATGGAGGTTTGATTATGTATGTGTCGCCTACTTAGTACTTACTGGTATATGGCCATTTATACTGACTAAATGGGTGGCAAAGATTAATATCCAGGACAAGATTAAGACAATATGTTAGTGTAAGGAAAACAGACGATGGGGTAGCTCAAACTCCTTAATTCTTGCTTGCTAAAATGTGAGGAAGGTAAGGTCAAGGACATGGTGGGAATCATTGAAAAGGACCGCCAAACACTAGCAAAAGGGGAGCTCGCAGTACAAAACTATTATGATTGAAGAGGAAAGGAAGAGGAAAGCTATCTGGGATGGGCCAAGAATTTATGACAGGGAAAGGAAAAGGGAAAGACTTTCGTGACAGCCTGTTTAAACCTCAAATGACAGGAATTGTTGCGTAAAGGGAGGTACTCAACAAAGAACTGTCAGCGTGATGCCTGAAAGACAAAATAAAGGTATTTCGGACATGACGACAACTTTGAAGGAAGTTAATATCCTACATACCACGTCGTCTACTTAAAACGGAAAGTAACCTACTAACCTAATCGCTTTATGCCACTATATAGACGTTACAAAGGCCAAGGTACGGAGCTGTCTCTGTCTCGAGATTATCTGATTATATTATATATGAGCCTTGCAGTACAATTATGCACATGGTCATGGTATGGCAATTAATATATAGAAGAAGCTGCAATTAATATGGAACAGCTCCGAGCTCTAAAATGGGAAGACAGAGCTGCTCCGGAGCAAGAGGAGGGAGGGGGTTGTACACAAAGCACTTCATTGTTTACTGTATAATAATAGGAATAAGGAAGGCCTCCGAAGACCGTTTAAAATTGTTACACAATTCCTAGAAGTTGTATAATGAAGCTAGATCTGACTCTGAGGAGCATAGCTGTCACATACAGATGCCTGCACGCGGAGTGAATAGTAATAGTGATATGCATAAACTGGTGATCTTTTACCATCATGATTAACGGATAAGCCAAGAAGAGCCCAAGGAGGCGTGTTTATATCTAGTAATACTACTACGAATGAGATGTTTATCCAGTACTGATTCCAGCCTTTTCGTACGAAAGTGGCAGTAGGGGGCAGTAGTGTAAGTTACTAAACGATGACCAGGGTCATCAGTTCAATGCAGCTAGTTCATGAAGTGAGGAATGAGGAGGCAGAGATGACAATTCAGTGACACAATATGATAAAAGCTTTGACTAACGACTTCTAGAACATTCCAATCGGCGTTTTCTATCCCATGAAAAGTCAAAAGTATGACGATCGTGCTCCATAACCATTTACCCAGTAAATGCATGTCGCAAGTGCACTATTGGAGATAGAGAGGGGTAAATTGTTACACTTCTTCACCAGACACCAGCTGTGGCATCCATCATCTTTACAGACATGGAATGCGTTATAAAGAGCTTCAGTGAATATAGGAGTGAGAGACTGGGAGTGAGAGACTGGGAGTAAGAGACTGAGAGTGAGACATATATTGAGAGACAATGAAGCGAAGTAAGGAGGTGACAGAGTTATAATATACCGCCACGGTAAAGAAGTGAAAAGTGAAACCGCAGTCCAATTGAGCTCAAGTACGATTTTTATTTTCATTAGTAAAAGGCGAGAGATTTATTCGTGATACAGTGAGCAGTGAGACCAATTGAGAATAGGAAAACAAAGAATCGTTATTGCGATTACTACAGGTGCAGTTACCTGTTGACAAGTTGAAACCTAATGAGCGAGACAAGTACTGCACAGAGTTAAATGGAACTTTGATGCCAGGGAATGTAATTCGACTACAAAGTGTTTAACGGCCTAACGCGTACACCTCCGGCACATTCTCGCTGGTTGCCATGGTCAACATGTCAACAACACAGCAATGATGGTTCAGGTCGCAGTGACAAAAGGAAATAAACTGGATGAATTGTTACTTCATATGTATAGTAGTGGCGGGACAATGACTAAAGAAACACATACAAGCTTTCAGCTGTGACCTCAAATGGCCAGGAAGAAAGGGATTGAATCACAGTATGAAGATTGGAGAACTCCGGAGGTGCAAGGGAGGCCATTATTATGAGGGGGAATGTGGACCCTCATCACGATAAAGTCCTTATACGGAACCTTTTGGAAAACCGGAAAAAAATGTGTTTCTGCAATCTACCTTAGGGTCACCACACACCAAAGTTAAAATTAAAATTAAAATTTTGATTTTAAACCCGCACACACCAGCGGCCGTTAAAATTTCTCTCCCCATTCTAAAAGTAACAATCTCACGCACGATTTTGACGGTCGCGTTGGATGACAAAATTTTAACACGCCGTTAAAATCGCGCGCGATATTGTTACTTTTAGAATGGGGGAGAGAAATTTTAACGGCCGTTGGTGTGTGCGGGTTTAAAATCAAAATTTTAATTTTAATTTTAACTTTGGTGTGTGGTGACCCTTATAGATAATTTTGCTAAGATGATTTTTTCCTTCCGGATAATGTTTAATGAAATGTCTTAAAAACATGCCTATTTACTTGTTGAGTAACTCAACAACTATTTACCGTAAAAACGTTTCGGATAAAACTCTGAGTGGAGTCTTAAAAGCGTACCAAAAGAGGGGAAATTCCCATAGCACTTTATTGTCTAATTGTAGGTGTGGGTAAGAGAGTCAAGCAACTGATAGGGAAATTGAAGAAAGGCAGCTGTAGGTGCCACACAGATTTTTTGCTAGCCGCAATATTAAAAAGTGAGATCAAGCGTAGGGTGGAATGAAAGGTTAAGTTCTTGGAAATTGGCACAGTGATCTATGTGGTGTTTATTTTCGTTCGGTAGTTATACTACCACGGTAGTACTACGGTATTACTATAGAGAGCATTCCCCAAGGGGATATTATAGCATTCATAATGTCTGTACCAGGGGTCGGTTCCTAAAACTCTAGATTAGCATAGTAGAATATTATTAAGTAGCATTTAGATGTAGTAGAAGTAGCATTTAGAACGCTCAATCAGAGAATGAAAATCTGACCTTTTCATCCAGAGAAAATTAATAACCTATCAAACTTAAATAGTGTTAGTAGAGTATACCGGCGGCCTCTAGGGTTGAACAACATGTAAACACGGTGGTATCAAACTTATTATGATTATTCTAGAAGTTAAAAGAAATGAGAGAAAGAGAGAAAGAGATAAAGAGAGATAGAAATATAGTTTAGGCTTCTCGTACTCGCAGAGCTAGACATACGTAAAGCAGCTTGAGACCTAGTTTATTATATGATATACTCAGCACAATCTCCCTTTATACAGCTCGTGCCCCCCCTTAAATAGTTAACAAACTATCTGAATGAAATATTCGACTGCTATTTACTTTGAGAGAGAGCGAGAGTTGACTCGCCCCATGAGGCGGAACACATGGGGTGTTCCTTACTTTGATCAGTTCAGCAATGACGCCGGGAAATTAATTATTTAGCGTGGTGGAGGAAATGGTTGCCTTGCTCGACCCTGTTTATAAAGATAAAACAAAATGGGTTTGAACAAAACAATGAAATGGATCGGTTTAACTTGGATCGGAGTATAAGGGACTAATTGGGATATGAAGTAGAGCCCTTGTTTTGCGGTTCCATGTACTTAGCACGTATAATATTAAATATATACCGGTCCATCGCAACTGTAATGGCCATTAATGGCAGTAAGCTCAGTGGGTAGAATACACTTACGTCTAAGACTAATAGGTATCCGAGACTGCATTACTACCAATACTGGTGAACAATGGAACTGAATTATTGTCCCGCGGTGGCTATGAGAATTGTTGGTGAACATGACGTGTAGATTTGATGTGGTGGTATTGGTGGTGATATTTAATTGTAATCAGATGAGAAACAGAGAAATCGAGATGAAGAGGGAGAGAAATTGTGATGGATTATATACTTGATCTGTGCAGAAGTGATGCTGGCGAACACGTGCTCGACAGTGTTACTGAACAACATGAAACTTTGAGTAAACAAAACATCTAGTTTCGATAAAGGGATATGAATATGAATATACTAAGATCTGCGAGGGGAGAGAAGAGATGCTGGCGAGGGGAGCTGGGAGACAATGAAAAATGATCAAAGGGAACTATATAACTGTGAGAATGAGACTCTGTGATACATTTTCTAAATAGACAAGAGAAATTATTCAGACGGTGGTCTGTATGTGGTGTTAGAAAGCATACCATATTCGTTTGAACCTTTAACTAACCCGGGCGCCCAGACTTTTCGTAAGTTGCTCGAAGACTAAGCAGTACAATCTTCATTAGATAAGAATGAAGATTAGAAGGACAAGAATAGAGGTAGAAGAGAAAATAGAGGTAGAAGAGGAAATAGAGAGGATTGAGATTAGAATAACCATGCGTGGTAATCTTGATCCTGGCCAGTAGAGGAGAAGGAGACGGAGAGAGAAGTTTGGAAGCGAAGGAGAAGGAGAGGGAGGGGCGGAGGGTATTTCCAACTGACATCAGCACAGATTGGAATACCGCTAATTGGAATTTGGCCTACAAATATATATGAAGCATATCGAGCTGTCCAGTGAACATGTGTAACGTTCTACAGAAGTTGTCAGTGGGTCGAGCACTAGCAACTAGTCAGAGGGATCGAACAAACTGCACCATTCATTTGTCCAATTATACTGCAGCGCGAAAGATAATTATCCGGAGACAAGCTTTTGATCCCAGACTGGATAACTATGCAGTAAAACCTCTTATTATTCCAGAGGCTTATACCCCCTAACTGTTTTGTATATAGTAAGAATATAATCCAGTATGCACCGTGACACCAATTGTAAGCGAGGTAGAATATGCAAAGTTTAATCTACTAAAGGCACGTGCAGCTTTATAATCAATCGAAATTTTGAGCAAATCCAATCCCATTATGAACCATCTCGCTACATTTTCAAACGCTATGGCGTTATTAATTTGTATCTGTTTCGGCTCTCATTCAGTTACATAATAGAAGATGTTAGAAAAATATGACGAGGCCACTAGATACAAGAGTCTTGGTGGAATAGGGATATAAAACAACCGTTCAAAGAGCCCCAAGAAAGGGTTAGCGACACGCTGACTCGGCGTGATGCCTGGTAGTACTGAGTTGCTTACTTGACAGTTGAACAGTTCATAGCAGACGCCCCTAATTACACCATCGGTGTATCAGACATATAGCTCATTATACGCCATGCTTTTGAATAAGCAAACGTATTTATTCAAATCAGGTTGTGCACAAGTCTTTATTCAAATCAAGTTGCGCACAAAGCAAGATCTTACTTTAAGTAACCAGCTGCTGTCTCGCCAGTATCACAACTATGAAACTAAAATGAGTGATTTGGTGACTTATGCTAAGCAAACTGCATAACGCCCGGGTATGGGTAACTACATGGCACTGGACTCCTTCATCTCGGATATTCTATTGAATTAAATACTTTTTACCAGGGACTGCAGCAAATTACAGTCTTGTATCGTATATGATATAAAACCCCACCAAAGGGAGGGGTTTATATACTTTAAATAAGTCAGGATTTATTGATCATAAACTTTAGCGGCTAAACCGGACTTGGATGTTGATACTATTATATTAACTCGAAAGCATATATATATAGACGATTAAAAACGTAGATCAGCCACCACTACCGGTGTGTATAAAATAAAGAGATATGAAACTGAGAGCGAGATCGAGATCGAGAGGCGAGATCGAGAGATTCAGAGAGCGATCGAGATGTATAAGAGAGCGAGATGCAGAGAGCGAGCGAAAGAGAAAGATTCATAGAAGGACTCTTTCCATGAGTTTTTATCTCCTTCTCACTCAACTCTATTTTAATTGGAAATTCGATCATAGGAGAATTATAATGCCATCTTGCTAGAAAAGCTGTACTGTTTATTCGGGGCCTGGCAAGGCCCCCCGACCCGAATATAACCCAAACTCAATCCATCCCCCCTAAAACATCCCCCCTAAAACTAAAACAACGGGGCCGAGCCGACAGGCCCTTAATACCAGATGAAAAAAAAACCATAAAACCATAAACCATAAAACCATAAACCATAACCATAGATATTTTTAGAGTGAAAGTTTTGAAGCCCCCTGAAGTAGAAGAGAGGTGTTCTATGGCTCGTTGGAAAGGTCTCGAGGTCCCGCGACGTATAGGGGGTGTGGCGATGGCCATACCCAAACCTATAAGGGGCAGGACGCGAAAAACAGTCAAAATAAGGGGTATACAGAACTCGGCAATTAGAAGGAGTAGAAAGGTGTTCTAGGGTGCGTTCGAAAGCTCTCGAGGTGCTGAAGTAATTGGAATGTAATTGGAAGTAATTACATGTAATTAAAATGTAATTACATGTAATTAAAGGGTAATTACATGTAATTAAAAGGTCTAAATGACCCCAAAAGGTTATTTAAACATATTTTGACGTATTTGGAGGCCCTGAGACCAGCGGGTGGCCAAATTAAATCCGGTTTCGGGTCGGCTGACGTAAAAACTCCGCGTTTTGGTCGATTAAACCATAAAACCATAAACCATAAAACCATAGATATTTTTAGAGTGAAATAAACCATAAACCATAACCATAAACCATAACCATAGATATTTTTAGAGTGAAAGTTTTGAAGCCCCCTGAAGTAGTAGAGAGGTGTTCTATGGCTCGTTGGAAAGGTCTCGAGGTCCCGCGACGTATAAGGGGTGTGGCGATGGCCATACCCAAACCTATAAGGGGTAGGACGCGAAAAACAGTCAAAATAAGGGGTATACAGAACTCGGCAATTGGAAGGAGTAGAAAGGTGTTCTAGGGTGCGTTCGAAAGCTCTCGAGGTGCTGAAGTAATTTGAATGTAATTGGAAGTAATTACATGTAATTAAAATGTAATTACATGTAATTAAAGGGTAATTACATGTAATTAAAAGGTCTAAATGACCCCAAATGACAATTCAGACATATTTTGACATATTTGGAGGCCCTGAGACCAGCGGGTGGCAAAATTTAATCCGGTTTCGGGTCGGCTGACGTAAAAACTCCGCGTTTTGGTCGAGGTAAACCATAACCATAAACCATAGATATTTTTAGAGTGAAAGTTTTGAAGCCCCCTGAAGTAGTAGAGAGGTGTTCTATGGCTCGTTGGAAAGGTCTCGAGGTCCCGCGACGTATAGGGGATGTGGCGATGGCCATACCCAAACCTATAAGGGGTAGGACGCGAAAAACAGTCAAAATAAGGGGTATACAGAACTCGGCAATTAGAAGGAGTAGAAAGGTGTTCTAGGGTGCGTTCGAAAGCTCTCGAGGTGCTGAAGTAATTGGAATGTAACTGGAAGTAATTACATGTAATTAAAATGTAATTACATGTAATTAAAGGGTAATTACATGTAATTAAAAGGTCTGCATGACCCCAAATGACAATTCAGACAAATTTTGACATATTTGGAGGCCCTGAGACCAGCGGGTGGCAAAATTTAATCCGGTTTCGGGTCGGCTGACGTAAAAACTCCGCGTTTTGGTCGAGTAACCATAACCATAAAACCATAAAACCATAGATATTTTTAGAGTGAAAGTTTTGAAGCCCCCTGAAGTAGTAGAGAGGTGTTCTATGGCTCGTTGGAAAGGTCTCGAGGTCCCGCGACGTATAGGGGGTGTGGCGATGGCCATACCCAAACCTATAAGGGGTAGGACGCGAAAAACAGTCAAAATACGGGGTATACAGAACTCGGCAATTAGAAGGAGTAGAAAGGTGTTCTAGGGTGCGTTCGAAAGCTCTCGAGGTGCTGAAGTAATTGGAATGTAATTGGAAGTAATTACATGTAATTAAAGTGTAATTACATGTAATTAAAGGGTAATTACATGTAATTAAAAGGTCTAAATGACCCCAAATGACAATTCAGACATATTTTGACGTATTTGGAGCAATTGGAAGGAGTAGAAAGGTGTTCTAGGGTGCGTTCGAAAGCTCTCGAGGTGCTGAAGTAATTGGAATGTAATTGGAAGTAATTACATGTAATTAAAGGGCAATTACATGTAATTAAAGGGTGATTACATGTAATTAAAAGGTCTGCATGATCCCAAATGATAATTTAAACATATTTTGACGTATTTGGAGGCCCTGAGACCAGCGGATGGCCAAATTTAATCCGGTTTCGGGTCGGCTGACGTAAAAACTCCGCGTTTTGGTCGAGGTTATTAACATAACAATAATATTCCGATTATGTTATTCTACTCCAACTATACAAGGCAATTTCGTGACTTCATCTTTGAGGTTCACGATAGAGACTTAATGAAGTTGAAAAGATATTGCCAAGTAAATTCTAAAGATAAAGTCGTCTCCGGGGTGCAGAAGACTGTTGAGCTATGACCGTGGGATAACGTAACGTGGATAATATCCACTGGATATACCTATAGCGTTTAGTGGGATTTCGCTCATATTAACATAGCCATATGTAGAATTTGGGAAGCTTTTGCATAAAAAGAAGGGAAGGTAAAACGGCTGCTACTATTGCTCCAATTTTTCCGCGGGTGATGCTGTGCTTGAGACAGCGTGGCGTGATACCATAGAAGTAGAGGGGGAAAAGAGCAAATTTAACCTACTCTAAAATTGTATTGGGAAGTTTTTTACGAAGGAATGGAGTCACCGGCCAAGGTTCACCCTTTTCTGCCTAATATAATGATATCGTTTATGCTGTGAATGGCGGGTAGAGGATTACAGAATTGTTCAGCTGAAATTCAGGAGTAATATAATAGTGCGAGCATTTTATCAAATATTCAATGAGCTTATCTGATATTAGTGATTAGTGTATTGACTCATATCACGTGACACAGCACTTCTTCATGCTACCACTCCCCTCTATGTTTTGAGAACACGGCTACACGTGATACTTCCACGAGTGGTAGTACTAGTAGAACATATGCGGTGCATTTTATATCAGCTCCTGCATGGCCTGGAATAATAAAATATATGCTCAGTAGGGGGTCCCAACACACCCTTACACCCTCTCTCTCTCTTTCTCTCAACTCTTTCAGCCATGTGTTTATTAAACTTGTGAGGCACAAAATCAGGTTCAACAAACGAGTACTGCGTTGTGGTATTGCACGAATGGACTGCACCGCGGGAGAGCATTCGATCAGCATAAACTTGAATAAAGTTAGAACTACAAAAAAATGGGGTTTGAACGAATAGACTAGTGACTTTATATGCCTCTCTATCTCGCTGCTCATCATCAGCATATGCAAATGTTTTATAAGCTCCCCAAACGCAGCTCACTCATTTAGTATTGCATTTGTAATGAAAAGAGGGTCTCGTGCAAAATCATTAGTTATAAAAGAAGTGAAGAGTTAAATTGTTAACGAGTGAGAGATGGTGGTGCTCAGGGGAAGTAAAGCGGGAAGGGAAATTGATAAACTGTTTATACTACCCGGCTTTTGATATGAAATGACAAACATTGCTAGAAAAGTAGTTATACCATCTTGAGCATCAAAAAATTTTAACTAAAAATGCAGTACTACACCATACAAATCTCAATCATCCTCTAGTTCTACTACAAAATTTCTCTAAAACATATCTCTACTACAAATTTCTCTATAAAAACTCGAGTTCAGGAGTTCACATCTCTCTGTCAAATCAGATCAAAGAGTGACGTCACATCTCTTTCTCTCAGATCAGTCCAGCCAGACTCTCCACGGAGGTCACCTCATGTTTCTCTCGGTCAGGGGTAGTGACGTAGATATTACCCTCAAACACCCACATATCCCGAACTTGACCGTTCCGGTAGGCAGTTAGGGCCGCTTTCTTGATCTCCCGGCGACGGTTGGTCAGCTGCTCATCTACAAACAACTTCTGAGGGAACCTGGAACAAAGTCAGGATCAGTGTTAATCACCTGACACATAATGTCTTGCTGTTACAAATGTAAAGGAGGGTTAGAACATAACAAGACACAGATGTGTGAGCTGTAATGATGTAGTGTGGTTGATTATCTGCAGGATGCAGTGACTTCTTTTGGATTTTCTGGTGGTTGATTTGTGGAAAGGGCGTGAGTTGCTCTGCCGAAGTCTCATACAGCATACTCGCTCTGTGATGTCATTTAATAAAATAAAGTGGAGTGAGACCTACTGCAGCAGCACAATGCGTGAGAGTGTGGTACAATTACCGTTCGAAGCCCCGAATGGCCCTGATTGGGAAATGTTCCAGTTGTCTCTTCCTACGGAGAAGCTGTGATCTAGCCCTGAGGGCCTCCTCGTTGTGATAAAACAGGGCAACCACCGGGCTTGTTCTACTGGGCCTCCTGCAAGATATTATTGAAAACTGTAAGACTGGGAAAGTACAATGGTATTAGCATAGTGAAAGAATGGGGGATGTGAATTCTGAACTGCAATGCCTCGTTAATACTAACCGGAACAGGTAGAAGATATCTCTGATGAGGTTTACTCTGAGAGGTACATCAACTGCCGTTGCAAGTCCGGCCACAAGTTGTTTCAGACGGCTCGGGGACAGCTGAGTGGGGACGTTGATGATAAGGATTCTGTCGTACAACTTATCTTGTCTCCTTCCATCCTCCTCCCACTCTAGTTTCGCTATTCGCTCCTGGAAAATACAGGGGTTATCGAGTTGGTAGCACAGTATACCTACCCGTGGCTGGAGTGTGAAGTATAGGGATTCTATGAGGGGATACTAAGGCTTGGAATGGTATGGGAAACATGTGATCATCTGTCAAAACGAAGAAGGACGTGAGTAATGAATGTGATCACATTGGGTGAAATAACGGTGAGCTTTCAAAATAAGTGTGATCACACTTCAGGGTGAAATAATTAAATAGTGATCTGTCAGGTGAAATGTGATCAGTGTGTGATCACACTGGGTGTTTGTTACCATGCAGATTCTGTTGTTGACACTATTCTCCTCTGAGCTCTCCTGCCACTCACTAATACTCTCCATTATACCCTTGAAGAGAGCATCCAGTGCGGAATCAGTATACTGGCTCACAGCAACCTCACTACCCGTCAGGTGGGTCTCACTAGGGAGGTCTCTATCCCAACCCTGCCAGTCGTTATCAGCCCACGGATTATTGTCTTCAATGTCACCCCAGGCATTGTCACTGTGGTTAGGACCCCATTCGGGCGGTGTTGCCACCCCCACCAGTGCATCAAGGTCTTCCACCCGCAGCGCTCCTTGGGTCAACCCTGCTGCCTCCAAACTCGCTGTACTGGGACCTGCAGCAGCGTTAATCGGGGCAGACTGCACCCTTCTACGGTTCTCACTGCTTGCATCATGAACGGATGATCTGGTCTCATTTCTGGGATCATGGACGGATGATCTGGTTTCACTAACGTGGTCGGGTATTGAGCTTAGATTGGAAGTGATGGAAACCGTATCATCTCCAATAACTACAACACTGCTGCCAATACTACTTGTATCATCTTGTTGGGCTACAATTGGGGGAGTTTACTTCTGGTTAGACACCATGGTTACCATGATGGTTACCATAATGGTTACCATAATGGTTACCATGGTTACATAAAACAACAACTAAACTGACTAAACTACCGGCGATCAGGTTCTTACTAAATTGCGCTCTTTCCGACATTCTCTCTGATTTTCTTTGAAACAAAATGTATCTTTTCACAACTTTGGTGGCTTTCTCTGACTCTCGAAGCAATACAACAATTTAGGAAATGAATTAGTTAAGCTGTGATACAACGAGTATAGCTAGCTATCTCTCATGTGAAACAGCAGTGTGACAAACTACTGACTTTCACTGCCATAAGCAGGTCACAATCCCACACACATGTATTGATCTACAGCTGGGTGACGACTAGTCACTGGCGAGGTCATCACTCATCATGATTATATTCACTGTCATCTCCGCCCGTATGACACACGTTTTGTCAGCGTAGTGTCACTGATTTAATCGATATACACTGAAGGTGAAATAATTGGTGAACTTTATTTCGAAAAGTTTCAATTGAATTTCACATCAGCCATGAAGGTATTGCCCCCTAGATTACTATCAGTATCACCTCGGCCTATCACTGTCCTATCCACCAGCCTACCACCGGATTATCACCGGTCTAAAAGAAATTTTTAACATGCCACTTCCAGGAAGCTCAGCTTGTTATTCGAATATAGAAAGACCTTGTAAGTGCTCAATATGAATTGTTACAATCAGAAAGTTGTAGCCAGGCTTTATTTCAAGAACGCATACCTACCTTTTGGCAAATTCCAGGGACTTCCATTATGTGTAGAAGCTACAAAACTACACACGTATTCCCTTCTCATGTACTTGTGATGTATAATATATGTGTGCTATGCTAATATATGATCCATATTTTACAGCACACGTCTTCTCACCATGATATCCAAACGGATAGTTATTCCATATTTGGTTTGAATATGTTTACCCGATAATTAGAATGTTCCCTGATGTTGTAATTACATGTGTCTCATGTACGTCTGATGACACGTGGACAACATAAAGTAATTCCTTACTGCTAGTTCCCCCCTAGATATAGGCATGTGTTGAAATGTGCTTTATGCTACGGCTGTTTCTTCTTCATATTGTGCTACACAATGTTGCTTCAACCTCTGATTACCCCATGGAATTATCCTCTGATCACCTCGAGGAGGCACCCTCTCACCTCATTGAGGAGCCCTCTTACCAGGATCCTGTTCCTTCTGTTGCTACCTAATACATGTTCTGCTTGGTTCATAACGGTGGAAGATGGATACTTCTCCACAACTGGAGCTACCATTGCTCCCTATGATGCAGATAATGCAACCGAGACTCCCATAGATACGGCCATAGCAACCGAGACTCCTGCCACCACATTTCCACCCATGAGGGATCAGCGGGTTACAACTGGGAAGCAGCCAACAACCATCCCTCCTATGATTGTTAAAGCAGAGACACAACCTGCTGTCCCGACCCTACCACAGTTAGAGGATGTCAGTACCTCCTCCGGTATTGGAGAGTTCAGGGTAGCTACTGAACCTGCTAAAGAGGATGATCGTGGTGATACTGATAGGGACTCTGATGATATTAACGAGGGTCCCGTTAACCAGCCTGGCAGGTTTACCCTGCCCACATTTGATGTAGATTGGCTCCACGAGACGGAGTACGAGAGGGAATGTAGCGGGACAGGGGGTTTGCCATTTCGATGCATTCAGCAACCCAAAACTCCACCTTGCTGCCTTCAAACTTCAGGCAAGTAGCTACATCGCCCAATATAATGTCGCGATTTTTTTGAATTTTGGAGTGGCCTTCAAATTTTTCGAGAGCGTATTTTCTTCAAAAGGATCGTAAAAGCATATGATCTGGTTAAAAAGAGTAAGTACTTGGGTTCATGTATGTCCCGGGCAGACACGCATGGCATGTTAGAAAGAGTTCTTTCCAACATGTCATGCATGTTATCAAGCTCAATTGTATGGTGTAGATAGTGGAGTCCCATCCTATTGCTTTTTTATGAGGGGGGGGGGGTAAACTTATAGATTTTGGTGATGGGGGGGGGGGGGTAAACTTATAGATTTTGATGATGGGGGGGGGGTTATCTCTTGTGTTTCTTGAATGAGTTGATGAGTGTCGAAAGATGTCAACATGTTGCATAATTCGGGCAGTTTATCTGAATCTCCATCATACGTGTTCTACTAAACACAGTTCATTTTCTAATTCGCTGGAAAGCCCATCCTTTTGTTCTGCTACATTTATCTTATCTCTCTTTCTCTTCTTTCTCTCTCTCTTTCCGACTTTTTCTCTGTCTCTCCCTCTCTCTCTATCTCTCTCCCTCTCTCATTTTTTGCTGCCTTCCTTTGGAGCCCCTGCTTACTCCCTGGGTTTAAATGGTCCCTAGAGTTGTCTTATTTTTACATACCGCATTTATCCTGGACCTAGAGGCACCCTGGTGTTTTACTGACTGACAAACTGGTGCTTACTCTTAGTTTGTTTATTTTCTTCCAAAATTTGATACAGTCGGACCCCGATTTACCGGTCCCCGATTTACCGGAACCCCGATTTACCGGGAGGATAATCTTCCCCCGAAATAGGAATTTATTAGTATTTCACCCCGATATACCGGGCACCCCGATTTACTGGGCAAAACCCTTTCCCCCGAGCATCCCGGTAAATCGGGGTCCGACTGTACCAATAAAATTTCTACTTGTACTCATCGGTTATACAATTCATGACATGCAATGCACGGCAGTCTAGTACTTCTAAAGAGGATTAATAGTAGAGCGTGCAGGTTTCTGAACTGTGTCGCTTTCCAGCGCTGCGTAGGTGACAATGAGGAACTAATTGTAGCACACATCAAGGAGCTGTTCAGGTGTCTACACTTTGCCCTCTCAAGTTAAACGCGGGGTGTGCTATAATTTAGTGTTGTTTAGAGGAACTTTTTAGTGTTTGACCTCTGAAACTCTTTCATTCTCCGACTAGTTCTGGCTTGACTGTTGTTTCTCGTTAATCATCCAGATATTGCTGCAGTCCTCATCCTAACAACATCCTAACAACATGACGAGAACTATCCAATATCTCCACGTGCAGTGGTCCAAATAAGGCGATATCGATCCACCTTTCTCTCTTTCTCTCTCTATCTCTCTCTCTCTCTCTCTCTCTCTCTCTCTCTCTCTCTCTCCTCTATCTCTCTCTCTTTCTCTCTCTTTCTCTCTCTTTCTCTCTCTCTCTCTCTCTCTCTCTCTCCCTCTCTGTGTCAAGTTGCTTGTCCCTCTGATCACCCTTTATTTATTGCCTCGTTGAGTTATTGGATCTACTGCCGCGGACTGCCTCCCAGCATCTCTCCTCCTCCCTTTCTTTATTCCTTCCTTTCTTTATCCCCCTCCTAGTCCTGAGAGCACATCTAGAAAGTACTGGATTAGTTAGTTTGTATACTTTCCTCAATTAAAATGGCTTACGTTTCATTGTTCTGTATTCAGAGTCCTCCACAATAAGATTCCCTTTCTTCCCCAGGAAAATATAAATATTGGACGGCATTATAATCCTACTTTATATGTAGAATGCCTTAGTAGAACAAAGATATTTTCTAATTTTGGAATTTCCTTTCTCTCCCATTCTCCAATCTCATCCCTGCACTTCACCATCACTTCACCCCTGCTCACATTTTAAATGTTTCCTGATTCTCGGTTGACCTCATTTTAGGTGTGCCCGTGCAGAGTGTTTCTTGCTAATTTTATTCCAGGGTTTGGTAAGAAAAACATCTAAATGAGTTTACTGATCGTATATAGTAGAGAGAAGATATAGTAGAGAGAAGATTGGGCATCCGAAGTCGTCTACGGATGGCGGGATGCCCTATCGACCGATTTCCAGGGGGACAGGGAGCTGGGTCCAAAGTAACTTTTGACCATATTAATGGTAAATGGAATAGGAAAGGAAGAGTAAATGAGTAGAGAGAGAGAGAGAGAGAGAGAGAGAGGAAAGAAAAAATATCCACAGAAAGAGAACTAGAGGATACATAGAGAGTTGGGACAGAGAGAAAGATAGCTGTGGGGAAGCTGGGATTGGTGCTTGGAGGTCGCGTTATGTGCCACCTAGATGTCAGGAGATGTAATATACGCGAGCTGTCTCGAGCGAGAAGGGGGAGAGAGAGAGAGATAGAGAGAGAGAGAGAGAGAGAGAGAGAGAGAGAGAGAGAGAGAGAGAGAGAGAGAGAGAGAGAGAGATCAGAGAGAGAGAGGAATGTTTCTGTCTGCTATCTCTCTCGCTCTCCTCTACTCTGCTGCTGCGTCTATATTTAGCTGCTTTCTCTCTCTCTCTCTTCTCTCTCTCCTCTTTCTTTCTCTCTCTTCTGGCTCCTTCTCTTGCTCTTCTCTCTCTCTCTGCGTTCCTCTTTGTCTCTATCTCTTCTCATCTCTCGCTCTTTCCACCCTTCTTGACACCTTCAGAGTACGCTTGAGACGGACAATCGTATTCTATGATCTGACACGTTGTGTAAACCCGCAAACACATTAGCATACTTTAGCAAGCGTTTAAGTATACTCAGCTTAGTTTTATGTTAACGTTCTGAATATAAAGCTTGTGCTTTTTTCTCGGAATATATCTTTTTTTGAAAAATGCAGGACGCAGCAGGTACTTTGCAGGCTATTTTCTTGAACTTCCTTATATTCGTTTTAGCAGTTTATTTCCTAAACTGGGATTGTTCTCTCTCTCTCTCCCTCTCTCTCTCTCTCTCTCTCTACCTCTCTCTCTCTCTGTCTATCTCTCTCTTGTGTATAATACTGTACAGTTGCTAGTTGCTGTCGCCCATTAATCAGACTAGACATGAAGATGCATTATAATAGGTACTTTTAGTTTAAATAAGAAAAGAGAGGGGGAGAGAGAGAGAGAGAGAGAGAGAGAGAGAGAGAGAGAGAGAGAGAGAGATATGATTAATTTGGTACTGTTTAACTGGACACATGATGTAAACATACGTTATTCATTAGCTTGTATTGGGGTACATTGCTTGCTCCTCTTCTTCTTGGTTCTGTTTTGGAGCAGAGGGAAGGGGAGAGAGAGCACTGGAGCAATCCTTTAACTTATTCCTGGTGCAAATACAATATTGTGCACACATCCATGTGCTCCAAGCTTTTCTGGCTAATAAAATGTAGATTTTCAACCTTTTCTGCCCAACTGTTGTGTGGCTCACAACGCACTTTGTGGGGGTTCGGTAGATCAACCTAAATGTAGATTTCGAACTTGCATCCATTTGAGCCTCACTCCCTCAGTCCCTGGATCATACCACCCAATACAAATTTTACTTTGACAGAGAAAATCAATCGGACCCTATTTGGCAGTTTTCTCTTCCTCTCTCTCACCATCTCTGATTCTCAATCTCTCTTCCTCTTTCTCTCTCTCAGATCCCCACGGCGCTGCCATTTCTTTGTTAAATAGCAAGTTAAGTGATATTTCAGTTATTCTGAGAGGTTCAGGAACCATCAGGCGTCGTGCCAGTGAGATCTCGAGCAATAAATATTAAAGTGGTTGGGATATTATTATTATAGTGGTATCGAGTGCTAATATACCATGACAACCTACCATGACGTCACGCACTGGTCTTGTTACCATGACAACCTACCATGACGTCACGCACTGGTCTTGTTACCATGACAACCTACCATGACGTCACGACCTGGTCTTGTTAACCTGAGTGTTTCACTCCACCCCGTGCTGCTCCGTATAATCAGTGATCTAAACTCTCTGAAAGCGCTCTGTCTTTGGAATATATTAACTAAACCCAGTATTCTGTCAACGCATTCATTCCAGGAGTTGGCAGAGAGAGAGAGAGAGAGAGAGAGAGAGAGAGAGAGAGAGAGAGAGAGAGAGAGAGAGAGAGAGACAGCTTGCTAATGTATGTGGGTGGTGGTGTCTACATGTAACCCGTACGGCCCTTGTGTTTGTATATTTGACCAGTACGACCCGAATCTCTGATATCACCTGCACCATACAGGGTGGCTATTGCCCCTGTAATTGCTCTAGCTCATGTTCCTTCTCCTCTTGTTCATATCCTTCCTGGGAAGTGTGTTGTCCCACTCATGCAGATTGCTTCTTGTGAGGGACTGTACCTTTAGCGGAGAGGGTCTGGAGTTGGGAGAGAGGTGCATGCAGCCAACAACCACCTTTACATCTTGCTGTGATGCAGGTAGAGAGCCATGGGACCGTACCGGGGTGTTTTTAGATAAATTATTGCCTAAGCCCCTAATTGTATTTGGAACTTTCCAGATCCATGTCTAATTTAACAGTATAAAATTTTGTGTAAATTTAGCTCCGACGTTGTTAGTGTTCGGCCCAGTTAGTAATTACATCCAGCGTGGACGCGGCCCGAAACATAGCGCGTTCGCCGTTCCGTGGAAGAATTTTCTGCGACCCTAACTTGTACAACTTTTCACTGAATCTAACCGCCCACTAATTTCAGATTACAGCCGATTTAAAGTTGGGGTAGCCCCGAGTGGACTCAGAATGGCCCAACAGTACTGTCTAGCTACTAAGGGCCGCTTAGGAGCACCGGCTGATGATTACGAGTACGCCATGATACTCAAACTTCTACAGGGAGAACGGTAAATGCCATGGGTGATGAAACCGCTGGGGGGGGGGGCTGGTTAATACCACTTTTTAGTGGCGTATTGATCAGACTGACCCGATCAGTACACGGGCAGTTTCTTTTTGTACCCTGTCCCCCACTCTAAGAATCACCCTAACACTCCCCTTTATCCTAACAAGCCACCCTAACATCCCCCTCCATTAGAGGTTGGATCAGCGCATATCGAAGTAACGGATCAGTGTTTTCAACCTCCTCCCTGACCCCCTCCATCTCCCTAACTTACCTACCCACTGATGCTGGTCCTGATGGGAATCTGACTATAACTGAACAGGGTGACCTACAACCTGCCAATCCAGGGACACAACTCCCATTTGTCTGCCAATTCGATGGTACGTGGTTATATGTATTTCTTACTTCCCCTAAACCAGTTTGTAGACAAAATCTATATCCGATACCCTTGACCCCATGTCTTGTCCAGATCCCCAACTTTTAGTTCTCCATGAATCTAGACAGCATGGAATTCTATGATTAGCTGCTATATCAGATAAGTTGCAAGACGTGCTCTGATTCTGTAGAATACGTCGCTTCACCTCTGTCTTCAGTATCTAGTATCTACAAATGCGCTATAAATTCACAGAATCCCTATTAGAGATATTCGCCATGTGTCTACCATTCTATCATGTTGAATTACACATGTTGTAGCAGATTGTTGTTGGCAGATCGTGTTTTAGTCCAGAGGGAAGCCTTGTCTGATCACGACCCCCTATGTGTTAGGGACATGTCTCGAGGGAAGCCTGACAGATCTGACCACTATAGATCCAGTCTAGGTCCACTCGAGATTCCTTAGGTCTCTATTACTCGGATATATTATGCACACATGGGGGAGACAGTTTATGCCAGCTTAGATTGCACATGTTATAGCGAATATATATGTTCCCCTGACTGTATCTCTTAGTATCTTTCATGTTCCCCCAGACTGTTCTATTAGTTGTATTTGAGATACAGTATATCTCTCAGTATCTTTCATTATCCCGTTTGCTACATATTGGATTGGCTAATTTTAACAGTCGAAATGTGTTTGCTTGCTGTCGGAATGTGTACAGCCTTGTCATCGCCATCAACGAGGCAGCTTCTTGTGAGAGTGGGAGAGAGAGAGAGAGAGAGAGAGAGAGAGAGAGAGAGAGAGAGAGAGAGAGAGAGAGAGAGAGAGAGAGAGAGAGAGGAGAGAGAGAGAGAGAGAGAGAGAGAGAGAGAGAGAGAGAGAGAGAGAGAGAGAGAGAGATGAGAGAGAGAGGGAGAGAGAGAGAGAGAGAGAGAGAGAGAGAGAGAGAGAGAGAGAGAGAGAGAGAGAGAGAGTCCTGATTGACTAGTCTGGAAAGATGTGTACTGACTAACAAATCGTTTGATGTGTCACTTTGCCCCTTGTTGTCTGGCGGTGTATGGAAGGCTCATTGATACACACACAGGACTGGCGATGCAGTTCCTGTAGTGTCCTACTACTGCAGCTGTGAAGTCTGTTTGGAAGCTCGCAGTGACTGAATAGAGAATGTCATAACATGGTCATATTGTTCCCACAGAAGGGTGCAGTACGATATAGGCGAGGTAGTTGTTTAGGTCGACTTCAGCCGCTTTGGAAGATTCCCTTATCAGTATTACATCATCTTCTACAGATGTGTAGCACTGATCTACCAGTTCCTGATACGTCTTGGTACATGTCTTAACTCTCTCTTGGTACTATCTTAAAGCTACTCTATCTCACCAATATGACACGTCATATCATGTGAAATATTAGATGCATAGGAATCCAGTGATATGGTTTATAAGTACCACCCAATTCACACACATGTGCAGTTCACACACTTGCACGCACTCATGGGTGTTGACGGATCGCTACTTCTTCTCGTACAACCAATTCAGTGTGTCGGGTGCTTTGCTGCCGCAGCTTGTTCAGCTTCAAACCATACTTCAATATTACAACATGGCTGCATGTTCATTCTCCGTTCATTCCTTTAATATTAAGATGCAAATGAAACGGTAGAGCCTGTTTAAAACTCCAGCAGTGCTTCCTAAAATTCAGCATATAACAAGCTTTCGATTTCATTCAGAAGACGTACCGCACAACCTACTCAAGTTGTTTAACTCACATGTGTGGCTCTCTCGAACTACTGATCCATTTTTAAATCAAACATATATTGGGGCTCCAAGTACTACTAAAATGCTGCTACATGATAAATATTGACGCAACTACTACTCGATCTTTCTGAACTTGTTGTAATTTTGTTGCTGAGAAAAAGTTGCTTGTCCTGCTTTTGCTATGCTACAAAAATTCTTCCTCTCCTTCTCCTTCTTCCCCGGTCGGTTATGTATGGCCTTCTAGTCCCCTTCAATTCCCCGGGTTAGACTTAGATCACATCTTCATTGGAGTATTTTCATCTGCTGACCTAATAGCGCTCATCGGCGACATTTGAAATAAAGAACGTAATTTTTGTGCGTTGGTGGTCGGTTCCTTCATTTATTAATCCTTTCCGTTTCTTATCTTGCATGCAGTAAACGTTTCTAAACTGGCATTCTAATTTCTTTATGTCACCCTGCCCCATTGGAATCTTGGCAAGATGATCTCTATTTAGGTTATTTGAAGGGACTATTCGCCCCGTAGTGTTACAAAATCAAACTTCAATTTAACTTGGTGTATTTGTTTATCAGTTCCTAACTCCCCGATCTGTTCCACATTCCCTGTAGAGTCTGCAACATTCCTGCGCTGATGTAACATCCTAATGATGATGTCACCGTATGACGTCACATAGTCACGTGTTCTTTTGACAGCTTAGTAACAACCCCTCTCTTTCTTGTAGGTTGCCGCCCACTTTTCTAACATTTTCCCTACATCGTTATGTGTGTGATGTGACATGACACTGGAAATGCACGGCTTCCATCTTTCACTCTCATCACACCCCTCTCTCTCTCTCCCTCTCTCCCTCTCTCGCAGATTTATCACTCGATCTTTCTGTCTTGTTGATCCACGAGCTGGTATCTGTCATCGTCAGTGGATCTTTGAGACGGATAGAGATAGAGAGAGATAGAGAGAGAAATAGAGAGAGATAGAGAGATAGAGAGATATGGAGAGAGATAGAGAGATAGAGAGATAGAGAGATAGATAGATAGAGTACGTCAGTACGTCAACAAGTGTGCCTGTCCCCGAGGTGTCGCAATAAGGCTCGCCACTTGTTATTAAGATTTAAGGCTTTCGCGACTGCCTAAGTAAGACACTCTTTATATTGTGCTGCGTTATACAATTGTATCGTTTCGTTTTGTCACACACCGCAGGGAACCTCCTGGCTCCTGTTGAGTAAGGGCTTGGCTCCAACCTTTTACTCAACAAGGCTCCTTGGATTGGTCGACCCTCTCTTGAACTAAACAGCTGTAGCTCCTTTACCTAGTTGAATTTGTTATCGGGGCGTTGTTTCTATTGACTATTCAATGTTTTTAGCCAGCTCCTTATATAATGCTTCTACTTGTATTCTTAACATTCGGGTTCGCCCAAGGACAGAAAATTGGTAGGTCTTCCCACTCCGATTAGATTGTAGTTTGTAGAATTAACTTTCAAAACCCTTGTTTAACCCGATCGTCCCCGAACCATTCACCTCCCCTGCCTGTCCCCTAAAATTGTTTAATTCCCCCCTGGCATCCTCTTCCATCAATGTACTAATCCCCCTATCTCCCCCACAGTTGTCGAGGAGCGACCGGAGGTGGAGGTGAAATGCCCAGAGGAGGTGATACATACTGACAAGGGCCGGTTTACCTGGGTTACTGCCTCTACTGGGGTCAAGGTCATGTCCATCTGCCCTCATGGATCGGCCCTGGATAGTGAATCCAATAAGGTAACACGACTTAGAAACTTGTCTTCTTTAAAGTCTACCATGATCGTCCATGTGTTGTCTTGCCATGTTATCCCCCAACGTTATCCAGTACAGTCTGGCGCCGCGACTCTATCTGAGCGCACTGTCGAATCAAATGGGGTATGGCGCTGCCATACAGACGTTACCAACGTCAAACAATGTTTGACTCAAACATTGTAACTTGGTTATTACTTTACCATGGAAAAGTTGGGGTACTTTAGATTGCCTCCCTCTCTCCAAAGGTAAAGGAGGGCTAGAACATAACAAGAACTTTCCACTTTCTCTACGTTGCAATTTTATTGGATATCGCATTATGTTCTCACGGAAAATATATGTAATGTGTTGAAATGTTACTTAATGGGTAGCCTAGACCCTACCTCCATCTTTCTCTCTATCTCTCTCTCCCTCTCTCCCTCGCTACAGGTAGCCTAGATAAGACCCTTACATCCTCTCCCGTAAATGTCGACATAGTCGTCTCGCCAATATATCCTAAATAATATTCTAGTCGCTGACAACTTAAAGTCGGCAGACCTAACATCATCGTCATATCTGTGTCTTGTTAGGAACAACACATTATCTCTCCACAACTCGCTCGCTCCCTCACCTAACAGATGTATCCTAACTGCAGGGTTATGCCACCCGAAGCTGTCTCCCCACCGATGATGGTATTGCAGTATGGTCCGCACCTGACATCTCACAGTGTCTCTACCGCAACCTCCTCACACAACAACTGGAGACACTTGGTCAAGTGGAGGTCACGCACACAAATGCTATTGAAGTAGCGGGCCAGGTCCTGGATCTAACGGAGCAATCTAAAAAGGTAGAATGATCCTATACTACAATATTGTCGTCAATTATTCCATTAGAACCGTTAAATTCCTGTTTATTTATTTTAAAAGCTTGTGAATTTCAATTCGGTAATGCAGCCCCTTAATTCCCCCCCCCCCCCTGCAGTTTGACGAGACAGGTGTTACCATGGTAACGGGGATCATGGAGAAGTTGGTGGCAGCAGGAAACCAGAACTCTACCATTCAACTCGCTAAAACTCTCAGCAACCTTCTTGAGGTATTCTAATACATTGAACCCACAGGGATGAAAGGATTAAAATTGAAAAAGTTTATCATCTCAACACTTATTCACTCGGACCATCTCTGATACCATTTCAACATATTCTGATACCATTTCAACAATTCAACATGTTCTATTACGTCATATCATTTCAACATTTTCTCGCTCTCTCCAAAGTGTGAGGTAGTGATGTCCCAAAAGTCCCTGTGAATCACCTCAGTACTAAATAGTCTCTTTCTATTGTAACACATTACCCCTGACAGTATAACCGCAATGAAACACGTTACCAGCATACCCAGAAATACATTGGAGTTGAGGACAACAGTGTCAGCAATAATCAAGTCCGTTACCGCCCCCTCATCTATGGGGGGTTCTGTCTCCTCTGGGCTGCATAGTTCCTCTCTGTCGCAGGTGTTTAGAAGGGTTTCTAAGGAGGATAATGTCCTTCCACCTCCTCTCAGTATCACTTCTCTTTCGTTGGCAAACACCTGGAAGGGAGGCATTGGGAATGTAGGTTCAAACAGAGGGGGATAGAGATGAATATTAAACCTGAAGACTCGAATCAAGACACAGGGACACAGACAAAAGACACACTTTGCCACATAGACACAGAGAAAAAGACATAGAGAAAAATAAACAGAGAGATCACACAACTAACCTTGATTGTCTCCTCGCCGCTGGTTTTATTCCTCAGCAGCAGGAAAGCCACATTAGCTGTAAATGGCTCTACTGTACTAAGATTTAGTAGCCCCATCTCCTCATTCCACCACGCATTACTCCACACCCTCATATAGCCCCAGATAGTCCACTAGAGGGAGGATAGAGTGGGTAAATCTGAGGTTTATAGGGTGTCTCACTCCGCAAGCTTTCCACTAACATCCTCAACCAGCACACACGCCAAATCGGTTGCTATGGGGTTCCCAGAATAAGTGGAGAAATACTGCTCTTGTTCTAATATAAGGTTGAGGATCTCCAACATGTCTGCCGTGAAGAACTCGCAGAACCTCGCCTCGCTTGACTCGGTAGGTGAGGCGAGGGAAAAGGCGCACAACGAAAACAGGTCTATAACATCCTCTCCTCGCACCTGGAATCCTAATGATTCGCTAAGCGGCACCATCAGCTTGAGTCTGTACTGGGCTGTGGCATGGAACCTCTCAAACGCATCTTGAAACAATTCCCTCTGGTCGGTGTAGGCTGGACAATCCTCGAATATTGAGAGGATTCCCTCATCGTCCTGTATGGAGAAGGGCTGGAACCCCGTCCATGAGATGTTATCCATGGTGGATGCAGGGGATAGTGGTCCCTCTCCCTCGAACAACCCAAACAGAAAGGAAGAGGCGCTCTGACTGGTGCCCTGGTGTTACACGCGTGTTATAAAGGGTTGGGTAGTAGGCCGGGAAGAGATCAGGAAACACCTTCTTCCATCTTTTAGCAGAGGTGATACAGCTCCAACATTCCCTCTGGAACCAAGTTATCATCACTATTGTAGTTGGCACCCTGCCAGTCTAGTAACCATGGTAACGGTGCTTCCTCCGCAAGCTTTTTAGCTAACTCCTGCATTCCGGTAGCCTGGTCGCCCATGTTGCTGCTCCCTTGTCTAGCTATGAGGTACAATGAGACTGGCTCCAGGTCCTCTCCAAGGGGTGGAGAGGTAGTGATGTCACCCCTTACTAGCTCATACGGTGTCCATCGGCCCACTACAGGGTGGGAACCACGTTCCAGAGGCTGGGAATCATTTTTCAGTGTGGTGAGGTCTTGGAAGTAACTTGGCAGTGCTGTGAGATTTTGGGAATCACTTCCCGTTGTGAGATTTTGGGAATCACTTTCTAGTGTTGTGGCATTTTGAGAATCAATTTGCAGTGCTGTGAGATTCAGAGACTCATTTTCCAATTCTGGGACAGGTTGGGAATGACTTTTCAGGACTATACATGGTATCAAGATAAGAAGAGACAACATTTGTACATTGAATAATGGTCGCCCACTCATCACGATAATCCACCCCTGTCTCTCTCTCTCTCTCTATCTTCTATCTCTATCTCCCTCTCTCTCTATCTCCCTCCCTGCCTCTTGCTCACACAACTCTGCACTAAACGCACGTGTGTCTCAACTTACATCTCGCTTACATCCCGACAATAAGATGATGTTAGCTCATAGCGTCACCGTCTCGTTGCAAATGAGCCAATTCACTATGGTAACCATGGTAACCGAACTAGAAACACTAAACATCATGGTAACCCCTGTATATCCCCCAGGTAAATGGCGACGTGTTGGCTGCCTCCCAGGCGAAGGATGGCACCGCTGACCGGCTAGTATCCACAGTAGAGGGGGTTGCTAGTATGGTAGCAACCAACTCTACAGTACAGACTGTCACTACTACCAACCTGGAGATGAGTGCCGCTGTGGCAGGGGGTAGTAATGTTACGTTGAGTGTGGAGGGGACTCAGTTTACCTTGCCAGAGGGAGTGGGTGGGGATAAACCTGTCTTTCTTGTGAAATACAGCAGCAACAAGGTGAGTTTTTGTTGTTTTTCTCTTTTTCATTCATGGATTCATCTCTTATAACTTTCTGAGATGAACAGCTCTACCATTTTCTAATCTTGCTAATCTTCCCTAATCCCCACTTCATCCCCAGTTGTTCCTCTCGAATGTTGGAACGGCAGAAGAGGTTTTGGCGACCTTCATTAATTCCACAGAGAAGAGTGAAGAGTTCCTGAATACTGCCATTATCTCTGCTGGTGTGCAGAACACCAATATTACTGGACTTACCACCCCTCTCTCACTGACTATGAATACTGTGACTCCAGTAAGTATACTTACCACCCCTCTCTCATTGGCCATGAACACTGTGACTCCTGTAAGTAATTACTACCCCTCTCACTGACAATGAAAACTGTGAGAAAAAGATGATTTTTAAGTATCACCCCTCTAAAAGACCAGACTGGCTGCTCTACATGTACTCAATGTAGATTGCAATCATCCCAACTAACCAATATCTCCTTCTTCCAGGGTGCGAAGGGAGCCCGGTGTGTTTACTACATTCCCGGCACTGGGGGAGGAGAGTGGTCAGGGGAGGGCCTGACGACCACTGTTGGACAAGATGGTACCGTCACCTGTACCTCAACCCATCTGACAAGCTTTGCAGTGATCATGATAATGGATCCAGAGACACATGAGGAAACTGGTATGGAGTTAGCTCTCTTTCTCTTTCTCGTTATCCCCCTCTCTCACCTCGTGTGCCATGTTGCTCACGTCCCCCTCACACCCCTTAACATCACCCCTCCCTCCCAGGTGTTCACATGGCCATCATGACGATGTTATCCTACGCGTGTATCTTCGTCTCCCTTGTCGGTCTCCTCCTCACCATCTTCGCCCTCTCCCTACAACGGACCCTCTGGAGACTTGACATGACCAAAGTTCATGTTTGGTTGTCTGTGTCCCTGTTTGCTGGATACCTAACATTCCTCCTTGGTATAGACCAGACTTCATCTGAGGTTCTCTGTCTTGTTACTGCTTCTCTTCTTCACTTCTTCTTTCTGGGGGCCTTCACCTGGATGGCAATTGAGGCTTACACCCTCTACCTTCAGGTATGTTTTGTTCAACCCCTTTTTATTTGCGGGGTGTAAGGAAACAGGGCAACTCAAGGTTAGATCGGCCGCTGTAAAGTGACAATTATACCTTTTGAAGGATTACAGTTTAATCCCTCAATTTCTATACCCCTCCGAACTTTACTTCAATTCAAGGCTCAATACAAGTAACATTAGTAACACACACTACCATTATCCTTTACTAACAAGTAACACACTATCTCCCGATCAGTTTGTCAAGGTGTTCCCGAGCTATACGCCTCACTTTATCTCAAAATGTCACGTGGTGGCCCTGCTGGTACCTCTAGCTATATCTGGAGGATTTCTAACTGCTGCCCTGACAACGGATTCCGTGTCAACTTATTATGAGGTTTGTTGATTCGTGATTTGGACTATGAAATACATTGGTAGCATGGCATGGACTATGAAGCATCTATCTCCAGCAGTGCTGGGCCAGCACAATATTCTGAGGACATGAGTTCCCAATCGTCCTCGTAGTAACATCCCTTATCACTAGGTGCAAAGGTATTGCTGGATCAAATCGTACACCCTCTACTATGGGTTTGTGTTGCCAGTCCTA
Organism: Hormiphora californensis; assembly: GCA_020137815.1. Lineage (NCBI taxonomy): Eukaryota > Metazoa > Ctenophora > Tentaculata > Cydippida > Pleurobrachiidae > Hormiphora > Hormiphora californensis. The sequence continues at coordinate 4,047,297 of CM035354.1, forward strand.
GTGATAATCACTGCAAACCTGTCCCTCTTCATCTACGTAGCTAGAGCTATTTATCGAGTGGTGTCTCTTAACAAGGATGACAAGAGCGTCAGTCAGGTAATTATTAACGAATTGATTAATTATTTATTTAATTAGATGAATGCCTATTGCTATAATGAACTTTCTCATCCACCACCTTCCATCATATTGTGGGTGCCAGACATAAATGAAATAGTGAAACACAGCCCCCGAATTAACTCCCTTCTCCAGGCGTCTGTGCAGCTCCGTGCGGCTGTTTCCGTACTGGTAGTGCTTGGTATTACGTGGCTGGTTGGAGCGTTCACCTTCGGAACTACATCCCTTGTTTTCCAATACGTCTTTGTAGTTCTAAACGGTCTGCAGGTACGTAGCATAGTGTCCTACAATGTAGCACTTCTCCTTTCTCCCTGCAGTTCCCCCTGCCCTCCCAACACCAAGTTCTCATAAAACTTCGGAGCATACCCCTTTTCCTTTTTGAATTGTGAAACTTGTACTCGCACAAAACCACATACCTTACGTAATGAATGTAACCACGTTGCAGGGATTCTGTATATTCCTGTTCCACGTGTTATTGAAGCCGGAAGTAAGGAAGAGGTGGTACAACAGCTTTATGGATATCAGTAACAGCTGGTCCACCAACTCAAACGCTCTAAAATCTCAGTCATTCCACCGGGCTCAGAAATACCAGGTACACACTAATAGATAGAGATCTGACTCAATAATTATAGAGAATATTATACCTAGTAGACAATTCTCAGTTAAGTAGCAATAATCTACAAGCCTCTAGTTTTCGAATTCACAGTACGGTGACACAAAAGTTACATTTCACGCGGTGACACAAGAGCTGAGAGAAACTAATACCAATAATCCAGGTACAACAACTGAGAGGAGGAGGGGACACGACCAATTCACCAATGAGTACTTTGAGGCCTGGTGTGGGTTCTTTCTCTAGTGGCGCCTCAAATCGTCCCCTTCTTGACAAACGATCTACCTTCCAATCCAGCTCCTGCAACGAGGTAGGTGCAGTGGTATTATCAGCTGTTAACAGTACTGGACGTTCTGTTCTTCTTCGTTGAGGCTGCCTCATACCCCGTAGGCGTACTATTCTGTAAAGGGTCTTCTTTCAAACTCTGACTCCAAATGTGAAATGTCATCATGACGACCCCCCTAATTCTGACCCTAAATCCTGGTTAATATTTTCAGTATGCCACGATAGAGAGTAGACCGAGCTCAGTGAGCAGTGGAATAAGTGGAGCTGATAACGCTGTCTCAATGACGCCCCTGATAAAAGCCCACCCACCCTCCCCTCCATCCACTAAGCGGCCCCTCAGTACGGTGGCCAGTCTGGATGTACCCTCCTCACCGGGCCTCCCCTCAACCCAGGGAGAGAGTGATACAGAGGGAGGGTATGCCTTTAGTCCTGTGTGTTACCCTGAATCCTGGAGATATAACCCTTTAGCAGAACAACAGGATCCCCTGGAGATCGAGAAAGCTGTGTGAACAATATGAGGCAACCACAACTCGATATTAGACCACTTTAGGATGTTTGATGTTCAAGATTTCTGATCCAGGATGTTTAATGTTCAAGATTTCTGATCCAGGATGTTTGATGTTCAAGATTTCTGATCCAGGATGTTTGATGTTCAAGAATTCTGATCCAGGATGTTTCATGATGACGTAATGATGCGAAAAGATAAACAGTTTTTGTATGTTTTTAACCGCATGAACTCTGTCAGAGCATTGGATTTAGCCTGACAGCATGAACTGGTACAAATAATTAGAAATGGACAAGTTTTGGGCCGTCTCTGTCGATACTCGTTAGAAAAAGAAAAAGACTTTAAGTGCAATTAGAACTACGGACTTTAAACCTGAGAACTGAGAAGTTTTGAAATGGACAACAATTTAATTTAATTGAAGACAATTTATTGTTAAATCTTGTTAAAATTTATTTGTTCAAGCTTTAAAAATCTCGTTTAACTTCCTCTGTCTGGCTGAAAATTGTTATCTTGGCTCCCCTTCAGTATGCTTATAGCCTTATACTGTCATGGTGAGTTATAAAACCGAGGTCAGCAATCGATTTTGATTGGCTAATTTTCTACACGCGCAAATGGTACGCCGCGCATTTCGTGAAGAATTTGGCGCGCGCGAGAAATCTATCTAAAAAACGTGTGTGATCTGAAATCCAAAAATGTTCAAATTTTTTCCGCGTTCGTTTTTGAAAACTCAAAAAATGCTGCCTTAACGTTTAACCCACACTTCAACGTATAAAAACGTTGGTTTTGACTCACCTGCAGCCCCTAGAACCTGCTTGTGGGGGATCCATCTCCTATAATACCCCACACCTGACACCCCTAGCCTCTGTCACCAAGGGACTTGCTGCCTGCTGGGTCGATACGAAGGTCCAGCGCCGTCCCTGCAGATTACTAAGTACTCTTAAATTTTTCAGATTAGGTTATTTGTTATGTGATTAGGAAACTCAGTACGAATGTTGGTTCTAAACGAAAAGACCAACATTTGTGTTCCAAAGTACGAAAATCCGCCTGAGCAGCAGTACGAGTTTTTAGAAGAACTTGGAAGGTGGGTTATATTGGTGAACTTATTTCAAGTTGTTATAAGTTATGACTTGAGTTAGGCTTGAGAGATGCACGGATACACATTTAAACAACATGCGTTTTCAGGGGTAAATTTGCCCTGGTAAAGAAATGTCGTCACCTCCAAACTGGGGAGATGTTTGCTGCTAAGGTCTATGGAAAGAGGGCGGGAAGGAGGGGCGAGCGAGCCAAGGCCCTGAACAATGAAGTATCTGTTCTTGGTATTATCCCGCCACATCCACGAATTGTAAAGTTATTGGAGGTTTACCATGGCCAGAACGAAGTTATCCTTATTTTAGAACTGTAAGTAGCAATACAATATCCTACTAATTCAAAACTAACCCCACTTCCTCATCCTCACTCCCTGATCAGTGATTACCATCCCCCTCTCATTGGTATGCCCTGATCACAAAACTCCCAGGTTATCAGGTGGAGAGTTGTATGAGAGAATAGAGCAGACTAGTGTTGGGATGTGTGAGGAACAAGCGAGGAGAATTGTAAAGCAGATCCTGGAGGCAGTGAAACATCTTCACTGCAACAATCTTGTCCACCTTGATATCAAGGTAATTGTTCATTGATACCTCAAATGTAGATTTGAATTTGGTGCCACTCACTTGATATCAAACATCTGTCTATACTGTTGTATGTTGTTTACCCCTTTAAATGGAAATACTTCTCAAATGCCAATAATCATATACCAGCGTGATGTGAAATTAAATTTGTTCATCCGATACAATTAAATGTGTTACGGCGGTTAATGAACAATACACACGTGGTTCTCTATTGACCACAGTTACCGGATTAACTGATTGACGATGTTTTTATTAGCTGCACTTAGCACTACCGAAACTAATCATCTACTGTATATAATATCACTTGATGTTCTGCAGTCGGACCCCTATTTACCGGGATGTTTGGGGAAACATGGTTTGCCCGGTAAATCTTGTTCCTTTCAGCCGGAAAATGTGATGATGGTTTCAAACGAAGAGATGAGTGACATTAAACTGGTTGATTTCGGCCTGGCTAAGATAATAAATGATGCTGAGCCTGTCCGAGATATGGTCGGCACCCCTGAGTTTGTAGGTAAGAATTGGTGGGAGGGAGAATGTATAATTGTGTGGCTCACACCGCACTGTGAGGGTTCGGTAGATCAATAATATATCTTTTGGTAGGAGTCTGTGGAAGGCAAATACTTGGAGTAGCTCTGACACGCGAAGAGAAAGTGCATAATTTATTATTTCTTGGTAGTAGGAGAGAGTAGAAATTACTGCAGTCTGCACATGTTCTTCTAAGTAGAGCTGGACAGTGGTAGTGGGAACTCATAATTAATATTTAGCTGCTAAATTTAAAAACTGTAAATTTTTCAGCACCCGAAGTCATTAACTTTGAGCCAATAACAACTTCTGCTGACATGTGGTAGGTGGTACGTGTGTGTGTGATTGTCTTCTTTCTTTCTTTCTTTCTGTATCTTTCTTTCTTTATCTTTCTCTATTTCTCTTATATCTGTCACTCACTCTCTATCTATCTATCTCTATTTCTCTTCTGTGTCTGTATCTGTATTTTCTTTCTTCCCGTCCAAATCCTGCTTCTTCCTCCCTCTTTACTCTACAATATATTTAATTGTCATTTCTCTTCCTCTATTCCTTTCTCTCTCTCTCTCTCTCTCTCTCTCTCTCTCTCTTTCTCTCTCTCTTTCTCTCTCTCTCTCTCTCTCTCTCTCTCTCTCTCTCTCTCTCTCTCTCTCTCTCTCTCTCTCTCTCTCTCTCTCTCTCTCTCTCTCTTCCTGTATTTGCAACTGTTGCAACAGTATTCTCCTGAGAGTTAAACTCACACATATATTGCATTTCAGGAGTATTGGAGTCCTAACCTACATTCTGTAAGTATAGCTGGATTTCTCTGAAAAGTTAGCTAATTACACCAACTAAAACACTCACATAATTTATTGAATCTTTGTCATATCATGGTCGAACTCAGATTTGTAGAAAATTAATAAGAGACATCCTAGACCCAAGCATAATGTCCATAATATCTACATTTTATACAGCTGGTCAGTGAGAGGGTAAGGGCGGGAAGTGTAGTGATTTGATCAGAGCTGTATTATACTCTCCTCCAGATCATATTACACTCACACAGTACTGCACATGTCAGAGAAATATGTGGGGTTTGGTTGACGATTAGGGTTTTTGTCAACAAGCTATTGGGGAGAGGAAACGATGCTTCTTCAAAAAAGCTTTTCAAAGAAACTAATGTCACTTCGTTTCACACAAACAAGAACCCTACTTTTCGGTCACAATTTGATCTCCTCCATCTTGAGTTCATGCACTGCAAACGCCAAACACACTCTCGCTTCCTCAACAGCTGTCTTTCGGCTTTCCCAACATTCTCCAAACACAGGCCTGTCATCTCTCTCTCCATCTCTCTCTCTCCTTTTCTATCTATCTCTATTTCTCAAATAGAAGAGTGCTGTTTAGAATGCTGTTGACAGCTTTAGAAAAGGGCTCAGACCAGATCTGCATACACTCTCCAGTTGTAGACGAAATAACAAATATTAAAGGGGGATGTTCTAATCCTTCTTTACATTTGGCGCAGTGAGACAGGGTCGAACAAGGCAAGAGGGGATAATATAGTTTGTCTTGCTCGACCCTCTCTATTGATGCCCTACTGGCTACCATTATAGATCCAACAACTACATTCTGTAATCACTTTTCTGTGATTACTTCTTGGAAGATAGGATGGGGGAATCATGGGGGAGGAATGATTCTCGTGTGACTTCATTAGTAATAGTAGTATGTGTGGTGTGTGCTGAGAATGAAACTGAGAAGATAGTAGAAGTGTGCTCAGGTAGTAGACTAGGGAAGTGTGAGGGTAGAATGAGGGAACTGGGAAGTGTGAAGGGAGGTATGTAATGAATTGCAGAGCAGCTGGTATCGGGAGGAAAGAAATTATAAGTGATTAAAATGTAGAAGGCAGGAGACACTTTTAGTATGTAAAGAGAGAGAGACAGAAAGAGAGCAAGAGAGAGAGAAATTGATCCTATAGGCTCATTGTGTGCATGTACAGAGGTTGGAGAGAAACTTAGGAGACAAAACGTTATAGATGGAGAGAGCCTATAATGTCTGTACGTCTTACTGAGTATGAGAATCTTAAATATTATATGCCGGCAATAAGTATCCAGGGTTTTGTTCTCTGTCTACCATTCTGTCTATCTGTCTGTCTGTCTGTCTATCTCTATCTCTATCTCTCATTTTATCTCCCTCTCCCTCTCTCCTTTTATCTCTCTCTCTCTCTTTTTATCTCTCTGCAAATAATAATATTATTTTGCTACTCGCCATTGTCTCTTGGAGATCCTCGGACAATGTGTACAGCTAGTAATGAATAAGAATCTACACACACATATTCATGTACATAGCTCTGAGTGTTATAGTAGCTGCTATCTGGTAGACATTACGTGTGTTCATTCGACACGATACTGTCGACGGGTGTGACTACCGACACAGAGCTGAGGAAGATATTATACAGAAGAGGAAGAAATATATGTAGAGATAGATAGCGAGAGATAGTATGAAGAGAGATCTGCCAATGTTCCTGAGCTCTCTGTGTCTGGCTTCACACTGAGATTATAGACACGTCATGACACATGTGAGTGCTGTTTCTGTCAGATACAGTCCTCACAAATGATCATTCCCGATGCTACTTTTCCACAAATTATAATCATGATAATGTGTACACACAACCATTATCGGCCTACTCATGATCAGATATTATATCTTATCACGTGTACAACTCAAGACTAGTATCATGTCTGATGAGTGATGTCACATTATATGTACAATATCATGTACTTGTATAATCCATGGCTAGCCGCTAGAGTTTGATAGGAATTAGGGATCAACGCACTAAAGGATCCACAGTTCATTATAGTTCTCATTTACTCCATCATACATCTCCTTTCTGAATTTCATTATCATATCGTGGTCCTGCACGAGGCGTCACATTGTACATATTACTACACATCATTACCATGGTTACCACACATCGTTACCATGGTTACCACACATCGTTACCATGGTTACCACACATCGTTACCATAGTACCCTCTCCTCCAGGTTATCCGGTAGCTCGCCTTTCCTGGGAGAGAGTCAGCAGGAAACATATGCAAATATCACTGGAGTGAGCTACGATTTTGATGATGAAGCGTTTGATATGGTCGGGGAGAATGCAAAGGATTTCATTGGTCGGTTACTTATCAAGAACCCCATGTAAGTACTACATGTGTAAGTACTTGTGTAAGTTCTTGTGTAAGTACTCTTGTAAGTATTCGTGTAGATACTCATGTTAGTAGTACTCGTATAAGGAATATTGTAAGCCATTTTATTTAGTGAACCAGCTATGACTATAATAGACTGTAAGACTTAGCTTCAACATGCTCTTTTACAGGAAGCGTCCGACGGTTGAAGAGACCTTGAACCACCCTTGGATAGCTACCAGCACAAGGTAAAAAGAACGGAGAGAGAGAGAGATTGGATTGGATTGGACAACTATTTTGAAACACAAAACAATGTCACGCCCGAAAACGAAACATAATAAACAATTAATATTGCACCCCATGCCGGAAGTGTCTTTAAATAGTGTTCGTCTAAATCGATATCTGGTGACTGGCTTGTAGGGTATGATGTTAATATTAGGTATAGGGAGAGGAGTAGGTCCTCAAGGAATAATAATAGATGAATCTGAAAATCCTAAAAAGCTGAAAGGGGGGCCGATACTTGGGTTGGCACTGTGGCGTCCAAGTACCGGTGTAGGGGCGGTGGGAGGGAGTAAAGGTTAGGGTTAGGGGATGGGGACTTCTGTGTTAAGTAAATGAAAAGTGACAACACCCCGCGTCCATGGACGCGAGAAAGAAAAAACCTATAAACCTAGAAAATCACAGATAAAAAAGAAAAGGGGGAAGAAACAGAGGGGAAGAGAAGAACACAAAAGGGGGACTGCAGCACACGGATCAGCACACAAATCAGCACATGTAAATGTTAACACGGTAAGACAAACAGCAATAAAAACGAGTAGAACAAATACATATATAGGCTGAGAGCTGGTGATGGGGTATGAAGCAGGTCCACCTTAAGAAAGTCAGAGAAAAAAGTCTGAGATCATTTTTAGTATTAATATATTGGCTTGAAACATCTTGAAATTGCGAGTGTTACTTTTTTATTGAGAAAAATTTAGAATGAGTAAATATATAAATAAATGGTTATAGAACACACACTACTCAATCTAGGGCAGCCAACACAGGGTTAACCCGCTCTTACAGGCTGCCCCAACGTCAGTTTAAAGTCCTTGTTAGAAAAATAAAACGGTCACTTTGCATCTAATCCCTCCCAGTCACTGCATGCGGCTGCTGCTCAATATTCAATATCAATAGGAGGAGTGCGGAGGAGAGTGCTGGAGACGGACACTATAACCCTTGGGGTAGCGGACACTATAACCCTTGGGGTAGCTGTATGGAGTCCACTAGGGACCGGAAGTGAAGGTTAACTAGAAAGTCAAGGGTGAAGGTCAGCAGTCAGCTAAGATTCACTCCGTATAACTCGACTCAAAAACTCATAAAATTCAAAAAAGTTCAAAAAAGTACAAAAAAGTACAAAAACCGATCGGATTAAGTATCCAAACAGATGTTACTATTGGTCCATGTATCCTGATCACCCCGAGATTGGTTTTCAAGCAACCATTTACCAACCCTCTTTTTAAATGAAGGATGGCCGATGAACGGCTTAATATCAGGATTGTTGATGGCAATGTTCCAAAAACGAGGTGCAGCGAAAATGAAGTTACCATTAAGAACTTTTATACGGCCTTTGGGGATAAGAGCCCTATTAGAGAAGGTGGAGAAACTGGTAAGACCATCATTCCCAACAATACTTTGGTTGTGAACAGCAGTAATGCAGCTCTTGTGGTAAAGATTGTGAACAGAGAGTAGATTATTCGAACCAAAAGTGTCCTTAGTATGTGAGAATACATGTACGGGTCCTCGTGGAAGCTTAAAAATGGTTCTTAGTGCTTGTTTTTGAGCACGAAAAATTGGTAGGAGTTTGAAGGAACTTCCGCCTGAACCCCAAACACTGAGACCATAGAGAATGTGCGATTGTATAAACGCACAGTATACTGGTTTGAAGAAGGACTCAGGTATGGATTTAGACATAACTCTTAAACATCCAATACTACTCGAAAGCTTCAGGGATACTGATTCTATGTGATTGGACCACGATAGAGTGGAGCTGATAATAACACCAAGAAATTTGATTTTATCTACTGCCTCAACCAATGTACCAGACATATAGAGGTTGGGGTAATGAGATGGGGAAGAACGGGGTGATTTGAAATATAAAAGTTTTGACTTGGACGAGTTGAGATGTAAAATGTTTTGAAAGAAATAGTTTTCAAGTGCAGATGTTATGGCTTGAAGACGCATGTGAAGCTCAGCGGGACTGGTTGCTGTAACAAAGATGTTAGTGTCATCCGCATAGAGTATAAAAAGTACATAATCAGATGTGATGGTGTTCACAATATCATTAATATAAATTATAAACAAAAGGGGACCTAAAACAGATCCTTGTGGAACACCTGTGGATATCGGGAGAAGTGCAGAGTTAGTATTACTGATAGACACATATTGTGATCTATCAGAAAGATAGCTCCTAAAGATTTCAAGTGCTGAGCCTCTGACACCCATGTGCTCGAGTTTAGATAGTAATATGCGATGGTTAATGGTGTCAAAAGCTTTTGACAGATCGATAAAAAGACCAGCACAATGGGATTTGTTATCAAGAGAGTTAATTACAGAGGTTACAGCAGTATTGAGCGCCTGATCAGTAGAATGTCCCTTCCTAAATCCAAACTGGTTCTTATAGAGCATTGGCTCCACAAAAGAGTAGAGTCTTCTGTGGAGACATTTTTCAAATAATTTTGCCAAGGTTGGAAGAATGGAGATAGGTCGGTAATTTTTGACACAGTTGCGGGGCCCATTTTTGTGGAGTGGTATTACTCTCGCTATCTTTAGCTGTGTCGGGAAAACGGAGTCCCTAATACAAAGGTTGAAGAGCTCAGAGAGGTCAGGGGAAAGAAGAAAGATGAACTGCTTGAGTAGCCTGGGGGATAGTTCTGAAGATTTATTTGGGTCAAGAGAACGAATTAAGTCGGAAATCTCAGTGGGAGAAATAGGATCAAGAAAAATAGATTTAGAATTGGATGGACCAAGGTAATTTCTAAACCCTGAGTCGTCAATAATTTTATCAATCGAAGATCCGTATTTCTCATTGTTGAGCGAGTTGGGTAACGAGCAAAAATGATTATTTAGATGATTAGCCATTTCGCGTTTAGACATAATGGTATAACCGCCTATAGAGAGAGAATCTAACTGAAGCTTGCCTTTGTTACGCCCACAAAGCTCCCTAATGAGGCTCCAGCATTTTCTACTGTTCTCAATGTTAAGGTTAAATTTACTTAGGAAATAAGAAGCTTTAGCCTCACACAGGAGTCGGCGCAAAACACGACGATAACTACGGTAATTTTCACATGCTTGAAGCTCATGAGGTGTACCTCTGAGACGAACCCAGATTTTGTAGAGTTTCCGTTTATTGTCACATGAATGTCTCAAACCCAGAGTAATCCAGGGTCTATCCACCCTGTTACGACAAGAGTTGACTGTTTTGGTACATACGAAGTGTTTATTGTAGAGATTGGTAAGATGAGTGAGATAGGTAGAAAATGACTCAGTCGCAGGAAGGGATAGATTAGGGGGAATGTAATCAGCAAGAAAGTTAGCCTGGTTAGTTTCACTAAAGTCATGGTAGGTGATAGTGTGTGGATCACTATCAGAACTGTGCTCAATCTCTCTATCTCTCTCAATCTCACAGTAAATCGGTTTGTGAGTCGATATATCTTTGGTTAACACAGATGACACTCTCACTCTGTCAGGCATATTAACCCAGATTTGGTCAATGAGAGTTGCTGAAGTAGATGTGAAGTTAGTTGCACGACTGATCATTGGTGAGAATCCATTCTCAGTCATAGTACTAAAGTAATCATTAACCCTGCCTGAGTTAGAGAAACAATCTAAATTGAAATCACCGAGTATAATAGTGGGACCAGCACAGTTACCGATCAATTCATTTATGTCATTGATAAAGATATTGAAATCAAAGTCTCTATCATGAAAACGATAAACAACAATAACAGAGAGAGACGAGTCAGAATAATCAATCACCCCACATAAAGCTTCCAGAGACTGTGTTTGAACAGATCTGGTAGGTTTGAATCGAAGGTGAGATTTGCAGTGAATAGAGATACCTGAACCTTTTGTTTTGCCTGTTTTACAAAGCAAATTGTGATGTGTGTATCCTGGGATAGAATATACATTCGGATCAGTAGGCTTGATGTTAGTCTCACAGAGAGCATAAAAATCACAATTCGACCCATGAGATTGAGAGGTAACAAATTCATCAAATTCATCAAAATTGGATTTAACCCCGTCAATGTTAAGAAACATCGCAGAAAAGTTACACACAGGAGTAGTCAGATTATTACCATTAATATAGTTACAATTCTGAAGAATGTTACTGACTATGGAAGCATGCAAACTAGTGTGATCCTCCTGTGGCCCATGACGGGAGGTGAGAAGATCAGAGAAAGGGTTGAAAATCCGTGTGTCAAGAGAAGTTGAAACATTTTCATCCGATGAGGTATCACAATGAATGCAGAGAGAGTTATTGGTACAAGATGAATGATTCACATTCCCACAATTGTCACAATTGATAGATGTGTGCTTGTAAGGACTGATGAATTGTTGACACGAACCACACTTGATAGGAGTACAATTTTCACTTTGTACCAGATAGTTATAGAACGGTAAGATGTCGGATAGACAGAGACTGCACCACCAGTCTTCAGAGGAGGGGGAAGAAAGAATATCAATACTTGTAGAATTGTCAATTTTCAGACATTTAGAATGGTAGATGTGATTTTCAAGGTTGCAATAAACAATAGATTGGTGTGTGTATATAGGTTTGTCACATATGTTGCAATGGTCACGGATAATGACCATGGAGACAAAAGGGTAGAAGTTTCAGTACGAAACGGGGAAAATGGGTAACTATATTACATAAAGGGTAACTAATAACTATATTATATGATGGATATTACTACATTATAGGAATGGAGGGCCGAAAACATTATGTCATACAAATGCTATATGTATATGTAAAACATAAACTAAACGGGTAAATTAAACGGGTAGATGGTACAAATATGGTAGCTATGAAATATAATATATCAATATATATGTGTATAAGGTGGAACTAGTAGGGTAGCAATGAAATCAGTAAATATATATATACGGAATAAATATGTATAAATAATTAGGAGGATCATACTGATAACTATTTCAATTGATCGACAAAATCCTTTTTCATGAGGTTTTGGAATCGGACAGTGATAGAGGGGACATTACCAGAAGAATTAGTGGAGTTATTACCACCAGAAACTACACCAGATCTAAGTACCCTACCATCACTATTCTTCTTGCCGTCACCATTCCTATGAGCTATCTGAATATCACTAGGTTTTACCTCAACACCCGTGTTACTGCGTATCTCCTTGCACGCTATACCGATAATTGACTCAGGTGTTTCACCTGCAGCCTTGGGCAGCCCAGAGATAACTAGGGTACCTCGCCTGCTATACTGATCAGTTCGGGCAACTTGAACAGAGAGAGAGTCTACAGTTTTCTGTAGTGAAGAAATATGGTTCAAAAGTTGCCCGAACAGCTGTTTGGTTTCAGGATCAAGATTAGACGCGGAGTCAATTTGTTGCTCGATCTGGTCAATGGGGAGGGGAGGGGGGATAGAAAGGGGTTGATTAGTACGGCCCATGATAATTAGTTACAAAATATTCCCGTACGTGACTGAAACTGTATTACTCGGGAATTGTTACAAAGAGGGGGGTGAAGCTACAAGGGGGAGATGCACGTCAAGTAGGAAGTAGAACAAGACAAGGGAGAGGTGCAACTTACAAGAAAAGGAGAGTACAGAAGTGAAGAAAAGGAGAGTACAGAAGTGAAGAAAAGGAGAGTACAGAAGTGAAGAAAAGGAGAGTACAGAAGAGAAAAGGAGAGTACAGAAGTGAAGAAAAGGAGAGTACAGAAGTGAAGAAAAGGAGAGTACAGAAGTGGAGAGAGGTAGAGAAGGAGAGAGAGGTAGAGAAGGAGAAAGTAGAGAAGGAGAGAGAGGTAGAGAAGGAGAAAGAGAGGGAAGAGAGGGGTGGTGAGATGAAATTAGGATAACATTGACTTATTGCATGGTGTACCTCTCCCATTTATGGATTAATCGTTAATCCATACTTCCGTCCACTATACAATGCTACACAAAGATGCTCTCTTTCTCTTCCTCTCTATCTCCCTCTCTCTTACACTCTCACCCTGACCATTACTCGGACTCCCTCTCTTTCTATATATCTCCCTTTCTCTAGACGGTGCCCGGTATCCATATCTATTTGTCTCCCTTTCTATCAGTCCCTCTCTATCAGTCTTACTACGACTGCTACCAATACCAATTGATTGGTTGCAAGCATGAAACTGGTGTATAAAGTACATCAGTATTGCTAATTAGTGTCTAGTGATTAATTAAATATCCATCAACAATATATCCCCATTCTCCGGTATCTCCATGCCACTCCCTCCACTATATTTCCAATGGCCCCCAATTAATGTGTGATCCTGTGAAGGTATCATAACAATCAGTACTTCTGATATCAGCTTCAGTCAGCCGCAGCAGTGTGCGAGCAAAAGACGGCAGCTGAGGGAACTATTCGTAACTTTATGTAACGCGCGAAACATAAATTGTTGATGTCTCCGCGCGTCTTCCATGCCTCGAAATTCAAATATATCACACACACTCACCACCACTTACAAATTTCATGTTTTACTCATTATACTCATAATTTATATCCCCTCACAGCGTGGATAACTCAATCGAAAGTACTGGATCCCCCTCCAAGTCGCCAGTCTCCAAAGACAGGTTTGGCGATCATTTATTAATGATTTCTTTGATTTCAACGAGATTTTGTGAACTTTTTTGAACACTCTTTGGTTCACCGAAAATAATCTTTCTTTAGCACGGAAAATGGATACATTTGGTTGTTCCTATGGCGACTATTTGAATACCTCAAATTCATCATCTTGCAAGAATGAGCCAGCAAGTTGAGTGTGAGTGAGATTGCAAGTCGTCCTTTTTTCAGCGTGTGTGCGTGAGGGCGTGTGTTTGTGTGTGACTACTATTGGCCAATCACTTAGCCCTCGATGAATTATTAATGGTACTGCAACTGCATGCTGGATCAGATATGAAAATTAGTGGCACAATTAATACTGTTTTTCCACAGAATACGGTACAGGCGGTCAGACCAGCATTTGGTTATAACAAAGTGATAACCTGGAGGAGATGGTAACCATGGTAACGATGTGTGGTATCCATGGTAACGATGTGTGGTATCCATGGTAACTAGGAGTGGTAACCATGGTAACGAAGTGAGGAGAAATACTGCCAGGGTTGATAAGAAATAGGAGTATTGTTCTGCTGGGTTGGAAATGTGAAACAAAATGATCGAATTAACTAGAATTAGTAGAGACACATGATTTGTAACTAGAAACACTCGGAGTGAGTTGTAGACATTTAACTCAACATTATACACGACATGAAAGAGAGAGACCCTGCATTATCGACAATATTATATTTTATTGATTTTCCATTGACTCATCATTCTTATACCACCTGCTCTAGTATTGTGTTCCGAGTTTATAGATACAATACAACACTGTAAAAAGCCGCGTGCAATTTAATTAATTTTCACCGTTATATATACTATATATTATTGTATTGCTATCTATTTATTTCTACAATATTGTATTCGTTTCAAAAATATATGTTTCTTAAATCAACCGTAATCCACTTTTACCCAGTTTTTGTCTCACTTTCTTCCTCTCACATACTACTGTTTTTAACCAAATTTCCCCATTAATAGTGTAATGGAGTGGATGATCTGGTATGAGGAAACGTGACTGAGTGACTGACTCTCCAACGGTAAGAGCATGACGAATTATATCTACTCGATTTTTACCCTATTTTCATTGTAAATGTTTGTGATTTCAAGAGTTTCTCATATCATACGCCACATGATTGACATCTGTTTGGTGTATTTCTGGTAGATCTGACCTACAGGCTACAGTCCCGCCCTTTCGCTCAAGTTGCTAGTGCATATGGGGCCACTCTGCACGATTCAGGGACACACAGTGTTTAGCTTACCATGAAGTGTCTAGTTTGAGTCAGTCGTGTGTGTACAGCTGTGGGTGGCCTAGAACGTTATTACCTAACATTTTAGTCTACTTTTGGACGTGCTTCTCCCCTCTGCAGCAGCATCACTTTTCCTTTCACCACTCAACACTACTCGTATAATAGTCCTTGAGAGAGAGAGAGAGAGGGAAAGAGAGAAGAGAGAGAGGAAGAGGGGAGAGAGAAGAAATAGTTAGAGTTGAGAAGACAGATGGAAGGATATAGAACGAAAAGGAGTGTTAAGGTTTAGGGGAGATGCAGTACAAGGTGTATTCTAAACGAGAGTTCTGTGGGCACTATATTTCAATTATTGTGCTGGGTTACACAAGACCTCTGTTTTTTACTACTCCATCTGAGACTGAAAGTGGTTGTATTTGAAGTTCCATAAGATATTCGCTTTAGATCTTTTAAACGTTTATCTGTACGAAGCCCACTGTTTGTAAAGATCCAAAATGAACACTCGGTACGTGGTGTAAACCCGGATACAATTTTTAGGTTTCCGGTTCAGGTCGCGGACGTTCAGTGCGTTAATATTTCACTATTTCTCTCTCACCAGCGTGTACTGTGTACGCCGTACGGATGTTGCACAAAAACCACTCATGCGTCCTTCTATTCTCTCTCTCTCTCTCTCTCTCTCTCTCTCTCTCTCTCTCGTCCCTCTCCTCCTCCTCTCTCTCTCGTGCTCTCGCTCTATCTCTCTATCTCTGTCTTCTCTCCTCTCTCTCTTCTCCTCCTCACTCCTCTCTCGTCACTCTCTCTCTCTCTCTCTCTCTCTCTCTCTCTCTCTCTCTCTCTCTCTCTCTCTCTCTCTCTCTCTCTCTCTCTCTCTCTCTCTCTCTCTCTCTCTCTAATTACCACGTCCCTGGTGTGTCGGCAGCAGGGCGGCTCGGGAGCGGAAACTGTGCAGCATGCAGCTGACCGGCATAATCTCATTTAGGGGTTTTTGTTACCCTTCCTATCCGGCATTTGTTGATTTCTGCATTTCGTAGCTCCCGTGCAGACAGTTGTTGTTGTTGTCCACTCAGATGTGTGGTGTGTCTGGCAGTGAAATGTGAATAATGCAGAACATGTGCTTTCTAGAGCTGGAGAGAGAGAGAGAGAGTGAGAGAAATTAGAGAGCCGGATAAAGAGAGATCAGAGAATGTTGCTTTCTAAAGAAGAGAGAGAGCTGGACTGAGTGAGAGTTCCTCACTGTTTACGTACAACTTCCAAAATGCACACAGCTGGTATATACAGCTTGTTTACCCTGTTCTTCCTCCTGCACCTCCCTGTTGTATAAGTGCTACATGTTTTGCACATGTGCAGTAGGGTGTTAGCGGTATATTATTCGAACTTTTCTCTCTCTCTCTCTCTCTCTCTCCCTCTCTCTCTCACCTTCTCACTTAGCTCGATATGTGCATTTTAGCAGGGCTTCACGTACACAGTTTGCAGCTAGCTTTCATTTGCTTCGCCTAATCCTTTTTTAATAGCTCCAGGGTTGAACGAGTCAATTTCTTCCTCATATCATTATCAGGCTCTCCATCTATCTCTCCATCTATCTATTTATCTATCTATCTCTCTCAATGCCGCTCTTTATTCTACACCAGCTCATTGGTTAGCTAACTGCAGATGACAACAGATAGTGTACTATAATTACATGTATTATCTATTGGCTGCTTTCTCTCTCTCTCTCGCTGTCTATCTTTCTATTTTTCATTCTCTATCTCCCTTTCCTTATTGTTCTCGTCTGTTCAGGCCTTGTTTCTATACTGCCAAATTGCTTTTGGCACAACACTTCCATCCTGATCCAGGCAAACCCAAAACTGCGTTGCAACACACAGCTACTTAGGTACTTATTTGGTACTCTTATAGAGAGCTATTTTAAAAACTGCCACAAATTCCCCAACCTTCTAATCGGATTTCCTAATTTCTTCCATTGTTCAACTCTATTGTTGCTTCCATTTTACAAAAACACAATACAGAGCCTGGTAACCAAGTTATATATTGTGTAGTGTAAAACTAACAGTAACACTGTGAAACACAGAACAATGACATTTACCGATTACCGCCATTTGGTTCGTGGTGAAAATATGTTTGTACGTGATGCTTTTTCCCATGCTGTTGTACTCAATGAACCCATCTTGAAAACGCTCAACCGCTTATTCAAAAGTTTTATATATTCCTTTCATTGGAACTGATTACGGTTAATTAGCAAGTGCGGCACAATTCCAATTTGAGCAGCATCCAATATATTGAACATGCCACCCCTGGAACATTCATGGAAGACCTCAGCATATAGTATGAGATGAAGGCCCCCCCTCTCTCTTAGTGTTACAATTAACTGTTTCACCACAAGTATAAATAATTCCTAGATAGTTCAGCTCTCCGAAACACATACACCGCCGCCGACACCTGTTATAAGGGGGACACATACACCGAATTGTTGGGTTTGTGCCAATTTTCTGAGAGAGAACCGTGGTTCTGTATTGTGGTAGAGAACTGGGAGAGAGAACTGGGAGGGAGATGGAGAGAGGTTGAGAACTGGGAGGGAGATGGAGAGAGGTTGAGAACTGGGAGAGAGATGGAGAGTAGGCTGAGAAATCGAGTACTGGTAGAATGCTCAATTGGCAGTGAAGGAACGAAGTGAGGAGTGAGACGGCCACACGACTTCAGGAGAAAAGTGAGACTGAGTTGAACAGTTGTCTGAGTTCTCGTACGTGACAATTATTGTCCAGGAGATAAAATCAGTAGAGTTCAGCGAGACCAGTAGAAAGAGATCTAAAGTACGTGTACACTAGTGTCAGTTTCTATTGACTTGTTGACATGTGTAGAACCCATCTCGACATTGAGTCGCTTGACACACTGCCTCTCTTTCAACCTCTCGTGAACAATTCAAGTAATTCGTCTGCCACTGCTTTCTGTTTCGTACTTGCTGTTTCGTACGTTGTAATTCAGCAAGCAAGTTCGTAATATTATGTATGTATTTTATGTATTTTGAGTAGTGAGGGGTTGTGGATTGTGTCTCATTAGTTCGCGTAGGCCTAATTATAGTGAGTGGGTGGCTGTTTTCAATAACTAGGGATTCAGCCCTTCACTTGGTGTCAATTGAGAGCTGCTAGCAGTCACAGCTACTAGAGCCTAGCAGTAGCTGTGTTAAGTATATTGTCGGATTGCTCCTGAATACGTGTACAGTAGCTCAGCTGTAAGTGCATCACTATTCCAATACAACACATGTGTAATTTAGCTTGCGAACGGCCCTGTTCTACTGATAACTAATAATGTGTAGTACTAGATCGCCGATCTATTGTTAATGCTTGTGAGCTCTTTCAAGGCAGCTCTCTTTAGATTTATTGTTGCATCTTCGCTGATTGTGATTTAGGATTGGTAGCATTGTTAGCGTTCGCTCTGTAAAATCAACTATTGATAAAGTCTGGTAAAACTGGCTCGGCTCCACTATTGAAACTTTTTTCAACTCCCAATTGATTCCCTGGCTTGTTCATTTTCCCTTTTGCAATTTCCCTTCCTTACCTCCCATACTACCTCTAGGGTATGAAGAAGAAGTGTAAGGGGTGATAATGAGTACGGACTATCAGATTCGACCATTGATTCCTGGGGATATTGCTGAGCTGAAAGCCCTTCACGCACAGGTACAATGATCTGCATTTAGTAAGGTTTTACAGACAGAAAGACAAACAGACAGACAGACAGACAGACAGACAGACAGACAGACAGACAGACAGACAGACAGACAGACAGACAGACAGACAGACAGACAGACAGACAAGCAGACAGACAGACAGACAACTATATAATACATATTCGTATACCTGAAATCTCGTTATCACAGCCGCTGCTTGTTCATGGTACGCTTCACTGGACATTGTGCGCTTCACTGTATTGTTGTGTATTGTTCGGTATAAAAACAGTGGCCGCTATGGAGCTGTTATAAGTGAATAATACCATTTCAATGTACATACTTATGTGCGGGCAGTCATGCAGGAAGTGTATAATAGGAGGGACACTTTTTCTGAGAATAAAAATGTGTTTTAAGCATTGTGAAACAGTCATGTTCTATCGTGTAAAAACATTGATGATAGATGAGGCGGCCTTAATAATAAGACTAGGACTGACCGTGACTACGAATAACAACTCAACCCAAGATTTTAGGAACATTTTCCATGACATCTCCCCAATATCCCTAACATCTCCCCAATATCCCTAACATCTCCCCAATATCCCTAACATCTCCCCAATATCCCTAACATCTCCCCAATATCCCTAACATCTCCCCAATATCCCTAACATCTCCCCAATATCCCTAACATCTCCCCAATATCCCTAACATCTCCCCAATATCCCTAACATCTCCCCAATATCCCTAACATCTCCCCAATATCCCTAACATCTCCCCAATATCCCTAACATCTCCCCAATATCCCTAACATCTCCCCAATATCCCTAACATCTCCCCAATATCCCTAACATCTCCCCAATATCCCTAACATCTCCCCAATATCCCTAACATCTCCCCAATATCCCTAACATCTCCCCAATATCCCTAACATCTCCCCAATATCCCTAACATCTCCCCAATATCCCTAACATCTCCCCAATATCCCTAACATCTCCCCAATATCCCTAACATCTCCCCAATATCCCTAACATCTCCCCAATATCCCTAACATCTCCCCAATATCCCTAACATCTCCCCAATATCCCTAACATCTCCCCAATATCCCTAACATCTCCCCAATATCCCTAACATCTCCCCAATAGTCTCCCTAACATCTCCCCAATATCCCTAACATCTCCCCAATATCCCTAACATCTCCCCAATATCCCTAACATCTCCCCCAATTGTTTCCCTAACATCTCCCCAATATCCCTAACATCTCCCCAATATCCCTAACATCTCTCCAATATCCCTAACATCTCCCCAATATCCCTAACATCTCCCCAATATCCCTAACATCTCCCCAATATCCCTAACATCTCCCCAATATCCCTAACATCTCCCCAATATCCCTAACATCTCCCCAATATCACTAACATCTCCCCAATATCCCTAACATCTCCCCAATATCCCTAACATCTCCCCAATATCCCTAACATCTCCCCAATATCCCTAACATCTTACATCTCTCCAATATCCCTAACATCTCCCCAATATCCCTAACATCACCCCAATAGTTTCCCTAACATCTCCCCAATAGTTTCCCTAACATCTCCCCAATAGTTTCCCTAACATCTCCCCAATATTCCTAACATCTCCCCAATATCCCTAACATCTCCCCAATATCCCTAACATCTCCCTAATAGTCTCCCTAACATCTCCCCAATATCCCTAACATCTCCCCAATATCCCTAACATCTCCCCATCTACCTTCAGTGGTTTCCAGTGGAATACCCCAATAGCTGGTACTATGATATCACCACTGATACGGACCGATATCTGACCCTGGCAGCGGTGAAACATGACACCATCATCGGTCTAGTGGTCACAGAGGTACGTAACAAGTGTATCAAATCCTGGATCATGACTCAGTGGTTCGGTCAAGAGAGGGACAAAACATGTTATAATCTCACAAGTTAGGCGTAGTGAACCTTTTTCCGAAGAGATTTCCAGTTAACATTATACCAGCTACCTACATATATAATCATACTACTTACTAAGCAAATTGTGTGACACATGTCACCTAGCAACTACACTTCACGTGCAATTATTAGAGGGACCTGGGAGAGAGATCTTTCCCGTTGCAGTTGGGTACCAAGGGAAAATTCAATTCTGCACGTGCATTCTTTTACTTCTGTCCTGAATATTTCTAGCTCTTCCACTCCAAGCGCTATTAGGCAACGTTAATCTAGGTCCAGGAGAACTGCTGCTGTCAGGGAGCAGGCTAGAGAATATGACAGATTACGCCAACGTGTTCAAGCGAGCCAATCAACGACTACTGATAGCTTTACCCAACGTCGCCCAAGGGTGATTACTCCAGTCGAATATAGAAATCTCCGAATCGGCTACTTAACGGCCAAGTTTTCACGTGATGAGTTTCTGGAACAGCACTGCACCTCCAGCTGACATTGATCTCTTAAATTCGCACCTTGACATTGTCAGGAAGCCCAGAGCGTACAACAACATGGGTAGGGAGAAAGTGAGAGATAGGCTAGGAACGGATGGTGCAGGTGATGTCAGCGTTCCCTAATCAAGCTACCATTCCCCCGAAATTCGCCCGAAGGGCGAACGGGCCTACTAGTATATATAATAACAAATCATATCCTCATCCTCCTGCAGTTACGTCAGAGTAAGTCGTGTACCCCTGACGAGATAGCCCTGCTAGATAGAGCCCAACTAAAGGATAGCATCCTGACATATATCATGACGCTGGGAGTGAGGAAGGAATATCGGAGACAGGGTAGGTACTGCAGGGAAACATGACATGGTTTATCGGGAAAGTCCCGTTAGGAAACGGCAGTTTCTAAATGTAGCGTAACTGAAACATCAACCGTGTTTTTTGTTGATTGACTGTGTTTCAGACTAGAATTCTCCCAATTCTAACTTCTACCCCCTCTCTCTCACCAGGCATTGCATCAGTTCTAATGAAGGAGGTTCTGGCGCGATTAAAATCCTACCCCGACGTGAAAGGGGTCTACCTACACGTGCTCGCCTCCAACAAGTGTGCCATCAAGTTTTACGAAGTTCTTGGTTTTGGGTGTTACGAGTTTATCCCTCATTACTACACAATAATGGGACATTTTCAGAATGCTTACTGTTACATCCTCTACTTGAATGATGGTCAACCTCCCCCATCACCCATACGGGTAGGTGTTGCTACACTAGTGTGTTTTTTTATGTGTGTTTGTTTGTTTGTTTGTTTGTTTGTTTGTCTGTTTGTTTGTCTGTTTGTTTGTTTGTGACTTGTGACTTGTGACTTGTGACTTGTGAGTGCTGCGCCTGAAAGATGGCCAACCTCTCCCAATTTGGTCTTAGTTTTTTATGTTTCTCCTACCAATTGTAAAGTGTTTTCAATATGGTACACTATTCACTATGTTTACTGTTGTGCCTATCAGTGTCTAACAGTCGCTACAATAAACAACTTCGCTTTTACAGTCGTCAATTAATTGTAGGGTGAGGTATACCAAATACTGTTAGGTTTCCTTCAGTGTTATTAACCTACTTGTGGTTCTTGGTGTTTGTCTGTGTGTTGGTGTGTGTCGGCGTACAACCGTCACACATACCTCATTGTCACTTTCTAGTTCTCGCCATCTTTCTCTCTCTCTCTCTCTCTCTCTCTCTCTCTCACTCTCTCTCTCTCTCTCTTTCTCTCTCTCTCTCTCTCTCTCTCCCCCATCTCTCTATTTACCTAACTCTCACCTCAGGTCATAATTAACGGCTTGCGAAGTGTAATGAGTTACGTGTATACCATGTGGGTTTACTTCTACGTTGCTACCAAGTCCAAAATACGGAACTATCAGCTCACATGACGAAGCAGGAAGGACTGACTGTGACAAACAACATGTCATGGGGAACAACACCTTCATCGTATCATAGCAGAATTATCGGAACAAGCAGATAGTATCTCTCTCGCTGTATAGAAGAAGTATATGTGTGGATTCTAGCTGGGATCAGATGGGTGTTAGTAGGAGCTGACCGTGATGTTCTTCTCACGAGACATCAATCCTGCAACTGTGGTTAATATTTTATATCAGAACTCGGGGAAAAGACTATTTTAAGCCGGGGAAGGGGTGAATTTATCTGTTTACAGAATGGTGGAATACTTTGTGTTGGACTTGGAAGGAGAAAATAATTCCCCTCTATTTTAGTCGGTACCATATGATATATATTTTAACAGCGGTAATATTTTATTTATTAATGTTTTACCATATCCTATATACATATCTTAATTGTAATTGGGCAATTATTAATGGTGGGGGAATGATTATTAAAATTTCATCAGTAGTCTATTTTCAAAATTCAACATGAGAATCGATATAAACAATATTTTCAGTTTCTTTTAGAATTATTGATAATGAATGTCAATCAAGGAAAATGCAGCCCATTACTAGATGATTATAATTACAGTACTAATTACACATATTATTACAAATATATGGGTTAGAGTGATTATATAATTTCCTGTTAACTTTATAATATTCTCAATTAATTGTCGAGACTCGGCCAAAGTCAAGTTAACGAGTTATAGTTTTCACATTAATTATTTAAATTTCATCAAACGTATTTACACAGAAAAACGATCACCAGGATCTAAAGATATTCCTGAATTAATTTCACCTAAGCTACCACCTGTACTACACAATGTTCCTGACATGTTCCTTTCATCTACATCTATCTTTCTCTCACTGAGAGTCTCAGTAACTGACTCCGTCAAACTCCCCCCCCCCCCCCCCATTTCTAGCATATCTTCTCCATTCCATTCAAACCCCTCCCTATGTCCCTAGTTATGTTACCAAGCCGATCCAAGCTTCATCCCATCATCTATTTGGTTGCGGTCGCTGGTGCAGCAAAAGGCATGAAGCAAAGATGGGCAGTCAGAACGAAGACGTCAGTATAACAACATACCGCCCCGAACATCCACTCATCGTGGTCGGCGGTTACAAACTTGTTGGTTATCACCATCATCGCATCAACAGCAACCCACTGTAGGGGATCATAGAGGTGAGGTTTGGGTGTTGTTAGAGGTGAGGTTTTTGAGATCATAGCTTGGGGCAGGTGGGTGTTGTTAGAGAGTGGCGTGGGGAGTAGCCTTCCCTATTTGTCCATTCGGAGCTGTTTTGAAACAAAATCTCAAAAATGTGTCCCCTAGGATGTCTAGAGGACACCTTTTACTGCAATCTGACGACTCGAAAATTTTCGAAGAGTTTGAGTAGCGCTGCCGCAAGCGGCCGGAAATTCTGCGAACGTTTGCGAACGTTTGCGAACGTTTGCGAATGTCTGCAATGATTCGCGATGACTTGCTATATCATGCGATTTTTTGCGATTTTATGCGATTTTTTGCGAATTTGGCGGAGAGTATCCGTAATGAATTCATTCGCATGAGATCGCATGAGATCGCATGAGATCGCATTTACTAGCAAAACATTGAATTCGTTCGCATTCTATCGCATTTATTAGCAAGTGGTGGCAAACAATCGCATTATGTCGCAATCGCATTTTATCGCATTTTATCGCAACCATTTGCAATCAATCGCAAACATTTGCATTGGATCGCAAACACTCGCACAATTTTAGGCCGGATGCGGCAGCTCTGCATTCATTCAAGATGTTATTCTAAGGTGATTCCCCTCTAGTTATGATGTCGTCAACATATTCTAGGGGGCACATTTTTGAATTTAAAAAATTTTGATAAATAGGGAAGGCACACTGGGGAGTCTTCCACTAGGGGGATAATAGGGGTGAGGTGAGGGTCAGGTGAGATAAGATTTGGGTCAGGTGAGATAAGATTTGGGTCAGGTGAGGTTTGGGTCAGGTGAGGTTTGGGTCAGGTGAGGTTTGGGTCAGGTGAGGTTTGGGTCAGGCGAGGTTTGGGTCAGGTGGGGTTTGGGTCAGGTGATGTTCGGGTCAGGTGATGTTTGGGTCAGGTGAGGTTTGGGTCAGGTGAGGTTTGAGTCAGGTGAGGTTTGGGTCAGGTGAGGTTTGGTTCAGGTGAGGTTTGGGTCAAGTGAGGTTTGGATCAGGTGAGGTTTGGGTCAGGTGAGATTTGGCTCAGGTGAGGTTTGGGTCAGGTGAGATTTGGGTCAGGTGATGTTTGGGTCAGGTGAGGTTTGGGTCAGGTGAGGTTTGGGTCAGGCGAGGTTTGGGTCAGGTGAGGTTTGGGTCAGGCGAGGTTTGGGTCAGGTGAGGTTTGGGTCAGGTGGGGTTTGGGTCAGGTGGGGTTTGGGTCAGGTGAGGTTTGGGCCAGGTGAGGTTTGGATCAGGTGAGGTTTGGGTCAGGTGAGGTTTGGGTCAGGTGAGGTTTGGGGTCAGGTGAGGTTTGGATCGGGTGAGGTTTGGGTTAAATGAGGTTCGGGTCAGGTGGGGTTTGGGTCAGGTGAGGTTTGGGTCAGGTGAGGTTTGGGTCAGGAAAAAATGGTGCTGTACACTGTGATTCACTGCTGTACAGCAACAGTGCAACACTGTCAGGCCAATGCTCTGACCACAGTTCTCGCGCGCTCCGCCAATGTCAGGCCAATGCTCTGACAGGTGCAACAGGTTCATTGTGTAACTTACAATAGCGATGAGTAGAACGATGAACAGTAGATACACCCACCCAGTTGTAATCTGAAATATGGAGAAATATTGGTCAGTGTGTCAACAACTTGATCTTCATCAATAATCTAAACGTGTTTGTCCGCAGTTTTTTTGCACGAAATCTGCAAGTCTGACTAAGATTATTTTTGTCAGATTTCAGGCACAATATCCGCGGGAGGTCAAACAGTCTCAAACAATATTTCATACCGTAATGTCAGCTACGATTAGGAAAATCCAGAAGGCGATAACACAGATAATCCAGGCGATAATGTTAAGGACGACTAGACGGGATCCCGTGTAGCCGATGGGAAGCAGTGTCACCAGGAATATTATCAGGAATATTGTCTGGGGTGGGGGAAAAGGTTATTAGGACTTAGTAGCTGAATTGTTGAGGAACAACTAGGTCAAGGGGGGGGGGGGGGGGCAGTTAAACAAATTCAGGGTACCACACGGATTCCAGGTGGCAGGTGGTATAGAGAATCTTGGTTTCAGGTTTGATAGTTTTCAGGATGAACTAGGACTAGGTTCAACCTAAGGTTGTTCTTCAAATCTTCAATATTACCATGAGAGCCACGAGTGCATACATGATGGAGTTAGTATTGAAATACACACTGGTCATCGCCAGACACACCGCCAGTATCAACGTCTGAAGAATGACATACATTATCAATATCAGGGGGTCGGGGCTAGATAATAAATAGAATCTGTCAGGTCAATGCTCTGACCGAGGTCCGAAATGAGAGTAGGACCAGGCAATGCTCTGAAAAAACAGAATGGGAAAAAGAGATAGTAGGGAGTTTCAGGATAGTCATGCCTGCTATACTTATTACTTACCAGTACTATAAGCCATATCGCGAACCAGGGGAAGGTTTGCCTGAAAATACAGTGAGCTCTGCTATTACAAATAGTTATAGTATGGAGGATCGGGCTTGCTGATGAGCTGATAGGTATCCCTATTTTTAGATCTTCACTGAAGGTCAAAGTTTGACTCAAACTCAGAGTCCCAGCTAGCACCCAAGTTTTAGTATGTAAACTCTATACAATATTTAACACATCTCTCTCTCTCACCGTTTAGGAGCGAATATGCCCAGTATGATGATTAGTATGATGAGCACTATCCAGGATATGATGAGGACCAGTAGACCCCAGGTTGTGTATCTCAGCCAACACCCCGCAAACGCTCTGAAATATAGGAGGTGAGCATTAACTCCAGACTCAGAGTTAGCACAGCTATCACTACGAGGGACAGTGTTATAGCCATTAGCCCTATCTAAATCATACACTCCTTTTTTTCAGTTGCCATAGGCACAAAACAGTCGCTAGGTGACATACTGACATCTCTGCACTCTGATGGATTACTTACCCAAAAAGGAAGATAAGGATGATTCCAAAGATAAAGAGGAGCTGGAAAAACAAACACAGGTACATCCATCTGAGATAATCTGAAAAATTTAAGTGTGTTTATAGATCAGTCGTCTGAAGACGTCTGACATAGATCAGTCGAAAGCTCCTGTTCTTAATTGAATATTAGTACTGCAAAATCGTTGTTTCTCTTTAAAGGTTGACAAGATACCTAAAACTTTTCGTATATCGTCTTATTTTGATTTATCATTAATTTTCAGCATTTTTTCAGAATTTTTTGTCGGCTAGAAAAATATTCGAAATAGGGGGTCTACCGATATTGTCAGCACTGGTTTTACTGGGCACACTCACTGCGTCTCGCAAATTGAAATTCACGTTCCCGGTTCCTCAAAAGATAGCTACTTGATCTTGGTTGCGTTGGATTGGTCTCAATAAGACCTTTCCAACGCTACCAAAACGGTTTCTGTATCTCATCAGGAACCGGAGATATTCCAGTATCAATTAAAAAAAAGGCACACTCATTTGTCAGTAGACCCCCTATTTTGCACATATTTCTAGCCGACAAAAAATTCTGAAAAAATGCTGAAAATTAATGATAAATCAAAATAAGACGATATACGAAAAGTTTTAGGTATCTTGTCAACCTTTAAGTGTTTATAATCCTCCATAAGCACTATGTAGACTGGGTTCCAGGTTATAGGCAGAGTCGGCCCCCGATTTACCGAGATGGTCGGGGAAAGCGTCCGGTAAATCGGGGTTCCAGTAAATCGGGGTCTGATTGCAGTAGTAGGACTGCTCCCTTTATTCAGAGCAAAGACCATATCAGGCTAGATCACCTGACACCTAGTTCAGATAGGCCGATAAATCCCTAAATCCATGTCAAAACTGCACTATATTCACTTACACATAGGTTTCACCATGATGAACTCCACCTGCTCCTTTACAATCACTGTCTTCCCTCCCTCTATGATGATCTTCTGTGAGTTCTGTCCCGAGGGTGGTGGCGGTGGTGGTGGTGGAGGTGGTGGTGGTCCTCCACCTGATGGAGGTGGTCCCGGGGGAGACCTGGATCTTCGAGTTGTTGTGGTGGTCGTCTTCTTGGCGCTTCGTGCTGCAACGGAGGGATTCAAATCAGCTTAGCAATTAGTAGTTAGTACCTACCTTGAGCATTGATAGGGACATTGTCTAGTCACCTCGCAGTGGAATCCCTGCCCAACTAAAGTCGGATTTTTTGAAACTGTCACCCCAAAATGACCGCGCATGTGAAATTTATCAATTTTGACGCGCACACCACACGTTAACATGTGATGTGACGCGCAAAAACATTGGGGGGGGTTCAACCCTAAAAATTTCCATTGATACCCACTTTTTTGGCAAATGGAAATTTTATATTGGAAATTTTTAGAAATTTTTGGAAATTTTTAGAATTTTTTGGAAATTTTTAGAAATTTTTAGAAATTTTTAGAAATTTATGGACAATGGAAATTTTTGGAAGTTTTTAGTAAATGGAAATTAATGGAAATTTTTAGAAATTTTTAGAAGTTTTTAGAAGTTTTTAGAAATTTTTAGAAGTTTTTAGAAGTTTTTAGAAGTTTGTCGGTAACCCAATTCCAAGCTAATGACAGGTAATCTTTGCATGTTTTCGACAGTAAGTTAGTTATACACGCTACATCCATGATCTACAGTGATCTAGCTTAAAAAAGAGTTTAAAGTTTCTATATTGTATGCTTAGAAACCCGATCTACTACGGTATTAAAGGTCCTCCCAAACTATTATGTCCCTTGCTGCGCACGACCGGATTTTAGACAGCCATAGCTCCACTCCCTGATGAGATAGAGACTTGAAATTTGTTTTGTGAGGAGATCATGTCGAGTTCTTCTTACAAAACAAATTTCAAGGCTTTATCTCATCAGGGAGTGGAATTATGACCGTGGGAAATTTCACAAAACCCGAGTGAGGGACATAGTAGTTTGGGGAGTACTTTAGGCATTCCGTCCGAAGGAATGTAAGGTATCTTGTGCTATTTGGTAACTTACTTTTCAATAAGTTTTCGAGACGCCCTTAGTTGGCCTTAGTTGGCCAATGAATCTATGATTTCTGAAGAAATTGTACGGATTGCCAAAAAATATATGTTCTCGATGTTTTTGACCTATTATTAGATGATTTATTGATGCTCAGTGCTCACAAGAGGTAAGGAAAAGGAACCAGTTCTGCGACAACTGTGTTTGTGTATTTTCATGTTTTTGTTAATTTTTCTTTTCTTGGTCAATGGAAATTTTTGGAAATTTTTAGAAATTTTTAGAAATTTTTGGAAATTAATGGAAATTTTTGGAAAATTTTGGAAATTTGTGGAAATTTTTAGTACTAAAAACTTCTAAAAATTTCTAAAAATTTCTAAAAATTTCCATCGATACCCGGATTTTGGCAAATGGAAATGGAAATTTTTAGGTTGAACCCCCCCCAACATTCCGCGCACGAAAAGGGGGGTGACAGTTTCAAAAAATCCGACTTTATGCAGTACTCACATGATGATGACCGGGAGGCAGAGCGGCGGGCGCTGCTGCTACTACTGCTGGCAGACATGGAGGCTGCCATTGCCTGTGTTGCCCTAAACTCTACCAGACTCTCCTTTTGGGCTCCTAAAAACGCCTAAAATATGGGTTGTCATGGCAATATATTGGAATTGTGCCGATTGATATAGTGACGGTTACTTATATAACCACATCGCTATTACCAGGCGGTTAGTAACCATAGTAACCAGATACATCCCACTGACCTGATAGCCGGTTAGTAACTACTTATAGTAACCAGTTGCACTAACCTGATAGGCGGTACCAAGTCGTGACAACTCAGATTCATCTTTGCAGGATGAACTCAGCTGCATGAAATACTCGTGTGCCCTGGACATTGCCTCCACCCTATCCTCCTCGTTCTTTGCCTCGTTGAAGTTACTCAAAAAGTTATCAAACTGGCTCTGAACCGGCCGGGGTAGACCAACACCTAGAGAGAGAGAGAGAGAGATGGCTGAATGATGGAAATATAATTGCTGTCCCGAGTTTGTCGTTCCAATGGGAATACTATAAAATGTGCTCCATCGAATCACTGATCTACACGGTCATTATAATCCCTCCCCATTATTTTACCTGTAAAGGAGGCCCCATGTGGAAGTCTCTGGTCTAAAAATTCCTGGTAAGCAACTGATGCCTTAGCCTTGTCTAACTCGTCTTGTAAGCCCTGATACTGGAGTGAGAAGTACCTGCAGGAAGAGTGAGAGATAGTAACATCATTTGTGGTGACACTCTCTTAAAACTAGTGGCGTGTTTCCATGGTTACCACGCGCGGTTACCATGGTTACCTGTGTGCGGCAGCATTGGCAGCCTCTCTCTCCGTGTCATTGCTTGCCTTGTTGTATTGTTCCAAGAAAAACGAATAATCCACCATCGAGGTTCCATCATCTGCTTAAAATTTACGTGTTGTTATAATTTCACTTGCTCGAAGCGAGGAAATAAGTAGTTAAGATGCAACCCACGACCCCACACGATTAACTATCAAATAGTTACGTTAACGAATATTACCCGTGTCCCGTACTATTTTTAGTGGCTAGGTTAAATTGCATCATTTTATCTGTAATAATAATAATACCTGTGTTAGTGCCGATTGACTCCAGGAAGTCCAAATAGGCCGCTTCAACAACGTCTTGGTGGTCTTTATGACTCGTTTTACTCTTCTGGTAGTGCCTGTGGGCTGCATTCAAAACCTGGAGAGTGGAGGGTTTGTTGGTCATGTATTAGTTAACTTGTTACCATAGCAACCCCTATAGCATCAGTCATCAAATATGCACAAAGACACAATTAGCATCACTCAAAGCAACAGCCATTTCTTACCTTGTTTTTCTCTTCGTTATCCTTTGCCTTATCGTGTCTCTTTTTAAAGTAATCATAACTCTGGGCCAGGTTATCTTTCGCTTTTCTCATGTGTTTAGCTTCCTCTAGCATTGGATCGGGGTCATCTTTAAAGATGCCCTTCACCGTGTTCAGCAGGTCCGGAGTACTCCTGTTGGAGGATCCTGGGGGAATAGATCGGTGGGTTGGAGGGAGGGAAATCCACAAGGGATAAGAACGACGTTTCCGTATCAGTTCATGAAAGCTTCCTGGCTGCTCTCTGATTTACTTTCTCCGTAACATAAGCTCGCTATTAACTCGTATTATTAGGTCAAGTGAGGATCGATTGTCATGATTCCCGATACCCCCACTCCCCCGCCCTACTCAGTGTCCGTACATCACGTGTTTAATGGGGGACCTGGTCGTAATGGATGTTGGCAGTCCGAGGACACGCGTACGTGTCAGGCAGGGGGGCGGATGATGGGGGCAGAAGGGGCGGATGATGGGGGCAGACTCATGTCATGTCAGATGGTGGTTCGACCCCAGGGCAGCTCATGTCAATGGAAATGATAGGGGTGTCGTTAAAAATGATGGGTGATTGGGGGATAGAGAGGAGGATAGGGAGAGACATGGAGGCAAAGTGAGAGAGAGGGAGGAAAAGAGGGAGAGGAAAGAGAGGTCAATACTAAAGAGAATGGTTGTTAAACTCAAGCTGTTGACCGATCACTGTGATAGGTGACTGTGAGTAGCCTTTTACTCTTGTTAATAGGCTCTTCTACTAAATAGCCCTCTCTCTCTCTCTCTCTCTCTCTCTCTCTCTCTCTCTCTCTCTCTCTCTCTCTCTCTCTCTCTCTCTCTCTCTCTCTCTCTCTCTCTCTCTCTCTCTCTCTCCCTTCTCCCCGTGGCGGAAAGTGTAACTTTACCCCATCCCCAACTGTCCAGTGACCACTCTAAATCCTGTTTACACACTCAGTCTTGCTTCCCTTGTGTGGTTTTGCTTGGTATACGGAGTTGGTACACGATTCTAGTTTTACCACGCCCCAGTTTGTGTCAACTTTTTTCTGATTTGGTATAGTTGAAAATTTATCAGTTCTATCATCATTGCCTCAGCTCTCATTCTGTTCTATTTACAATAATTGTACCCAGGAATTCCAGGCTCCCTACTCCCTTACCCTACATAAGGGATCAGGCCATTTGAAGCTCTTACTGGAACCCTGGTTACGCGTACGATCCGTAACTAACACGGAGTAACAGTAACAGCTCTCCAGACACAAATCAAGAGCGTGGGATCCTTGAGACGGCCAACGTTTGATCAGGATGCGTACTCCGAATAGTTTTTGCTTACCCGGATTGGCCATGTTGGCAGTTGGACTTGGTAGAGCTAGGTTGCAATACTGATCAACTACAAACCATCTACATGGTACACAAATTAAACAAAACTATACACACTGAGTACCCATACACTCTCTCTCCCTTTCTCTCTTTTTCTCTCTCTCTCTCTCTCTCTCTTTCTCTCTTTCCCTCTCTCTATATCTTACTCTGCTGGCTTGTCTTGGGGATGGGATAGAAAAGTCTTCATATTATAATTGACACATACCTGGCACAGATATCAGACCTGATAGTAGGTTTTGGGTGGGTAGGTTCATAACGGCCACGGTTCTATTTCCCCAAATTTTACAGCCTGACTACTTCAACAGTGACCAACCCAGTCACAAGCCAGGTCCTGAGTGCCCATTGGGCACTCTCTTGACCATTGCATGTCCCTATTCTCATTTCGAGAACCGTGGTCAGAGTATTGGCCGGCAAACTTGATTGTAATTGACCCTATGAGATGAGAACTGCTAGAAGTTTTCTCATGGATCACATGGGATCTTATTGATTACAACCGGAAAATGAGAGAGGAAGAGAGAGAGATAGAGAGAAAGAGAGAGAGAGAGAGAGCCATGAGACATTGTGACATATTGTGGAAACAGCTTGGGTCTAATCTAGATTGTTCAGGGCGATTCTCACAAGCTGGCCTTCACATTTAATTATCCGACCCATCACAGATCAATCCAGATAAACATCATTAATTCTGTCATCTGGTTTCTGCCATCACTCTGGTCAAGTTAGCCAGATATTGAGCAGATATTTCTGTCCGGCCATCTCCGATCTCTGGCCAATATGGTAGCCACACCGGCCACACATTAGTTCGGCACACTTCTCTCCTGTAAGACCTCTCTCGCAGTCTATACTGGGGGAGGGGGACTGGGGGAGTGTGATGTGTGGCACGGGGCTGACAGGAGCCACCCCGAACCCCGGAAGACGCGAACTTGATGTCATTTTGATACTCTGTCCCGGCCGCTGTCACCTTTTGTTTCCACAGCGTGTCTCTGTTTAGTTTGCACATTCCAAGCCAGAGAGAGGGAGGGAAAGAGAGCTTTACCCGGCCGCGTATAGACCTTACTGCTGAGTCACGTGCTACTTACTATAGATCACGTGACGGTTGCCTGGCAACGGTTATTGGTTGCACGTGCACCGCCGCGCACATGTCACGTGGTCAGTTCATCGGATGACGCAGCTCGAGAGAGGATCGCCTGTGAAAGAGATCTTGGTAGATCTCTCTTTCTCTTGAGAGTCTGTTTATCTGCTTTAGACCATATCATGATCAATTGAAGCTTTTGTAAAAATTGAGGACTTCTTTCCTAATTTTCAATTAATCACCCTTTTGTTGGTAAATGTAATTTTTGGTTTGTTTGAAAGCAATATGTCGCATTATTGATCTGGCAATTGATCTCATATCTGATATCTCTCTATGCTAATGATGTGATCCAATCTGTCATCAGGGGGGATCGCAGAACACCTCGCCCCAGATCGCTGCCGCAAGATTTGCTGGTTGCTTGTTACCCAATTAGGGGTACTTGGCTAGCTACTTATGCTCCTGATAGTGAATAGAAAACCTTTCGGTGCCCTGTTGTCGAGGTTGCAGCTGATCAGCCCCCTGCTGTGCAGGCAGTAAGTCCAATGCCACTTTATATCAGTCCAATTGAGGGGCAGACTTGCATTACCATCCTTTACTGTGACTCTATCTTACTATCATTGATCATGGACACCTGACTTTCTTTCCAGATCTCCCCTACAATTCAGACCCATGGTCACTGCAGCACCCTCCAAATGTCTCAATAGCCCTTTTGTATAGGCCCACTATCTTGCTAACCTGCTGCCAGGTTTCTCCCAAACTTCCTTGATTCTAATAAATACTGGCAATATGATAATAAGTTAAATCGTTTCCAATCGCCATATATTCCTCCATCAGGACTGTCACTCCCGCTCAAATCTCTCTCTATCTCCCTTTCCCCCTCTCTCTCTCTCTCTTGTTTCACTATCTTTTCTTGTCGAGCTGATGTTTTGACAGGCTATTAAATTAATAACGCTTACAACTTTTTCAGGGGGTATTTTATTATGTATTGCCCAATTTTATTGCCGCTTCCTCAGATTTTGCAGAAAGCATTTGAAAGCTGCTACAAACACTAATTTTGAGCGCTGTTCCATTGAAATCAAGATCGCATCACATACAGCCCGAATACTAATTGTAGGGTAGGATATTATAGGGTAGGCTTGATCCTCGAAATTTGCTCAGATCGGGTCGGCCAGACAAAAATAGGTAGATTGTACCGCTGATATCTGATCGAAACTTATGTGCTGCTCTTTCATACTGGTTATCTTAAGGTTCGCTTAAGAAGAACGGTGTCGGAGACAATATTCTCGTTTTAGAACTCGCCATTTCTCTCCCATCTCCCATCTCTCTCCCTCTCTCTCCCATCTCTCTCACTTTCTCTTCCCAACAATATATAAAAGAGCCCTAAAGCAGTTCTCAATAGTACTGTCACCTGACAGCATATGGATCTTTGCTCTGCCCGTCACGCGCCTACAGTTATAGAAGCACTTGAAACCATGTCTAATGTCCATCCATCAATTGATTCTCACAAACTTATCACATAGCAGCCTTCGATTCTGGTTTGATCTCTCTTGTACTTGATTTTCCACAGTTTGAGTTTTAGTAGGGCGTGTGGTAATCAATTGGTTCCAAAATATATATTCTGCACTTACAACCTGAATCGTGATTATTCCACCCTTTGTGCATTTACTCCTCTCATATTGACAGGCGTCCCAGACAATAGATATAGGAGCACCCCTTTACAGAGCTGTTCAACCAATGGGAGACGAGGCTGCCCCAGCCCTCGACCAATAGTAGCGCAGTATTTGGGTCACGTGATTGCACCTTTCACCTTTATTGCTATTGGTTAAATCGAGGACAAATTCAGTTGAAATCTTTTTGGTTACAAATGCCCTATAGTAGTAGCTCTTAGTCGTCAGTTGACTGTGGATCATATTGTTTCTCTTCCGTAGTACCCTTTTGGGCTATAAAACCCATATTTAGGTGCCGGCAAGCACCTTCCTATAATAAGACGGTCCTAATCTCTGTAACGTTCAAGAGAAACTCCAGAAAGCGTGGGAGTATTCCCGGCGGGCAAGGGGTGTCTTATCATCCCTATTTTCCCAGCCCTGGTGGCGAGGGGTGAGCTCATCTAGATCATCTCTATTACCCCT
The DNA here is from genome assembly GCA_020137815.1 of Hormiphora californensis. Classification (NCBI taxonomy): domain Eukaryota; kingdom Metazoa; phylum Ctenophora; class Tentaculata; order Cydippida; family Pleurobrachiidae; genus Hormiphora; species Hormiphora californensis. The sequence goes on from CM035354.1 coordinate 4,082,338, forward strand.
GGTGGAACTCTTGGTCCTCCATGGTGCTGCTTAGTTGTCTAGTTAGTCGTCCTATGTAAACACATATAATATACCATCTCATCTGCTGCAGTCGGAGAGCGAGTGTTATAAACCCACGTGGGTCATGTGACACCAGCATAGTATCAAGTCTAGACTTCTCTCTCCCTCCCTCTCCCCCCCCGAATCTCAGCTCCTAACACACACGTGATGGAAAGGTTCCTGTGGTGCCGCTACAGACTCTGTGTTTATCAGAAACCCATAATTTATGCCCCCGGTTTATCGGAGAGAGAGTTGTTTGGTTTGTTTCTTCTAACGTGGGGAGAGAAGGTCGAACAAGCTTCAATTGTTCATTGATTCATCTTTAGTTTATTTTGCAGTTACATAACAACCCATGATATTTTCTTTTTAATTGTTTATCCTACAGTTTAATAACTCCCTTCAATTGCAGTATGGATCTGTATTATCAAAGCAATGGACTCATGGCTGGTGGAATACAGGCGGGGCACAACCCAATGTTCCCTAACCCTCAACTTATCTCCCATCACCCAATACCGACATCTTGCAACCTTATTCAGGTAAATTGTGTTAGCTGGGTTTTAATAATTTGAGTATACCATGACAACATAAATTTTCCAACAACTCATGCTACTTCATAATTCGTGAATATGAATATTTAATTTTAACACAAAACTAGCACTGTTTTATATTTCAGTCTGCCCCGCACCTCACAGATGCGTTTTGCAATGAATACATGTCTGGGCAACATTGCTCCAAGTCACCGACCCCGTTTGGAGTTCAGGATATTTTGGGAATGCCCCAGGTAGGACATTTAAACCTCTGACTGATTCGCAATTAAACCCAATTCTTTGATAGTTCAGAGAACATAAAGGTCCTGGGGAGAGAACCCTTGCCCATTGTAAGCAACTATGAAAGATGTACCCAACCCAACTTAGCCCCTTGGCAAGCCCCAAAACTAACCCTTCCCTCTATCTCCTCAGAATGAGGGTGTCCGGTTAAACCAGAAAGTGCCAGTAGTTCACATTGCTAAAAGGTACGATGGGAACAGGAACAGTTCATTCGGTGCAGCCTTTGTTAGTGAGGATGAATACGATAAAATTGTGGCAACAGCTGATGTTCTGGACGAGGTTACCGCTCTTAGACTCGGTCTCGAATATGAAGGTGAGTGAACGGGGTGAAAACCTTTTTAATCGTGGTAAACTGCATGGGTCTAGTTTTGCTTCAAAAGTCTGATCTTATTTTGGATCATTCTCAAGCCAAGTGCCTGGTTCTACTTCGCACTCCTATGATTCCTTTTAACCGGAAGTTGGTTTATTATTAGACAAGAACACGCACACTTCGCACCTATCCGCATCTTTAATTTCCTGCTTCCCTTGATAGTGAACTCCTGAATTTGTCTCCCACCCATCACTTGTTCCTGGACTAAGAAGAGGGGATTAAAGAGAGGGAGATCTAGGACTAGAGAAAGAAGGGAGAGAGATCTGGAGCTAGGGAAAGTAGGGCCGGGAGAGAGATCTGGAAAGAGCGCTAGTGGGAAAAAATGAGACGAATGTGTCATAAAAGATAGGGACACAAAATTATGTAGATCAAGATAAAGATGATGTGACGAAGTGGGGCCGATCATGATACTCAGCAGTATCATTTACTGTCTCTCCATATTTTGTCTCGTTCCAACGAGTTTGGAACTCCTAGGGACAAAGGTCATTGATGTTGGTGAGATAGTTATTAGTAGAAGGATAACTATCTAAAGTTTCCCATCTCTCTCTCTCTCTCTCTCTCTCTCTCTCTTTCTCTCTCTCTCTTTCTCTCTCTCTCTTTCTCTCTCTCTCTCTCTCTCTCTCTCTCTCTCTCTCTCTCTCTCTCTCTCTCTTTCTCTCTCTCTCTCTCTCTCTCAACAATATCCCAGAATAGTCATGTGACATATTATTACCAAAGACACAGTTTCAACCCGCTATTGCATGTAACAGGGATGGACAGAAAGATAGATGGACTGAGAGATAGAAAGAGAGAAAGGGAGAATGGAGATCGCCGTTTTTTCACTGTAAAAGAAAGAAGCTTGCTTGAGAACTTTATTTGATTAGCTCCCAGAAGTTTAATTATCATGGTAGCTCTGTAATTCAGGGCAACCTTGTCTGTGGGGGTCAGATAGCCGGCCCCTTAGGGAGATAGGGAGATACAAGGGGTGGGAGTCATTCTGGAGATTATGTCATGATGATCTATTCATCCTGGGATAGTTGGCGCCGATATCGGTACTGCGGTATAACAAAAACACCTCAAACAGTCAAATTATCTTCCAAAATCGGCCCTTATACGAAGGACGGGTTCCACCCGTGGATCTATAACATAGTCGTACATTATAGACTGTAGTGATGGATCGTCTTGACTTTCCAATCCGTCAGTCGTATTGTGCCTTGTGGCAAATATGGTTGTCAATGTCAGTAGAGAGTTGGAGAGAGAGTAGTTACACGTATTCAGACACACACACACAGGATCTGATTAATTGGTATTACACTCAGATCTCTCACAGTCAAGTACTCCTGACATCTAATTGAAAGGCTCTATAGGGATCAGCTTGGAAATCTTTACTTGTCATTTCTAGGCCATAACAACATCGTCTCGAGTATAAATCATGGATCACTATCATTATAATTTAGCTATATTATTGGATCTTTTTCTGGACAAATGAAGTACTGGTGATATCTCATTGATTTGTCAGGATAGAGATTGAAGATGAAGAGTAGTACTTTCTGATGATGGCCTCTCTCCGTATCCCTATCTCTTTCTGGTATCAGTGATCATCTACTATCTAGCTAATTGTGTTAATCGAGTTCAATCAATCATTGGAATGACAGTACATGAATCATTGATCTGGCGGTGGTAGTCTGAAGATCTGTTCCGAAGGGAAGATATTGTGATTTTAAGTTCAAGGAGAGAGAGAGACCACTCCTTCGCAACTTCCGGAGATCAATTCACCTGTCTCTCACTAGCTGGGTGTGTGACAATGTGTCTGTGTTTACGCTTGGGAAACAATAGATGTATCTCTCCCTATCTCTCTCTATCTCTCTCTGTCTCTCTCTGTCTCCCTATCTCTCTCTCTGACTTTCCAGCCGGTCTCACCTTTTCTCTCTGACACAAAGTGTTCAAATCCATTACCTGTCTACTTTACCCGCCATGCCCGTTACAATTACTTCCCGGTCTCTCTCTCTCTCTCTCTCTCTCTCTCTCTCTCTCTCTCTCTCTCTCTCTCTCTCTCTCTCTCTCTCTCTCTCTCTCTCACACAGAAACATTCAGACACCTAGGTGCCATATATCCCGTCTTTTCGTCCAACTCCAACTATTGCTACTAGCAATGCTAGACCAAAATTTTATTCTGGCCAAGGCACTTTTACATCGGCTTACTCACAAATCTATGGGCGATACCACTTTGAATCGGCGAAACTCCCGATCTCAAGCAGGTTAGGTAGAAAACTCACTGTCTAACACCCCGTTCCCTTTTCAGCCACCATCCCCATCGGCCCTCTGAGGCGGCACCGCAAGGAACGAAAAGCGAGGACCGTCTTCACCAATGACCAGCTTCAGCTTCTGGAGAACCGCTTCAAAGCTCAGGTAATACATTACAACTGTCAGGCATCGTTCTCATTCTCATGCTTCGGAGTGATGGGAATGGTCTGGCATTAAATTACAGAACTCCTAATTTTAGTAGTGGATGGGATTTCTCAAGTCTGTGAATTGTTGATCCATGATCTCTACCAGATCTCCTCCCCCCATTTCCCCTTCTTCGTATTTGTCTAACTCAAGAGTATCCAATTGTTGAGAGAGAGAGGGCGACCAGATCGGTCTTGCTTGCGTGTGTAACTAAATTATAGCTGGTCCGCGTTCTATAATTAAATATTCACTCTCGGACGCGTCTCCCGGTCGAGTACTCAACATGTTGCAATGTTGTAACAATAATAATACCCCCTCTCAGTCTCTCTCCATTCTATATATTCCCTTCCCTCCACTGCAGTGGAGTCCACATGTTTCCTCTGAATCATTTTACACGCTCCAATCAGCCTCCCCTCAGCCGCTCTAACCGACCCTCACAATCCCCCTCAGCCGCTCTAACCAGCCTACTCAATCACCCACAGCCGCTCTATTGCTCTAACCGACCCTCCTAATCCCCTCAGCCGCGACTGACAAGTCTGGAAAGGGAGGAGCTAGCTCAACAAATAAAACTGTCCGCTACACAAATACGCGTCTGGTTTCAGGTAAGAGTTTCGTCCTGTTTCCAAGCTTTTTTGGTAAAAATTGGTAGTACTGGTAGTATTGGTACCGACTACTCCAATAGCAAGACTTTCATAGTTTGACCGTATACTAATGTAACTTCATCACCGAATTCCTTTCAGAACAAGCGAGCGAAAGTGAAGAGAGACAGAGTGCAAGGACCAGAGGAGGGACATTACTCTGTGATCTGAGCTGATGATCACATATCAGGGTGTCAGTTCTCGCAGTGTGCATGAAAAGAACCAATTCGTGTGATGTATGATGTAAATAAGAAGCAAAGCAATGGACTAAACAGGAGCCAGAAGAAAAAGAAAACCTGGAAATAATGTTGAATGTTATTGAGTGAATTCAGAGTGAATTAAAATTAGGGAAAAAGAGTTGAAGGCCGATAAATGCGAATGAGATTGAATATTTTTTGCTGTCAATGTCATTTCCAAAGTCACAATATGAATCATGGTAACTTTGAAGTTGTCCGTCATAATGTTTGAAGTTGTCCGTCATAATGTTTCTCCACTTCCAGTGATTGTTAAAATTGGTAAATGTGATTGAGATGAGACTTCAGACTAATAGTAATTCTCGAGTATTGAGTAACAAAATGAGAACCAATACCATTCTCTGTCAGTACGTCTCGGTCTGACTCTCAGATTCGGAATGAGCTGAGATCTACGTCTTAGACGAGTTGATATGCCAGTTTCATTGTTTATCAAGTTAACGATTTGTTGAAGATTCGAGCTGTTATTGTCAGAAAATTCAATTACCAAAAAAACTATTTGTTTCGATATTTTCAATGACCTGACGCGGGGGAATCTCAAAACCTTAAAATGCACAGCATTACAAAGCCGCGCGGCAAAAAATCAATCGCGCGCGCGTTTACGTCAGCTCAGCTGAGTCATGATATGACGGGCGCGATTAAATCTGGGTGGGGCGCGATTATAATCTGGGTGCCTTGCAGCCTGTTTACAGGTGCGCGCTACCAAAAGAGTATACTTAGACCGACTTTTTTCAAACGGCTATAGCCATGGAACCACATGGCCGATTTGAGTAAACTAAACGGTATCAGTTAGAGAATCGATAGCCCTATGGAACAAACTGCCAAGAGAATTGCGTGAATCAGAGACTCTAAAACGTTTTAAAGTGGATCTAAAGACGTTTTTGTTCTGTAGGGCTTTTGGTGTGTAAGGAGCTGAACTGTCCATTGTGATCATAGGAATCCGTTGAATTTCTAGAGTTAGTAGGAGCCACGAGATATAGAGGAGGTTGTTTGTGTGTCTGGTGGTCAGTCGAATACTTATTATTTTGTGTGTTCTAGGAAGTGGAGATTTGGGAGTTGATTGGTTTCTTTTATGTGACGGATCCCCAGAACTCGGTAAAAAAAGAGCCTGGGTTAAAAAATCAAAAAAGCAAAGAAAAAAAGAATAAGAAAAAAAAAAATCAAAAAAAAAAAAAAAAAAAAAAAAAAATCAAAAAAAAAAAAAAAAAAAAAAAAAAAATCAAAAAAAAGAAAAAAGAGGCAATAAAAAAGAATAATAAAAAAATCAAAGCCCATCCTTCTTTCTCTCAACCTCTTTTCTTCTAGTGTATGTGTGTACGTGTGTACGTGTGTGTGTGTGTGTACGTGCGTGTGTGCGTGTGTATGTTTGTGTGTATGTGTGTGTTTGTTCTCTTTCTCGAGCGGTTAAGGGAACAGGATCTTCACTTCATCTGCACCTTATTTGGCATGGTTCCCAAGAAGTTTCACTCTATCACGGCCATGGGCCAAACTGGTAAACGGATTTTCACCCAGGTTGTATATTTCTGTATCATTGTGCGGCTTTTTACCTAGGTTTGGGTATAGTCCAATTTTCTACTCGAGTGGCGGGGTGCCGGGCACTTAATTCTTTTCCTTGGTCTTGTCTTGGTGGTATGAGACTTGATCCTGGTAACACTGGATTTAGTATACTTTATCTGGCCGTTGCGGCCGGGATCCGGTCTCTGCCTTGTCGAGTGTCACTGGTTCAGTCAGTTTCACATCTGTTTAGCGAGTTGGTGTGTGGCGACCTGTCGCTTGAGTGGGAAATTGGACTTGAGTTTGTATTTTGCTATCTTTGGATCCCTTGATCCAAGAGCGTTTTATATCTTTCTGAACTGCATTTGCAGTTGTAGTTGCTTTTTCCATTTTCGTTTTATGTACAAATCTATCAACTCTCTATTCACAGGATATCACATCACAATGTTGCCAAAAGGGATTTGAAGTCTTATCGTTCACTATCATACTCTGCAAGACACAAATACACCATTTTTCAAGACCAAGCTCAACATTACCTGATTAAGACCTCATCTTTTCCATGACGGGCACACCTTTTGACCAAGTTCCTTATTGAGACTGGTGTAGTAATTTTTTACGTTGAGATCTATGGCCTCTGTTGCGCTATATTTTTGTAGACTTTTGTATGATTCTATCTTGTGGATATTCAGTGTTCAGTTTATGCTGTTGGGATTAACTTATTAACTATTTATTAATTATATTTGACAGTTTATGCTGTTTTTTAATTAACTTATTAACTATGTATTTAATTATATGACAACGAGGACTTTCGGAAGGACATTGATACGAAGATGCGCTTTAGAAAGCGAGTTTTGATCGAAAGGACGCTTTAGTATAAGTCGATCGAGATAAACACTTTTCGCTCAAAAGCGATTTATAAATGTTAAATGTTATTGTTATTGTTATGTATATATATTATTAATCAACAGTTAATTATCTAACTAGTTATTATCTAACTAGTTAATTATCAATTATCTAACTAGTTAATTTCTCTATTATCTAACTACTTAATCACTCATCGAATTAATTACGCTATTTCTTAATTAGATATTTTATAACCCTTATTTTCTACATACATTTATATATATTATATCGAATGACTGCCGACGGTTTTTTAAGGCCTTTAGGATCTTATAATCCTATAAGAGCCGCTTTAGAAGGCTTGTTAGTGGTGGGTGCGTTGCTTCAATCGACTGATTGAAACGGCGTCCTCCTAGCACTAACAATGCATAGGCCCAAAAGCGGGATATAAATTATAATTGTATTCGTATTCGTATTCGTATAACCGATAACCCCAAACCAAACCCTAACCAGACCCTAACGGATAGCCCTAACCCGTCGCGCGCGCCAAAACTACGAATTGTTAGCAATGAAAGGCACCCAGATTTTAACGTTTTCCATCTGGGTGCCTTGCAGCCTGTTTACAGGTGCGCGCTACCAAAAGAGTACACACTACACTTAGACCGACTTTTTTCAAACGGCTATAGCCACGCAACCACATGGCCAATTTGAGTAAACTAAACGGTATCTGTTAGAGAATCGATAGCCCTAACCGATAACCCCAAACCAGACCCTAACGGATAGCCCTAACCCTTCGCGCGCGCCAAAACTACGAATTGTGAGCAATGAAAGGCACCCAGATTTTAACGTTTTCCAGTCATGACTTAAAAAACGACGCGACGAAACTTTTCAAAAAAGTTTTCGTAAAAATTGAAAATCTATCAAATCTTGATGTATGATGACTCTTACCGCAGACCCCACATCACCGCAACGTTAGAAAGGCATACACAGTATGCAAAGCTTTTATTTTATTCATGATCACCCTTGGAAATGGTCAAATTCGCGCCCGTGCTCTTCGTGCGAGCTGTAATGTGAGCTGTAATTGGTCAAAACAGGCCTCGTTGTGCAGACCTGAATATTTCCAAGGTTGCTAGATTTTTAAGGAATCTTGGTGTGTGCTGCGTCTATCAAATACTTACCGTTTTTAACTCACAAGGTATGGGTAAAAGTTCAAAAGACAAGCGAGACATTTATTATCGGTTGGCAAAGGAGCAAGGATGGAGAGCTAGATCTGCCTTTAAACTGCTTCAAGTAAACGAGGAGTTTAATATCTTTGAGGGTGTTTCACGTGCAGTTGATCTTTGTGCAGCACCAGGGAGCTGGAGTCAGGTAAATACTTGCATTGCTCGACCCTGTCCCACCATAAAGGGTTTGAACAAAACAATGAACAAGTAAACACTTAGTATTATAAAACAGTTAACTTTGTGCTTTTAATCGTCAATCGATCGATCCTTCCATTGCAACTGTTTCCTATTGGTAGGTTCTGAGTAGGCAGCTATTCGAGGCTAATACAGAAGGTGATGTGAAAATAGTGGCGGTAGATTTGCAGGCCATGGCCCCCCTTCCCGGGGTCACCCAGATCCAGGGGGACATCACAAAAACAACCACCGCAGAATCAATTATCGGTCATTTTGAAGGTAAAATGTCAATACATCCACACATTCAATTCACATTATTATCTTTGATGCCTTTGATTAATTGTTCAGTAATGAAATCTGAGCAAGAACTAATTTATTGTCCATTCTTCCTCCACTAGGTGAACACGCAGAGTTGGTAGTGTGTGATGGAGCCCCTGATGTCACTGGACTTCACGATATTGATGAGTTTATCCAGGCGCAGCTCCTCCTTGCAGCACTCAACATTACCACACATGTCCTGAAACCAGGGGGCACCTTTGTAGCCAAGGTAGCAGCTCACTCACACACACACACACAATACACACACACTTGGAGGCACACCCCAGGTGGCCTTCACCTCAATTCTTGTAGACTCCATTTCTGTTGGTGCCCCTTTTATTTGTATATAACAGCTCTTTCTTTACAGATATTCAGAGGTAAAGACGTTGTGTTGCTCTACAACCAGCTGAGATTGTTTTTCAAAGACGTCCAATGCTGTAAGCCGCGATCCAGTAGAAACTCCAGTATTGAGGCTTTTGTAGTTTGCAGAGGTAATTTGAATTAATTTTAACTAACTGCCTCTCAGGACCTCTAAATACTTCACCGCCCCTCTCAAACCCTGTAAATACCCCTCCCCCTACCTACAGAGTATGCACCCCCGGAAGGCTACCAGCCTACAATGGTGAATCCTATGCTACAGTTGGACTACAACTTTGATTTTGATAGCCTGGATGGTGTCAATAGATTCATTGTACCTTATGTAGCCTGTGGAGATCTCAGGTAAGAGAAGTCACTACTATATCGGAAAACTATCGGAAAACTATCACATGTTCTGTGAAAGTACATAATGATAATTGTACGTTCAAAACTCCCAATATTTTCTCACTCAGCTAACATTATCTTCCCTCAGTGCATATGATTCTGACAAGAGTTACAGTTTGAAGGAAGGTGCAATTCCCTACGTTTACCATCAACCAGTGCAATGCCCCATCAACCCTCCATACAAAGCAGCATGTGAAATGAAAAGGACTACAGAGGGTGTTTCAAATATTTCTCTCTAGTGAAGAACATTTTTAATGGGTCTTATTTATTTATCTGTGTTTCAGATCTGATTTTTAATCTAAATTCGTTAATCAGAGTCATCAGGTTTTCTATCACCATATAATTGATGTCCCATTTGTTTAGTACCATGACTCTTGATGGGGATATTGCTGTGTTTGAGGAAAAAGTAGTTGAGGTGAGAAAGAATCTCAAAATCCCAGATTTCTCACTTATTAATCCTAATCCTTATCCCTCTCGCTCGCTCCTTATCCTAACTCCCTTATTGTTCACTCCTAACTCCACTCTCTTCTAACAGGCAGATAAGCGTGTCTCAAATGAGGAAGATAGCATTCTATCGCTGATGGAGAAGACTAGTCACATTGCAAAACAGCTCGACCGATTTGACCGGGATTATGTAAATATCTAACGTGTGTCTAACATGTCCACAATGATGTACACTGATGTAAAAACAATGCTGTACAGACTGATCTTTATTCCAGATTATTCCAGATTATACTATTTTGATTCACACCAAAATCTACAGAGTGTTGACTATTTTTTCCCTGCCCGGGTGATTGCCGAAGGCAATCACCCGGGATGATTTTTTTAGCACGCACGTGCTAAAAAGATCATTCAGGGTTTAGAAATCAGCAGATTGTGTAGTTAACTAAAAGTGTCCGTCCGTCACGGACAACGCCTAACAACAAGTCTGCTCCTTCATAAAACTTTCATCTCACGCTTCGGTGATTCAACAAAGGAAATGATTAACACACATTGTGGCGTGCAATTACTCGCTGATAGCACTTCCCAAGTTCCCACTATTACCTGAAATAACTTTGGGCGCCCTACAGCCATACTATGAAGTGATAGAATGTCTTCCAAGCATAAAACTACTGTCACACTAGTGACTCGAGTTGAGATGCGGTTAAAGTTGAAGCACTTGGTAACCAACTGGGGTCTCCTAAGCAACTGCCTTAGTTGCCATAGCAACTGTCCTGGTTACCATAGCAACTGATTTGGTTACCATAGCAACTGCTTTGGTTGCCATAGCAACTTACCTAGTTACCAACATCGCATCAGCCAAAAAATGCTCTTTGAGCACAAAATTCATCAGGAAATCCAGTTTTGAAGCTTATTCATCAATTTTAAATCCATTTGTGGCAGGGAAACACCGCATTATGAATACATAATGCAATAATTCTTGTTATAACCTCCGAAGTTGAAATATATGTTTTATGATCAAATATGCTATTGAGTAAACCGTGTGTCGCCGTCTTGCAGATTTTACCCCATCATATACTATATGCGATCTCATGATTTGTCCAATCTTTTCCACCTTTTCCTTTATCTCACATCGTCTCCCTTTTCCCTGCTCAACGCAACAGTTTACTTCCCCATTGAGATGGCTAACACATCTCTCTGCTCATTTCCAAAAAGGTTGTGAGTTTGTTTTGTTTCGTAGAAATATACCTAATACCGACCCCTCCCACAGTCCACACATCCGTTTATCACCTTCATATCCCTCCCCCTGACAGTAGTTTATAACCTCCCCACCCCATCCCATAGTACAGCAGTATAGTTTGTTATGAGCGTATGATATCGATGAACGCACTAATCCCCGCCCAACTCCGCCGGTCACGCAGCGCCGACCGCCGCAACAACAACATCCAACACAGTGATGATCCATGACTTCAGACTCGGACCTTCTCGAGGATGATACTGCAGACATGAGTGAGAGCTATGACCAACTTCGGCCGGACCACCATGTTCTTCAATCAGCGACAACAACTCAGAGTGTCTCCTCCGGAACTTTTTCATGAACCCTTTTGAGAAGTATGCAGTTCGAGGGAAGTTCCCTTTCAAGCTCACATTTCACGTCCTAAAACTGATCTGTTTGACAGTCCCTGTTGGTCTTCTTTGGTCAGGACAAGTTCCAGCTCCGTAGGATTATCAGCTCCTACAAGAACAGTCTCGGGATACATCCTGGTGCGAGATTACAGTGTCAGCTAGTACTGGTAGATATCGAGTATCCAGAGATACATACCCACCGGGAACTTCACGAGACTCTATCCTACTCCCTCGTTAACTTCTTCAACCTGACTGAAAATGCATCTGGGTGTCTTTGGGTTCAATATTGATAACGGTACAGACATTGTCCTGCCCAAGATGTGTGTCGAAAGTTTCTCAGGGACCAATGTTGACATGGCAACGTGGAGTTACACTTTTATAGAAAATGTAACGACCGACATGTTTTGACTATGGACTTGTACTAATCCTGACTCGGAGGGTGTGTGAGGATAGGGTGGCAGGCGAGTTTACCAGACTCCTACGATGGATTTATGGGTTATCACGCTAACATTCTCTATTCGCTCCATCTTCCTATCCCTAAAATCCCGACCAAAGTGTGTCGTCCTGGAGCCAGTTCTCTCCCTTTTGAACGAGGTCCTCTCTGGAACAGTTTCCAGTTCCTTTGAGCTGGGGTACGACGAGGTGAAATGTAACGACAACTCCACCTACCACCCTAGCAGCAGTCTAGCAGCAATTAGAGCCGCATCTGGGTCAAGTTATTCTGGATGGAAGTGTGATCTGTCTGTCTCTCATCACCTGTTTACTTGTGTTGAAGCGCCTCAAACGGACCTGGAATTTGTTCCAGGAAGTACGGACATTTTACAGTTTCCACTATAACCGCCGTTTGACATGGGCTGAAATTGGGGTCTTCTGCAATGGCTGGGATTTCTTTAGCGTCTTTGCGGATATCCTCATATTCTGTGGGGTGATCTTCAAACTCCTCCTCGATTCTGGGGTTGATAAACATCTGGATATAACTGCTGTACTGGTTGGTAGTGCTGTGGCAATCAACTGGGTGCTAGCCCTCCGATTCCTCTCATTCGACAAGGGCTACTACATTCTAGTGCTCACTATCTCGGTAGCCGCACCCAATGTCCTCCGACTACTGATCTGCATCCTCGCCATCTACCTGGGCTATGTGTTCTGCGGATGGGTCGTGTTCGGACCATATATGGTAAAGTTCAACAGCCTCGTCCAGGCCTCTGATACCCTGTTTGCCATGTTGAATGGAGATGAGCTCCTTGACACATTTATGATGGTGGAACGAGGCAATACTCTCCTGTTTGTGTTCTCCAAAATCTACTTTTACTCCTTCATAATTCTCTTCATCTATGTTATTCTGTCCGTCATGATTTCCCTGATTGGTGATGCCATGGTTGCTGCCCAGTCAGCGGTAAAGACTGGTATGGGACACTGGCTGGTTGAGGGCAGGGTGTTTCCAGAGTTGGAGTTGGGGTCAACCAACACATCTCAACCACCCAGCCCACTGATCCGATCTGGTCAGAACTTGAACAACACACAAAACAGGTTGTGAGCGGTGATTTGAAAAACACAGACAAAAAAGGTTGCAAGTTGTGTGACAGTTGTTGAGTCCGAGTTTGTATTTTGTGGGTCCACTCGTTATTATTTTTCCGGCTTTTTCATTCAACAATTTAGATTAGTTTAAGTTGATGAATATTATGATATTGGTGCGTGTGTCATTTATACAGTACATGGTTTGTGTGAGAAGTTTTGCAGTTAAACAACAAGATAATAAAGATACAGTTTTGGTAGTTGTAAAATCAAATACTAGATATTTTATAATTACATTCTCTCTTGTAAAAATAAAATGACTGTGTCATTTGAATATAAATTAATAATAAAGTACTACAACACTGTATCATAAACGTTCCACAATAATCGGAAACTGGGTCGCTACCATCTGCAATCGGATAGACTGAATAGTACACTGCCTCACTCACTAAAATCACAATCCCATTACAGGAGTCTTATTTGATATAATGCTGCATCGTGTTCAACTGTTAGAGCTGATGAGATATCGAACAGGAGATCAGAGTTTTAGCACTTCATCAGTCTGGCCATGCTGGTTGAATGATCAATGCCCATCTTCTGTTTCACAGTCCTCCGTTTATTCTGAAACCAGTACATAACCGTCTTCTCAGGTAGGCCCGTAGTGGCGCTCAGCCTCCGTTTCCCCTCGGTGGAAAGATATGAATACTTCTCGTACCACTGCTCTAACACTGCAACGTTCTCCTTTCCAATATCATGTCGGAGTCGTGGTCTCTTGGACTTCAGGCGTTCCCGGGATTCATCAATCATTTCCCGTGTAAGGAGGACCTTGGTGTTCTCATCGGTGGGTAGGGGCCTTTTCCGGGATTGCGGGGGTGGTGTAGTTGACAGTTGTTGGGGGAACAGAGGGGAGGAGGAAGAGGGAGGGGGTGTTGCCCGGCTAGGAGTTCTACAGGTGTTGTTCACAATTCCTCGAGGTGGTGTTGAGAGGGTAGAGAAGGCAGCCTGTGTGGGTGGTGTTGCTAGGGCAGCGGTAAAAGCAGCCTGTGTGGGCGGTGTTGGGAGGAAGACAGCCTGTGTTGGCGGTGTTGGGAGGAAGGCAGCCTGGGTTGAGGACTGTTGTTGTGTTAGGATTACTGGTGAAATCGTCCTGGTTCCAGCTCCCTCAGGTTTGTTGTATATCGTCCTGTTGCCTTCCTTATTGAACCCGTTGTTCTTGTTGAGATCTTTGGAGTTGTTGTTCTTGGTAAGGATGAATTCCCGGAGTTGTTCCTTGGCACTGAGCAGGGGACTTGAGAAGTTTAGCTGAACAGGAGAGGAGATTGGGGAGGAGAATGCTGATCCTCCTCGCTGTTGCTTGGGAGTCGTGACGTCACGATGTTGTTTTTGGTTTGGAGTAACATTAGGAGTCACGTTAGGAGTCACGTTAGGAGTCACATTAGGAGTCACAATAGGAGTCACATTAGGAGTCACACTCCGAGAATGTTGCTGGGTAGTTTGTTGGCCAGGTTTGGTCATCAGTAGAGACTGTAGAGCAGTCAGAGTCTTGGATTTATCCGCTCCTGCTGTAGCGATGAGAGCCTGTAGCTTGAGCCAGGAACAGAGGATCGATAAGAGGTGGGTTGCATGGTTCCAGATGCATTATATTAATAGAGATGTAGTAGAACAGTGAACAGTACAAGTTGGTCTGGTTGTTCTATGGTCTGGTGGAGGTATAATGTACCAATCCATCCCCCGCTTGTTGCCCCTCACATGTAATTATTGGGGGAGAGGAATAGAGTATTGTGACAACCAATAATTACATGCCTTGTTAACGTCTTGTCTCACCACGTCCCCGCCTTACCAGAGTGACGTAGTCATGTAATTAGGTGTATGACATGTGTAATTAGGCGAGTGATGGTTCCTATTCAGGTGAGGGGAGGTTGGGTCTAATCAGATATGTGATCTCTATAGTCACCTTGATACACACAACTTGGACTAATCAGGTTCTTATTGAATACACTTCCAATTGGTATGTTTCAATATCTTCATACGACCATTTGGGGGCAAGTTGCAGTATCTCACTACCAGCCACTTACCGTGTTACCAAGTATACAGAGTTGTTAAATCAGGTGCACTGCACAACAAGTAACAACCTGGTGCACTGCAACTCTGAAATCACGTACCGAACCGCATTGTTATCAGTTGTTATGTCTCACCATAATACTAATTCTCTCTCTCTCTCTCAGCTGCAGGGTCACGAGGTACACCCCTGGATGGCTTATCTCTCCCAGCCTACCACGTGACAAGCGGATAGAATTACTGATGCAAGGTGGGCTCTATGTGTTTTACTACTCGTGACCCAGATTTGGGTGCTTTCTCTTGGTGTTTGCTGTTTATGGCACGATAATAAAGATGGCTCCAATAATATTATTTTTTAGACATTCTTGATATAAACTCTATAGATTCGATTCTAAAATTTAGTTTCGCTACACACTATCATTAAATTACGACAAGTGCCAATTTACAATTTACCACCTGTTTCAGTCAAATCTCTTTACAACATTTCCTTGACCTTTGTTTGATGTTTGATGTATATCGTTGTAAAATAACGATTAACCCTCAATCCTCCCTCCCCCAGCAGTACCAACATGATACGTGTACTGTTCAGTGCAGCGCTGCTGCTATTGGTACAGGGTGACAGTACCGGTCTGGGTCAAGGCTTCTATCTGCCTGGCCTACCCCTGATCGAGGACAATGGATCGGGTAAGTTCAATAGCTGAATATTAACTGCAGGCGATCGGGTAGCCGGGGTAATTATAGGTGGTGAGTAGTTAGATCGGAGTGATATGATACCATTCGGGTTTCAAATCATAGGGTGGGGTAGGTGTCTCAACTCTCATTTCTCTAAATGAGGACCACCCCCCCCCATCTAGATCAAAACTGATAAATCCCTCCTTACAGGAAAGAGCATCTTTGATGACATCTCAGAGGAATGTATCAACGCAGTTCCATCCTACATCAACCGAGAGGAGAAGACCCTTTTTGAAAATACTCAATCCTTCTACAGGTACCAGTTTAGAAGTGATCATGTAACAAACGTGCAGTATATTTTCATACGATCTAAGTTGGTGAAACTCAATTTCGCGGCAGGCTAAATTTAACATACATTTTCAGTAAGCTAGGTCTGGAGAGTTCCCTGTCAGGGGAGATAACTGATGGGTTCACTCTTGGAGCCTCCCTTCTTGCAGCTACTAATGCTATTGATAGTAAACATCTGGACGTTAAAGGTAGGGGTTTCAAATGATTAAATTAGGGATTTGGGGCGTGTTTGAAGTGAATTGGGTTGGACGAAAACCCCTCATGCGAGAGAGTTGTCAAAATTGGAGTGCTGTAAAAGGAGCACACAACTGTGTAATTTGCAATAACTCCAGGTGTCAGTATGGATGTCTATGCGGTGACTGGGTTCTGGGAGTTTCTGCCCGACTGTATGACCAGCCTGGATCTTAACCAGGAATTCCTATCTGCCTTTGAAGATCTGCCCGAGAGTGTAAGTGTCAACTGAGTTGTCTCTCTGACTACCGGGGTTTTCACTCCGCTGGAAATGCTGCAAAGTTGGCCGCAGCTCGCTTTTTTAGGAGCATCCCCCAATTTTCTCACCTCATCTTCTAACATATTCTAGCACTTCTTCCGGTCCTATAAACACCATTCTTTAGGTTGATGATGCGTCTAAGAAGTCAAGCTGGTTTGCATACGAGACTTTCCTGAAGATTTACGGTTCCCACATTACTAAGAGGATAACCCACGGATCTAAGCTGACCCGTTATGTGTTCTCCAAATCTAGCGAGAAAATCTCATCCTCTGATTTCCTTGTCAAGGTACGTTGCCTCCCCCCCCCCCCCAAGTCCCCTGACATAATGATGATGAGCAGTGTTACATTTGCCATGTGCAATAAACTATAGTTACACATCTCTATAGATTATAATAATAATAATAATAACTGGAGCTTATATACCGCCCATATTCAACAGTATCAGAGTAATATAATTAACACTGAACTGTCAAATCATCAGAGCGGTATATCCTAGGTATAATATATAATGCTTCACACAAAACAACACTGGGTAGAAAAAAAAACGTTTAAAGTAGACTAATACAGGTGACTATGTAATGGTAACTGAGAAAAATCGGGTCTCATAAACCTGTCGATATAAATTTAACACACTCTATACTCACACCAGCTTGAAAACAAGGTACTAGGTAATGAAAGCCGAAATGAAATAAAAGGGATGACACCAATCGCCCACGGCCAAGTACCTATACCAGAACCGTGGGAACCTCGCCGAATGCCACAGTGAACAGATGAGTCTTTAACCGAGATTTGAAGGTGTCCACATTAGGAATAGATCTTAGTTGGAAGGGAAGTTCATTCCACACCGTTGGCAGGAACACAGATATCCTCCTCCGTCTTAGCTTTGAGTTAGCATTGATACTGGACATCTTAGGGTGTTTGAGCCTGTAGGGATCAAGAACTCCTGTCATCCGTGTAGTTCTAGATGCTCCCCAACAATCATCAAGAGGTACCAAATCTTGAAGGTATTCCGGTGCTGTACCGCTGACTATCTTGTAGGCTATTAAGCAAGCTTTGAAAGTAAGTCTCTGAGTGATCGGAAGAATATGGCACTGCCGGAAGAAATCCATGTAGTCTTCCTGGTGCCCACGGAGGTTATAGATGAAGCGAATACAGGAATTGAGAACTTTCTGGAGCCCATCCAGGATCTTTTTAGGTAGTCCACAATACAGTATGTTACTGTAATCAATCTTAGATATCACCAACTGCTTTACTAGCATAATCTTCGTTGAAACATCGAAACATTTGTTCAGTTGCCAGAGATTCCTCAACACCAAGCCACACTGTTTCCGAACGTTGTTGACCTGCCTCTCCATTGTCAGATTATGATCCAAAAGAACACCAAGAGTTTTACCATCCGTTCCACTACACTCCGTTGGGTAAATATCTTCTCCTCCAAAGTTGATGACCGGTTCAAATGACATCTTGCTGATTGAGCTGCTCTTGCCAACTAGAATGAACTCCGTCTTTGCCTCATTGCACTTCAGCCACTGTTCCACCATCCACTTCTTCAGCTTAGCAAGGCATTCTTCAATGTCCGCCTTCGTCCTCATCCATCCTATAGGGTCCGTGGGTACAAGACTGACATATAATTGGGAGTCGTCTGCATACACCTTAATCCGTAGTCCATAAGGTTTCACAATGTCCTGTATAGCCTCGATGTAAAGAAGAAACAAAACCGGTCCGAGAAGAGAGCCCTGAGGCACCCCACAGAGTAATGCCAAGGTTTCAGATAGACAATCCTGTACCGATACCGAGAAAGACCTAGAGCCCAGATAACTCTTAAACCATTGGAGTGGTACACCATCCACACCAAACCTCTGCTGTAGTACTTTAAGGAGTCCCTCGTGGTCTACTGTGTCAAAGGCAGCGCTCATGTCAAGACATATGAGAGCTACCACATTCCCTTTGTCCATTTCACCAAGAAGATCATCAAACATACTAACGAGGAGAGTCTCGCAACTATGCCCAACCCTGTAACCAGACTGGTGCTTTCCGAGAAGAGAGTGACATTGGATATAGTCATTAAGTTGTCCCAGAACAACCTTCTCCAGAAGTTTTGAAAGGAATGGTATATTCGATACCGGCCGATAGTTCGTCAGAGCTTCACGATCACCATAAGGGTTCTTGATGGTTGGGAAAACAAGTGCCTTCTGAAGTGTCTCCGCTACCGATGATTTTTGAAGGGATTGATTAACCATTGCAGTTAGTACTGGTGCTAGTTCTCTGACACATTCTTTCACAACAGAAGTAGGTAAGGGGTCAAGGTCGCAGTGCTTGTTAGACATTGACTTGATCACAGATATTATTTCTTCCTCCTTAACAATTGCAAAATCTGTCCATCTAGGCGTGCAGTCCTCAGTGCCAGTTTCCTCAGAATCCTCATACCTCCCATATTCCTCATACTTCCCGTGTTCCTCAAAATCCTCAGACTTTTGATGTTCCTCAGAATCCTCATACTTTCCATGTTCCTCAGAATCCTCATACTTTTGCTGTTCCTCCTTAACAAATGTCCTGATCTTAGTCACTTTTGAATTGAAAAACTGTGAGAAGCTATCCGCTAGTTTCTTACTGTTAGTGGTTTCAGGAAGTATAGTCTCCGTCTTTCCAAGAAGTCGTTGAAGCTTTCTTTGCAATGCCTTGGGGTCGTCCTTGACTGCTTCTAGGTCATCCTTAATGTACAAAGCCCTCTTCTCCTTATCCATATATCCAAACTTCTTCTTAAGCTCACAGAATATCCTCTTCGATTCCCAAGTTCCATGTTTTCGCCAATACCTCTCCGCTTGCCTCCTCTCACGTAGTAAACTTCTGAGTTCTTCATCCCTCCATGGTTTTACCTTCTTGCCTCTCCTCACTCGTTTCTTCGGCACCCGTTTTTCCACTATACCTTCCAGCCATCTGTACAGATTAATTATCGTTTCCTCAGAATCCCTTCCAATCAGCTTATCTGGATCACATCCTCTCAGGTCCTCCTTAAATGCCTCAATATCCATAGATTTGTAGTCTCTGTATTCCCAATACAAAGACTTTTTTGCACATGAGTTGGCCAGATCAGGCTTTACACTCAACTCAAATTGTACCAGGAAATGATCTGAAGTTGTCCCGTCAGGAAAGATGGTCAGGTTTCCAGTTTTCAAGTCTCTCGGAGCCAAAACAAGATCTAGGGTTCCTCCATGTTGATGTGTTGGTTGCAGTGGTACTCGTTGTTCAAGATCGAACGAGTCTATCAGTTCCAAAAGCCTCCTGGCATAGAAGTTGTTCTTGTCTTGAATCTGGAAGTTAAGGTCACCTGCAATGATAGGGGTGCCCTTGCTTCATCATGACTTCCGAGAGATAGTCACCAAACTCTGCGAGAAAGGTTGCTTCAGTTAGTCTCGATTTCATAGTGTAGGGAGGACGGTAAATATTACACAATCTCTTAGGTTGGTCCCTGTCACTAATAAGAATTTCCTGGACCTGGAACGATTTATAACGTGTTTTCACTGGACACTGCTTGAGCACTAAACCATCACGAAAGAGAATTCCAATGCCCCCACCTCCTCGCTCTGCCCTTGGGCAGGAATAAATGTTCCAGCCGTTCTCTCTAATCTCCTGTAGTTTTCCAGTATCAGTAGACTTCATAAAGGTTTCCTGGACTAGACAAATATCACATCCAGTTTCTTCCAGATGAGAAATGATACCTCCAGTTTTGTTAACAAGTGAACGAACATTTAACGTGCCAATCTTCCAAGCCTTTTCCTCAGTAGTTCCTCTCGGGTCCTCGTCAGATAGTGGTTTTTTTCCTCTTTGCTAACAGTCAATGTCCTCTCCATTATCCTTGCTCGTTCATTGATGTATGAAGGGCACCACATGCTGGAAGCTGTATGGGTCTTGGCATACTTTCTGTCCTCTCGCGAGCCTCCTACCTCACAGTTGACACACTTCATTTTTCCAGTGTCATCTTTCTTCTTCGCATTACAGTCTTTCGTTTGATGTCCACCTGCACAGAAGCAGCAAACTGGGTCTTCCTTCCGAGGGCAGTACACTGAGCCTGCCATGTGTCCAAAACCTTGACAGTTATAGCACTGTATCACATGATACCTGTTCCTCACCAAGTGTTGCCGAAGACCAATGTTGATCCTATCCTTCTTGTTCAAGATGATGCGCCGGATCTCTGGAGCTGTCTGGATTACTGCATACCTATCTCTCTTGTTCACAAACACCACCTTCAGGGTCTTATCCTCATTGAAGAGCTTCTTGATATCCTCATTCTTATCTAAGATCGCAGCCAAGAGAGCATCCTTCTCAAGAAGTTCAGGGTCTAGATCATTAATCGTAACTTTTGGGTCCAGTTTCTTTGTCTCCTCCGAGAAGAAGGTCAATGAGCATTCTGGAACAAGAGGAGACAGCACTCGTTCTGCTTCTTTCAGTTGGTCCTCATCCGGAAAATACAACCTGGTGTGATCACTATTGACTCTAGATCTAACCACAGGGACAGTCTTCAGGGCACTTTCTACTTTGGGTTTCACAAATTCCTTCCACTTTTTTGCACAGAAAGATTCCTCTTCACCTTGGCCTCCTCCGGTGGTTATGTTGACATAATGTTTCATCTCAGGAGTCTCAGGTTCTTCCTGAATATCCTTCGGTTTCTCAGCCACACCTTCCAATCCTTCACTCTCTACCACTGGTCTCACCAATGATGAAATGGTACTGATGAGATCCTTCTGAAGCTTCTCAAACGATTCTCTCAGGTCCATATTGTCCGCAGGAACAGAGTAAGGCGGTGAAGCTGGGATCAGTTTGTAACAAACCTTGAGAATGTCCCACAGCTGAGGTTTCAAAAGACCCGATGGGCAATTAGTGTCATCCCTCCTAAGACAAATCAACAAATCACTACCTTTATACTTGTCTAATACATCACCTGATAACACATCTTCAAATTCACTCTTAGTGCTACATCTGTCATATATACTCGTAACGGTCATCCTAAAACACCCGTTGCACGCCGGCCAACAAAAAACTCTTCACAGATTTCACTCGTAAGTTACGTTAAAGTAGGCTCAACAGAGATCAAAAAGATTAGAGATAAGATGCTAACACAGTTATCAGATCGATTGACGGCAAACTCAAATTAATTTGTTTAAAGTAGTGTTGAAAAGTTTGAAACTCACACATTTAGTTTACCGAATGTTGCACTCTCTAACTACCTATCTTGTTCCCTGCTAGGTGTGTGCTACTCTAAAGGATGTCAACCTGACATACTGTTCCAACTTCACAGCAGAGGATTACAGCAGGGTATGTGAGAGACAGGGGGTGTTTGTGTGTGGGTGTGTTTGTGTGTTGAGATCTCCTTAGACTAATGAATGGTTATATCAATTTAACGGTTATAAAATGGACGCTCGTCCACATGTGGACAACCGTCTATTTTATAGCCGCAATATCATGACTCCCAGGTAGCACATCTGGCAACAAGTGAAGAGTTGACTGTCAGGGGTGGTACTGCTGATACAAGGGCCCAGCTAATGATCAACGTTACTGACGATCTTCTCCGGGTTAGTGTTGTTTGATTGGGCATTGGGCATTAGGTTTATCTGCTGTTATCTTGCTGTTTTGTCTCTCTTTGTTCGCTGTGTAACAAAAAAAGTTAAGAGAGGATTGTTAGCAGTTAGGCGGCGAAATGTGAGAATAGAAAAGGTCGTGTAAGTTTCCGGGATGTGTAATATTTAGAGAGAAGAGGATTGTGCTGACTGATGAGTTAGTTTTCATGTCACCGTGAGAAATGAAGAGTCCAGAAATGTGGGAACTAACACAATGGAGAACTTGGCGGAGCGCGCGACGTTCTTCAAACAGAGTTTAGTGCGCGGGAATACATCGATCGAGCACTCACAAATGTACACAAATGTACATTAGCCGCCCAGAACTTGAATATTTGTACACAATTTACATTTACAATTTAAAAATTCCAACATTTCTGGACTAATTCAACTCTCTTCAGACATTCCTGACTGAAGCTGGTGTCGCGGACCAGCCCATATCTCAGCAGTACACCAGTATTTGGGATATTCTGAAGGCTCGGTACATCGGATCTGGACACTTTAAAAAGGCTGTGAACCTTGAGAGTTATTATCTGGGCTACCTTAATACTGGATGTCTTCAGCACAAGTAAATTATAAACTATTTTCAAAATTAAAATTTGAATTGACATACATACTCAGTGTCACAGTCAGGCGAGTCAAAACAATATCCTTCACTACCTCTACTATCTCCCTCCCAGTGTTGATGGTGTTACATTGAGAAGGTTTGTGTTGATAGAAGATGACCCCTTTGCCCCTGAGTATGAGTGTCAGCTGGCTCCGATAGGGTGTCGCGGTGATAATGATTGTCATATTGGGTATGCTGGGTCTACCTGCTATTGTTATGGTGATAGCTGTGTGGAGCAACATGATGTCAGCGATCCCAGACACACCCTCAAGGTATAGTGTGACAAGTAGGTTCTGAGGGAATTTCTGTGCCCTTCACGATACAAATACCAGCTTTATTTATGTGTTATTTTAAATCTGAGCAGCTAATGATTGAGAATATCTGAATTGAGTATCATGTGTATTTCTAGAACTCCAATCAATCTCCACAGGAGGGCCGATTCGTGAAGAGGGAGCAGGATTCTTCCTCTACTTGGTACGGTGCCAATAACTCCTGTCACTACCATGTGGGAGTCTACTGTGTCTGTGATAAGGTAAAATATTCCCTTACTACTATGCAAGCCCTGCTATATGTACTGTATATAGTACTGTATATAGTACCTCGCCAGACCTACCGGCTACCTAACCTACCTTTTTCTAACAATTAACATCCAAACTCCTCACAGCACTACGGTGGATCATGGAAGACGATGTGGCCAACGGGTGGATACGGACACAAGGAAAACATGTATACCTACCGGGCAATGAACAACAAGCTTGACAAGTTCCAGAGGCCGAGGGAATAACTGGACAATTTTCAGAGGGCATAACAAACTCTTCAGATCTGTTTGTGAATGATTGTGACGTGTTGCTTTTGAATTTCTGAGCTCTATTATTTTGAACTCTTTTTGTACTTTATACTTCTCGTTTTAGTTTGCCGACTTTGATCTCCTGCATTTATGGTACCGTGTTTACTGCTCGGCTTCATCATCAGTACGGTCGGCTGGGTGTCTTCAATCCATCTATCCCGTAATTATTATTCAAGAATCTTATGTATCTTTGTCACGCGCAATTTATTGACAAAAACGATGCATGTACACGCGCGCAAAAAATCAAAAGTGCTCGTGCGCGTTCAGTTTTTTCCTCAAAATTCTCAAAAATTTCGTCTTTTTTTAAACTTTTGAAAACTTTTTTGATTTTTCGACTGTTTTCTGTTCCCAGTTCTTACTTTGTATGCTATCTAGTATTCAGTCAAGTTTTTTAAAACCTTGTGCAATTAGCATAAAAAATATAACGTTTTTAGGCGTAAAATGTAAGAAAATGGCCCGAAATCAATTGCAACGGGGTGCCGATTTTGCGGACAGTACCGCTGCCACGTTGAACACCTTCATACGAAGCGAAGAACAGTCTCTTTCGGATGTTAGCAACATGTTTCCAACTGTCGGTGAAAATCTTGATGGAGTGTTATCTTATTTGGAGCAGCGTGAAGGGCAGATTAGAGGTGATGTGAATGAAGGCGATGCTGGAGTGTTCAGTGTAATCAGCACCTCTATTCCTCGTGGAGCTAACACTGAATCATTTACAAACAGTGGAATCCAATGTCTTGATATGATGCTTAACCACCTTCAATCCAGAGAAGTCGCCCTCGAACGGAAGTCCCGAGTACAGTGTCGATCTGAGTCTTGATAATCAGCTGGTCGAACTTGGCAGGGCTCTTGCTTCAAACCTGGGCTTCGGCAATGACATGGACAATCGATTTCAGCCCAGCTCAGATACTTCTGAAAACTGTTCATCAGAACAACCAGACAATGATAGAAGAGCTGAACAACAGTTTCAGACGACAGAGACAGGAGACGAAATAGAAGTGATCGACCTAGAGAGCACTCCTTCCTCCCGGGGGATGGATCGGATTCTTGACGATTCCATACATCATGTGAGAGTCGACAACTTTGTTAGTAGTGTCGTCACTTATGATAGCGACAAGGACATTGATGAGACTGAGGTTGAGGAGGAGACGGGGTATATTCCCTCCTTCCATAGCCCACCACCACCCTCTACTCTAAGCAGCCTACCCGGACAACCAACAGAAGAGGCAGAGGTAACTGAAACAGTGATCATGACACGAGATGCCCCTGAAAACAATAATAACGGCGGTTCAGAGGGAGCAAACAATAATTCAGAGAGTGCGGAGAGTGATGGTAACCAGAGTTCGGAGAGTGGTGATAGCGAACCAAATAACGACGTAACACCATTCACCATTGACTCAAACTTCAACTACGAGCACATACGAACTACCCCACGAATGTCACATTTTCGATAAAAATCTCAACTGAAATTTGTTTGTTAGGGATAGTTTATTTTTCGTAGACCTGTTCTTATTAATATACTTGTGTAAAATTAAATTTTAAACTTTTCAAGGAAGTGAATGAGTACATCAGATGCTACCGATTACTTCGACAAATGTGTGTTGAAGGAAAACGTTTCAACCGTTCTCGACTCCCTGTTTACCCTCGACCCCCTTCCCTTTAACCCCTACACACATCTCACCCGGCACTTCCTCTCGCTAGCTGAGCACTACTGGATCAACAAATGCCACACGACATCCCGGGGGTATCAGCGATGGAGTGTCGTCAAGAGTGGCCATCTTTACTGCTCAACAGATCAGGATGTCTGTATCGCAGGTCAGAAACACATTGTAGAACTGATCAATGTCACAGCAGTGAATCCCATCATAACTCGGATCATGTCCTTCACTCAAGACCTCCCTGAGAAAAGTGCAGTAACTCTTCTGTCTCCGGCGTGTTTTCATGGATCAGTCCTAGGTCAACAAGATAGGGAAATCAATCTCCACGTTGATTTGGTTTATCAAAACACTGACAAGGAGCAGGCGATATCACAGGCTGTTGATGCGATTATGAATGATGTAAGTGATGGGTACCTCAAGACGTTGGTAGTGGAAGATGTAAATGGTGAAAGACATGAATCACCAACAAAAGAGGAACTATTGACACTCCTTCCCGATGCAAAACTCATCCAATCTTCCTGTTCTGTTTTTGAAAGTGGAACTTTGGTTAAAGTCACTAAAAATTTCTCTGTGGTGCGTGTGTGGAAGAAGGTAATGAAACTAATTTGTAGTTTGGTAGCGGGTCCGATGGTTACAACTTCACTTCATTTCGGTGTTCTCATCGGGGAAAAGAGCCTGAAAATTTACAATTCAGTCCTGCTAGCCTCATCTATAACTGAACAAGATCCCAGGAGTAGGAAAGAGGTGGTCAAATCGCTGTCGCCAAAACACCCAGCAGTGTTTGCCAGTGCTCGTTCCCAGCTCTCAGCCATCGATATTTCACCATCTTTGGATATTTTCCAGTTTTGTCAAGGGCATCTTCTAAAATTACTACTAGATGGAATAGATGAAGATGCGGATGATGTGATTCGAGAAATTTCTCTCCTCTTTCAATCTACCTCCGCTGTCTTTCATACCCTAGCAAAAAGATACAGTGATTTCGAGGCATGGACTGCAACAGAAGGAGTTGAGAAGGCGTCTGCTGTTTTAGCGGACATTGTCGGCTTACTCCACGACATGGAGCCTCCTGTGTCTCCCATTCATTCCTGTTTTATCCAGTCACTGGAACACAACGTGTTCCTCATGGAACAGATGACCCTGAATCCGGAACAATCAGGGAACATCCCTGCGTTTCTGGGTGTCGAGAAGGTGTCGTGTGGTGTCGCTTCCCTTTCATTCCTTCCCTGTGTTCTATCACAACTTTCCATTCTCTCGGAGATAGTGTCTAGTTCCACCACCACTAACATATCTCCTGACCATCCGTTTATCAAGTTCCAACATGAGGTCAAGGAGTCGCAAGATAAGCTACCAGCGGTGGAGTATGATTGTGGTTTCTATGATCCAGCCTTCCTCAAATACCTCATGTACACCGTTGATATGGACCGTAATTTGGCCAAAGTGACAAGCTCGGGTAATATTCCCAAAGTGATTGTCCTGCTTATCCTACCAGAGTGACTATGCAGCTCGATAGGACTCTAGAAACTGCTCTTCAGCACCTATTTCAATGGATTATCCTGTGAATCCCTACAGTGAACTTGTCCGGGAGTGTCTCACAGCTTCACATCGTGTCTGGTCGGACGGGGTTAAAGGATTCCCTCATTAGGTCAACCGATGGTTCAAAAACCGAGGCTCAAAGATGCCTGAACACCAAGTTTTTGGGCTTGCTGGAGATGTGTTCGGGCTTCACCACACACTGTTACAGAGTGATTCCTGATGGGCTGGATTTTGTTTTGGCTGTGTGTACCTCCGTCAAGAATAATCCTTACATCACGAAAAAGGGAGGTATCCGGATCTCTCACGTAGGTGTTCCCTTGTGCAGAGAGTGTCCTCGTGGGTAGGGTTGACCCCATGGTATACTCGTTACGATGTGAGGAATATTACGTTATGATCAAGGAGAAACCGTCCGCAAATGTTGATGTTGGACTCTCTTTCCTCACCGAAATGTTGCTATCCCACCTGGTTGAGATGTCAGAGGGACAGATAGTGGTGGGGTACAGTGTGGATTATGAGGGTTTGATACTCCTAGATATGGATCGGGTTCAGGGCCGGTTGGAGGAGAGGCAAGCATTGCAGTCTGACATTAGTGAGGCCATTTACAATCGGTCACAGCTGACCTTTGAGTTTATAGTGAAAAGTCCGATAGGTCACTACATAAGGGTTTCAAAGGATATAAAACCAGTTTACACTGACAAAAGTACGGGTTTGGATGATCACTTTACCCCCTGCGACATAATCAATGCTAACTTTGCTGTCTTCCCAAAACTCTACTCAGCATCGTTCTTCTACGACTACGCTCCGGGTCGGGCTGATATTGATTTCGCAGTGAACCAGTTGAACCAGAGAATAGTTCGTGAAGGGGATGGATGGGAAGTTTATAGAGCGATTCAACTGAAGTGCATGCTTTGCGAGGATATTTCATTTCTCGCCAGCGCTGTTAGAATATCGCACTCTAACTCATCTAGAATTCATGGTGTTCAGCTGCTAAATGGGTTGATAAGTGACCTGCTGGAGATGCCAGTGGTAGATGGAGATGTGGTGCGAGACATGGTGACTGATTATGTGTCATACTGTAGAGCTCTTATCAACATTCTTGGACTAGAGGAACCAATCGTAGCATTTATTGAGCTATTGCTGGAAGGTTTGGGTAGTACGGAACTCGAGGGACCTCTGAAAACTCTTTTCATCGTCTTTTCTGCACTGGCTCAATTCCAGGAAAAAGCATCTGCAGGAATAGTTAAAGAGTGTGTTCAGAAATATGTAAAAGCGGCTCAAGATGAGCTGAATCGATCCGCTGCAAGGGACTTTTTGTAGGTTTTCTGACGAAGTTTTTTAAATCTTTTGCATGTGGTGTATTTTTGTATGTTTACATTTTGAGAATGATAATAATTGAGAATCTTTTGATAGCTATTTTCTGAAAACTTCGTTGTATCATTCTAAACTCTCCACTTCAATACATTTTCCTAAATATCCCTCTTTCTAGCCATGCAACTGCGGTACTTGAAGTCTCTAGTACCGGCTCAGGATGGTCAGGCCAAGGTAACAGCTTTCGCGTGGTCACCAAACAACGCAAAACTAGCCGTTGTCACAGTAGATCGGGTGATATTGTTGTTCGATGACCACGGAGAAAAACGGGACAAATTCTCCACCAAACCTTCCGATCCTAACAATACCCGGAAGCAGTACCAGGTCAAGGCCCTCGCTTTCTCTCCCGACTCCACGAGGATTGCGGTGGGGCAAACAGACGACATTGTGTTTGTTTACAAGATTGGAGAGGAATGGGGCGATAGGAAGACGATTAGTAACAAATTCCTCCAAGAGGCGGCTGTTACCTCCATGGTCTGGCCACCGGATCAGCCTGCGTTTATTATTGGTTTAGCGAACGGAAAGGTCCGGCTGTGTAATGTGAGGACTAACAAATCACAACCGCTTTATGGGTCCGATAGTTGCGTTGTGGCCCTGGCATCAAAGTAAGTAAAGAATAGTCAGTAACCCTTAGAGGTATAGTTTTTTAACCCATGTGTCTCTTTGATTGATATTGAAATTGGCTATTAATTAATTCACATCTCCCAAATAAAAAGTTATCAAATTCCTTTTCAGTCCATCTAACAAGGCGATTATCTCGGGTCACGCGGATGGAACCATTCTTCGATACTTTTTCGACAATGAAGGAACAGGGCTAAGCCATGGCCAGGTTGTCCGGCATTCCTGTGCACCCTACGCCCTAGCATGGGGCTCTTCAATCGTGGCAGCTGGATGCGATAAGAGAATACTCATGTACACTCCTGATGGTGGGTACACTGTTTTTTTGTATGTTGTCTCACGAGGGAAACCATGTTACCGATCCAAGCATCGTTTAGTAATATTTGTTCGACGACGGCAGCCATTCTAACTTTTCAACCCCTGTCCCCCTTCAACATCTTGATCCCCCTCATCCCATCATCCATAGGCAAGATAACTCAGCAGTTTGACTACTCTAAAGACCTTGATGAGAAGGAGTTTACTGTGGCCACAAGTAGTCCAAGTGGTCACTCTCTTGTCCTGGGAAGTTTCAACCGATTGAGGGTGTTCAACTGGGCTCCCAGGAAACACACATGGGAGGAGGGTGTTCCGAAGAACATTCCTAATTTGTACACCATCACCGCTCTAAGTTGGAAGAGAGATGGATCTCGACTGATTTGTGTAAGTTGAACTCTGATATTAGAGAATATTACTTGGGACTTGGGACCACCCAGTAATACATGTGTTTCCAATAACTACCCACCCACAATCTCTAGGGATCGCTATGTGGCGCTGTTGACCTATTTGATTGTTGTCTCCGTCGTACTATCTACAAGAACAAGTTTGAAATGACTTACGTTGGACTGTCCCAAGTGATTGTCAAGAATCTCCAGACAGGAACTCGTGTTGTCGTTAAATCTCACTACTCTTACGAGATACAGAAGGTATGTTCTCACTTAGTATGTCACTAGGTAAGTTTATCACTTATTCAAGTGATAAAATATTTTATACAGTTCATGCATTGGTTAGATATCAGTTTCCCTCTAAGAAGATGATTTTCCTATTCATCTGTCATTTTGTACCAGGTGAGCATAATGGGGAACGACAAGTACATTGTAGCGTACACCTCCGACACACTCTTACTGGGAGATCTAAAGAGCTTCAGGATCAGTGAAATTGCATGGTCAGCCACGGGAGGGAATGAGAAGTTTGTGTTCCAGCACAATAACGTGTGTATGATCTTCAACGCTGGGGAACTGACTCTGGTAAGTGAGGGGATGTTCAATGTTCATACCTAGTTCATAGCTTACTTTGGTAAGCATTGATGAGGGGGTGCTTAATGCTTATAGTCCGCAAATAAAGAACGTTTATGTTGAGGGATTGTGTTTGCTACTATGTATTGTGTTTCAATGTCGTCAGTTAGTCAGTTACACACACACGTGTGCTTGTTAGGTCACATGCAATGATTTCAATCACGTGTAATACATATCTCTCTCATCTCGAGTCACTTGACCTACAATTCTTATGGATAATCAACCCGGCCCATCGGTCACTAATGTTCACTTTCAACAGGTTGAGTACGGTACAAATGACATTCTGGGTTCAGTCAGAACTGAATTCATGTCGCCCCATCTGGTTAGTGTCCGGATCAACGAGAGAAGGGTCCGAGGGGTGGAGGAGAACAAGAAGATAGCTTATCTAGTGGATCTGAAAACTATATCAATAGGTAATTATTATATTGGCACCTACGCCCCAATATTGGTAGTGAGGTCCAGGGTGAATATTGAAAAAGAACAACAAGATATCACTTGGATTTCTAAACTTATTTAGTTATCATTTTCAGTAGGTAAAAAACTTCAGCATTACCAATTTCACACGATTAAACTTTAACATGATCAATTTCACACAATAAAAAACTTTTCATGTCGTGTTCAGGGACAAATGATAGATGGTCAATGTTCAAGTGTGTTAGCAGTAGTGTTGTTGTTACTCATCACGGTCATTGGGTGTTCTCGAACCCTCCTTTCCGTTCGGTACTGGAACACCCTCTGTAGCCCATCAACTACAAAATCAGTGATGTACGTGTCATAAATTAATGGGTTAATTAAGGAGTTAATTGGAAGAAAAATTATAGAAAACAGATCGTAGAACGGTGTTGCGTCGACAGCTTCCAGGAAGTGTAAAGTGCAGACGGTCACAAATGGGACCCAGCATAGGAAATCAGTCAGAACGATGGAAGTTATTTTCCTTTTCATTTTGCGGAGGAATCTCCTCCTGTTTGTAGCCCTTACTGCATCCCTTCCTCCTCCACCCCTTGAGTTGTAGTTGATGTATCCATACGCTATTACTATGGTAACAAAACATACCATATTGATGCCCAAGGATGGCCCAGGTAAACTCTTTCTGGGCATCGCCCCGTTTTACAAAGTACTTGAACAGACAAACACCTGCGTTCCCATAGAAACCAAGATCGCTTCCCCTGGGTTCCGGCTTGTCACTCTTCGTGTCACTGGCGTTCGAATGACTGGCATAGAACATACCACCTAACATTCTTTTAATTTGATCCCAAGGGAGAATTGTTTCATCATCTGTGTTCTTCGTTTTGTAGTACCCCTTGAGGATATCAATATGTTTCTGTTTGCTGACCGATCCCACGAATATGGGGTACTCAGTACTGTTGTAGAAGATTCCGTTAATGAAATAATCCTTAAACCCATCAATCATGGGAATAACGGCTATAACAATAGCGGCTGCCGAAATGTAGATCACTGAACCGACCAGGACTCCCTTGGCTCGCTTGGAAAGGATCACACCAGACGGTCTATGTGACGTCATTACACAAGCTCTGAAAACACTCAGGAGGGTCATTGAAAAGAGTGCTAGTTGTGTTCCAATGGTGCTGATTATACCCAACATTGTGCACTTCCACCCAATCAACCAGGTGAATCGATCCTGGCAGTAGCTCCGTCCAATTATCACATCTGCTATGCCTATAAACAAGAGGTAGACTCCCACACACATATCCCCTACTGCTATCAGGATCACTAAAACTTTGACAACCGTTGTAGTTTCGTTACCCTTATTTTGGTGGAGGTAGATGGAGCAGTTGATGATGACGGAAAGGTTGAATATAACAGAGAGAATTCCAATTAGCCAAGTGGCAAAACTCAGAACAGGGTTTGTGATTAGCCCCTCGCTGGTATTGCAGACTTGGCATTCGTCATCCCCATGTGGGCAGTCAAATTTACCATCGCAAACCGAGCTCCAAGGTATCAACCTGGTACGGAGAGAGAGAAGGGGTTAGTTACAATATGGTACGGAGATAGAGAGGTAGTTAACTTTGGGCAACCATGCACCTTATAAATTATAAAATGGGGCCTCCTGAATAACTTGATGATAAAGTTTTCGAGGCATGTTACCGGTTTGAGTCGCTAGAGGCGCACGAATAGTGGTTAATACAGTATTCCTCGTCGCTGTTGTCCCCACAGTCATCGGCCAGGTTACATACCAACTCAGGTCTAATACAAACATCGTTCCTAAATTGGTTACCATGGTTACCATAGGTTGTTCATGTATGAAATGGTTACAATGCTTACCAACACACGCTAGCTATATTGTCACATCCACCTGACTACCATGGTAACTCACTTGCAGGAGAATATTTCGTCTCTATATGTCCCCCTATCCACTAGAGTTATCCTTTGGTTAGGTGCAAGTGTAAGGGTGTAAAACAGGTTCTTCATCATGTGGGGACAGGAGTTGTAGGAGAGCGTTCGGTTGTCATAGGGACAGATCGCATTCTCATTGCTACACCTCCCTTTACATGCGTAATAAACGTACATGCTACCGTAAACGAATCTGGAGAGGAGGTATAAGTCAGTGGGGTAACTGGGTCCGGAAACCCATTTCCAATGCTTAGAAGTTGGGTATATTTCCCCTGGTAATTTAACCAAAAAACTAGTTTATACCTGCAGTCAACTGAGTGTTCAGGGGGCACCATAAGTTTCACTTTTTCCACACCATACGCATCATTCTGAAAATGCTCTACCACCTCGCACTCAAACCACGGGTTCTGCGGTCCACTTAAACCTGGCAGACAGTAACTCAAAAAGTTAACATTGCCTATTTCGGGTATCCGTGGTGATTGGGTACTCTGCCTATCCTGTGCTATGCGGCACAGCGGTCTCTCAGTCCCACCACAGTCCTCAATGTTGTTACACAGTTTCTCTGTGGGGTACCGGGTATCTGTGTGCTCCTCTGGACAAATGAACACCACAGGACACTCTTCGTCTCGACCGACACAAACGCTTTTACCGTTACCAGTAAAGCACTGCTTATGTAGCGTCTCGGTATCTTCATCCTCGTTGTCAAGGCAATCCTGGACTCCATCGCAAACCCAACTTTTTGGAATCCTCCGCCTTGTGACGTGGTCCCCGAGTCTCCTGGAGCAGTTCCACGTTGTCATCAGATCATCATCGCACTCACGTCGTGACTCATCCTTCCCAAAGGAGCAATCTTTGGTTCCGTCACATAGCTGGTGTTTGTGGATGCGGCAATCGTACTCGGCCAACTCACAGGCCTCATCAAAGTGATCGTTGCATGTAGGTGCACCTGTACAAATACCTGTTGGGAAGTGAGATGTCACTGCAGTCGTAAGTCATGCAACCATCAATGTAGGTTGCATAAAGTGTGAGCCTCGACTGACTTACTTAGTTGAAATGATTCTTGTCAGTTCGCGTTCGCACTGTTTTGATGAGAGGGAGACTAATTTTACCTGAAAGAGAGATATTTCCAATGATAACCACTTCATCATCTGGTTTTGAACTACTCATATTGCAAGTCAGAAAGATGGTATCATTGCATCCAACCTGGTCCTTCCCATCGCTGCACACCAACTCGCCAATCTCTTTTGCATCACTATGGGATAGGATCAGAAAGTTTAGCTGTGTTATGTGGTAGCAGGATGCTAAACTGGCTTGAGATTGAGAACTGAAAGTCTAAACAATGAGATGTTGTGAAAACTCGATAACTTCACAGTTCACAATATGTCAGTACTAAAAGGTGTTTGGTTCATACCTGCACATTTGACCCTTAGAAAGATTTCTCCTGGTCGGATAGAGATCAGTTTCGCAGTTTGCAACAAACACCCCGTTTTCCACCAAATCAGACTTGTCCCGGCAGCGGGATGTCGTTGCACCCGGTACGAACATGTCCACGGGATGTATCCACCGGGTCCTGTGAGGTGAGTTCACTGACTCACACGACATGCCCCTACCATGTTTACAATTCAGCTCATCGTCTCCTGGAAATCAAATATCACAAAGTGAGGGGAGTAAAACAGTGCAAAACAGATCAAAAAAGTCAAAGTCCAGGTCTCTCCCAATCATTGGGTATGCCTGCGGTGCTTACTGCTTATCTCCGATTGAAGTCCTAAGCCACTCCGTACCGAAGTACTAAACTTGCAGTCTGGGGACCAGCCCTACGTGCAAGGGAGTGTGACTTTCCAGTAGTTGCTGTACCAATTTATAGCTCGGTCAACTAGACGGCTTGCGTCGGGTCCCGAACCCAGGACCTTCTGCATGAGAGGCGAGTGTGTTACCACTACACCACCCAGCCGACGAACCCAGCCGACGAAGTAAAACAGATAACCGTTCAAAACATACCGATATCGGGATGGCAGTCAATAACTTGGTTGCACAGTTTACTCTCATCGATCCTCATACCGGTATCTTCACACGTATACGCTGGGAAATAGTAATTCTTCAGTTCTTCAGTATTACTGCAACTAACATGAAATATCGCTAAGTACATTTGTTGGGTGGGTACAGATACCGCAGTACTACTTACATTGGTTTTGATTGTCTGGTGGGCAGAACTGCTCATCCACATTCCCATTACGAATACAATCATTGATTCCATCACAGTGGACCCTCTGTCGTGTGGTCTCTCCTGAGGTGATATTGCCAGCGCCCGCACAGATGTAATACCCGCAAGCTGGACTACTGCTGCTTATCTCACTCCCATTAATGTGCCCACACACCTGGAGGGGGGTTATTAAGAGGATATATTTCTTGTTCTCCATGACAGAACTATAACACTCTAAAGAATAAAGGCACACTATTGGAAGCGTCACCAGATGTTTCCAAATGGAACTCTAGCAGTATATTGGTGCTCACGATGTCTGTAGTGAGTCGAATGAATAAAAGACACCATAAGCTCATCACCAACACACTGTGACAGTGCCACTAAACCTAACACTAAACTGCTAGCAATGACAGCATTGAACATCTGGCTCTAGCAGCAGCTCCCAGCAAGAGACAGATAGTGAATTGACTGTATCTCTAGCACGAACATGTTGTTGCATAAAATACAACGAATCAAATACAAGGTCAGGTCGAAATATGTAACACTATCAACTGATTGGCACTGTCAATGATCTGAAACTACATCGTCAATATGGTCCTCAAAATTTATGTTTCTGTCACTGTCACGGTACCTGATAAAACAGCTCATCTTCCTTACACACGGCATCATACTGAATCTCATTGGTTGTGTTTGTAACGGTATAGAGGGTTGGGGAAGTCCAACACCTAAAGATTGTGGCATTGTTCTTGCAACGTAGTTTTAGGAAATCGTGTACAACTGTAATCTCGTATTCATCGCATACGTGCTCGACAGCAACAACATCTGAGAGGTGAACCGGAAGTGTACGGATAATAGACGTTCACTTTTGATACAGTGATTGCCGATTGGAAAACGTATCCCTTAAATGATACTACAAAGTCGATTCATTTTACCTGGTATAAGGTTGCTGCCGAAAGTCACCAAAAGTATCAGAACTTTCTGTATCATCCCTCCATCTTCTTGCTCATAATCATCACTAATTATAGATTTAACTATTGCTAATCAGACGTTAACTAATCACAACTAATTTTCAGTTGACCTAACGTTTGGAATCACCCTCGCTACCATCTCCCACGACACGCGGATCGATTGGGTGGAGCTGAACGAGACAAGTCGAAAGTTGCTGTTCAGAGATAAGAAACTACGGTTGTATTTGTTCGATGTTGAGAGTCAGGCACGAACCACTCTCCTCAGTTATTGTAGCTACGTTCAGGTACTATTATAAGTATGCCAACTAATTTTGCCATTTTAACAACACTGCGTAGAAAGTGGTTTTCAAATGTCGGAACACTAAGTGGATGAAAACTCGTAACATTATCATTGCTATTCGAACACCGGTGGCTTTTAGGCGTGTCATACGAATAGTAAGAAATTCGAAATTATTGTATTCTCAATATAATTATACCGCCATAACAAACAGCTGCAAGGTAAAACCCAATAGGGTAAACCGGGGCAATTCGAACAACCGGGGCAATTCGAACATAGTACTGCCCGTCTCTCACCTAGTTAAGCTATCATAATGACGTCATCCTATCTCCAGAAGAAAACTGCTCGTTCGAGCCTGCCCGTTACCACTAAATAGGCTCTAGATCCGGTTTAAGTTGGTCAATTTCCGATTTGAAAAAACCAGCTGAAAGCTAATAATATCAGCTTTCAGATGGTATAAAAATTATTTAAATATTCGCATGTTTTCATTCCAAATTCTGGTAAATTAAGATTACCGGGGCAATTCGAACAACCGGGGCAATTCGAACATGGGCAATTTGGTTAACACACCGGGGCAATTTGGTTAACTCCCGGGCCAATGATGTGCAGTTCTTTGTGCCACGTGATCACGCGTGATACCGGGGCAATTCGAGCAAGAACGACCAGCGTGTAGATTGCGTGTAGATTACATTGTTCGAATTGCCCCCACCTCTAACAACACCAGGCGGGAATCTTCTTCTGGTGTTGTGAGGACGTTCACGTGACTCCCACGTGACGAAATAAAGCACTCCTATTGGTGATGCTCGAATTGCCCCGGTACCAATTTTTCCGACCAAAATTTTTCAATTAGTTATTTAGTTAAGTAAATGATGGTCCCTATAGTTGAAATTTATCTTATTTGAAAGATAAAATAATGAACTTTAATCCTATATAATTTTTTTCATTGTATCTTTTTTTAAATGGGAGTGAGAACCGATTAAGTAAAAAGTTAACCATTTTGCCCCGGTTTACCCTACTAATAAAAGAATGTACCGCAAAGAGAAATATCGTTAATAAACTAGAGGGCGTGAGAGGCAATCCGATTTCTCTAAGCAACAGGGGGTCGAGTGAATGGAGTAGAGAGAGGCTAGAGAGAGAGGAGAGAGAGGAGATAGACTAGAGAGAGGGAGAGAAAAGAGATAGACTAGAGAGAGAAAGATAAAAGAATGAGAGTGAATCCATCCAATAAGATGATTCTCTTGACACCTGGCTCTTAGTTACTGACCTCTGACGTTTACGAAACCTAGGACACCACTATAGCCATAAAATCAAGTATTTGATTCTAGAGAAACAGATCTTTTGGAAATATATACGTTTCTAAGATAGGATATTTTGAACGAAACAATTATTTCTGAATCAGGGCAAAAATTTCCTTTGATATTGAACTCATACATTGAAAATAAATGCCCATGCCAAGATTACTACTGTTAGGATTAGTGTAGGAAACCACCTGGTATTTTGGGGCATGAGGAAAGAAGTATTTGAATCATCCAATACTATTCACTGCTTTATACAGGGTAGTAGAAGAGCTGTAACAAATCTAGCGATATAGTGTGAGACTGTATAACGTTAAAATATGCGCTCCGGTACTTGTGATATTCTAAAAACATATGGTCAAAAAACGGTAAAATCCAGAATGTCTAGAAGCGAGAGAAAAAAGAGAGGGGGAAGAAAGAGACAGAAAGAGAGAGGGAGATAGAGAAAGAGAGACTCCACCACCAGATGGCATCCTTCAGCAGCGCTAAAATAGTTTATATGCACTTTACTAGATCTATCGGGTAGATGCGAGCTCCTTGTATGTTACATAGAGCCCCCCCCCCCCCTTATATCTCCGCCGGGTCACGTGACCTTCAAACTACACATTGTGCCAAAGGTGGTACCTTTCAGGATTCACTCGAAAGTACATAACACATTAATTTATCTCCTGACTTTATAATCATATTCTCCTCAGTGGGTGCCCCTATCGGATGTGTGCGTGGCTCAGAACAGGACGAACCTCTGTGTGTGGTACAATATCGACTGTCCCGAGCGGGTTACCATGGTAACAATCAAGGGAGACATCGAGGAAATTGAACGAGCGGAAGGGAAAACTGAGGTTAGTTGTAATTATCAAGTCAAGTTTAGAGGTTATTTGTTAATCAAATAAACTTTAGAGGTGAGTTCTAACTTGAAATCTAGAGGTTAGACTATCGCGTCGTTAGGTAGAGAAATTGACATGCTGAGAGTACCTCAGTATCACGCTCAGGAGCTCTAGCGAGTGCACCCTAGCCTATCAAAGGTACTGCATAATTGATTAACATACAGGTGAGACTGAATATAAGTACATAATTGTAAGTACTTCTGCTACCATAAGCAGGTGGTTAAATATGAACTAGAGCTAGAATGGGAGAGAATGATAGAGAATGAGAGAGAATGGGAGAGAATGAGAAAGGCTCACGTGAAAGATGAAAGTGAGAGAAAGTAAGAAATATTATGGTTCCCGAACTTTTTGAAGAACAGAATATCTAATTTTCTAATTATCTGATTGTTTACAGGTCGTAGTGAATGAAGGAGTAACAACTATCAGCTACACCTTAGACGAAGGACTCATTGAATTCGGAACCGCTATAGACGACGGAGATTTCAACAGGTAAGACACAAACAGATATGAAGAGACGATGTAGGAGACAAAATGAGCTATGTTTTCTACAGACAATAGTCAGATTTTATCGACTATATATTTGCAAACATCATTGTTCTCATCATTGTTCTAGATTGTACCAGTCGACCGCGGTCCCTCTTTCGTTATTTTGAGGGTGTGGTGCCTTTTACAATATCTCTCTATCTCTCAAACAACATCTTTTTTAAGAGAAATAAAGTCAAGCTTTATCACACATACACGCTATCTTCTTCTTGATCCAAATCCAACTCTCTCTCACAGGGCGGTCATGTACCTCGAATCTCTCGAGCTTACCCCCGAAACGGAGGCCATGTGGAAAACTCTGTCTCAGCTATCCCTGGAATCTGAACAACTACACATCGCTGAACGGTGCTATGCAGCTCTTGGGCAATATCAGCAGGGTGAGATACCTCCGGAATCTTCGAGAGCTGGCCTCCACAGAGGAGGGTGGATTTAGGGTGAAGGCGAAACTGGCCGTTCTGGATAAACAATTCAAAATGGCAGAGGCGATTTATCTGGAGCAGGGTTACGTGGAGGATGCAATGGAAATGTATCAGGTAAGAGAGAGGGATAGTGTGAGACAGGGAGAGACAGAAAGAGTGAGAAAGAGTGACATAGGGAAAATGAGAGGGGAGAGAGAGAGGGATACAGAAAGAGAGACAGATAGAGAGAGAAAGAGATATTGGAAAGAAAAGTGAAAATGGAAACAGATGTGAAGAGGGCCAAAACAATTTGACATGAAACTACTGTTCAGACAATGGCTCGTCTCTCTCGTGAAGGGTTCTAGACATGAAACTACTGTTCAGACAATAGCTCGTCTCTTTCGTGAAGGGTTCATAGACCCGGGTCACATGAACTTCAAACGAATGATAGAAGGGAAGCAGCAGTTATCACCCTATACGAATGACCCTTAGATGCATTCTATCTCTATCTCTCTCTGTCTCTCTCTCTCTCTCTCTCTCTCTCTCTCTCCCTCCCTCCCTCCCTCGCTCATCTCTCTCTCATCTCTCTCTCTCTCTCTCTCCTCTCTCCTCATCGTACCTCCTCTCCTCGTCTCTCTCCTCTTCCTCTCTCTCTCTCGAGTCCTTCTCTCTCTCTCTCCCTCTCACCACCCTCTCTCTCTCTCTCTCTCTCTCTCTCCTCTCTTCTCTTTCCTCCTCTCCTCATCTCCTCTCTCTCTCCCCTCTCTTCCTCTACAACTCCATATTACAAGTTATTGACTGATCATTCTCTCGCTCATGGCAACGAGTCCTTTCTGCCAGCTGAAGATAACCTCACTCCGACATCATATATTTTGTTTACCAGCCTATCCTCGGGTAACAACTGCTGGTGTAACTACTTGAGCTTCCTGAAGTAATAACTAAGTAACAACTTAACACCCTCCACAATTTGACTAACAAGTTTACCAACTCTACAGTCTAAAAGTTGACTGTCAGGATGACTGACTCTACAAGTTTACTAAAAGTTTACTAATTCCCCAACTCCCTAGGAGATGCACAAGTGGGAGGACGCACTGCGTGTTGCAGAGAACAAGAACCATCCTGAGATGGAGCTGTTGAGAAGGAATTATTTCCAGTGGCTAACTGATACACAACAGGAGGAGCAAGCAGGAGAGGTAACAGCCATTTAAAATGTGAAATACCTTACCTCTTTTTAGGGTAGTTGAATGGTGTATTTTTTAATGTAGCTGATGAGATATGATTGGGGATGGGCTACTTATTCTGTTGAAGATTTAGCACATACATCATCCACATTTTACATCTTTCAAACATTGACCTCCCTGCAGCTCCTAGAGAAAGAGAAAGACTACATGGGTGCACTACAGATGTATATGAAGGCCGGTCTGCCTGCTAAAGCTGCCCGTATCGCTATCACTCACTCTGATATTAGCTCACAGACTGATCTCGTGGAGAGAATTGCGTCTCAACTTGTCAAGGGTGGACTTCATGAGAGGGTAGGTTTTTTTAATTGTACCCAAACCCTTAACTTTCTGTGAATGTACTTGAAATTATCATGAGGCTGCCTTTTTACGTCGATTTGGTTGTTTTTGAAAGGTTTTATTATGCTGAAATTATCATATTAACTCTATACCACTTCCTATAGGCAGGTGATCTATTCGAGAAGATCGACCAGAATCAGAGGGCACTGGAATGTTTCCGACAAGGGAAGGCATTCAGGAGGGCAGTTCAGTTGGCCCGGTTTGTATTCCCTAAGGAGGTGACCTCTCTTGAAGAGGAGTGGGGTGATCATCTGGCGAGCCAACAACAGCTTGATGCTGCCATCAGTCACTACATCGAGGCTGGGTTAGTGTGGCCCTAATTAAATTAGAAAAGTTACATTTTTACCATCTTTTTTCACCGAGAGATTGCCCGAAAACACCATGCCATATTTGTCGAGACAAGTGTGCCGCGCGCGCTGCGTTCGTTATGAAAAAAGAACACTATTTCAGCATGTTGTGTAGACTGCGCGCACCAAGCAACGTTCCCTGCTGTTCCCTGCCAAAACAAAATTGACCCATTTTCACGTTTCAGGAGATCTGTCAAAGCCATCGAGGCAGCCATCCAGTCCCGACAGTGGCCCAGGGTCATCCAAATTGTGGAAACTCAGGATGAGGCTGTTGCGGGAAAATACTACAGAAGAATTGCTGAGCATTATGCACAAATTGGGGAGGCGGGCCAGGCCGAAAGGTAAAGATCAAATACACATTCTGCTTCTATAATATCTCTTGTTTAGATAAAGTTGTATCATTTCCATACCTATCTCACATTTCAGGTTCTTTGCCCGGTCTGGTGACTCTGAACAAGCGGTCCAGATGTATATTAACAGGGGTGAGTGGGATGCCGCACACAAGGTTGCAGTTACTTGTATGAAGACTGAAGAAATTGCTGTTCTCTATATTACCCAAGCACAGGAAATGGAAGCTAAAGGACGCTACAGGGAGGCAGAAAAGTGAGTCACTTTCTAGTTTCTGATATTGTCTTGGTTTTTCCACCGTTTCTGATGACTGAACGTTTCTAATTACCTCCTCTTTTCCAGGCTGTATCTGACAGTAAAAGAGCCTGATCTAGCTATTAACATGTACAAGAAGTTGAGGCAGCATGACAGCATGATTCGGTTGGTTGGGATCTATCACCATGATCTTCTTACCGATACACATCTACATCTAGCCAAGGTAATGACTTGCCGCGGGCTTGCCTCAAGTTCGAACCTCTCTCTTTAAAGGAGTCAAGGAGGGTAAGAACAGAGTGGATTACAGCGCCGCTTGTAGTCGCATTACCGTAATGGAAATACAGTAATGAGACGCACACTTTGCATAATGCGCGGCAAAAAGTGCATGTGTTCAGCACGTACTAGCGCCCTGATTGGCGACGGTTGCGCGTCTTCATACTGTATCTCCGTTTTCCATTACCGTTTGGCGTTTTCCCACTGCAAGCGACCGGGTTAGCAGTCATAAAACACGACACCAAGTTAATAATAATAATAATAGCCATCAGTAATTTCATTACCATGCCTCGAAGAAAAATATCAAGCAAAATAAAATCACAACACACTCACTCTTCAACACACACACTCTCTCTCTCTCTCTCTCACCACCACTCCAGTTC
Source organism: Hormiphora californensis (assembly GCA_020137815.1). Classification (NCBI taxonomy): domain Eukaryota; kingdom Metazoa; phylum Ctenophora; class Tentaculata; order Cydippida; family Pleurobrachiidae; genus Hormiphora; species Hormiphora californensis. The sequence continues at coordinate 4,124,518 of CM035354.1, forward strand.
TTGAGTAACAGCATCAAAATCCATCTAATATGTTATTCACCAAAGCTTCAAGAGCTCCGCATTAATCCTGGCCTCAGTTTCGTAATGATGAGTTAGTGCTACCCTAAATTTCCTGTCATGTACCCACAGAAACACCCCCGCGATATTGTTGAATACCCGCCCCACTAATGAACTGGTCACCATACTTTGCTCACTAAAGTCCATTCTATATTGGAGGGTTTTCGTTTTGGAGTTGGAGTTAGCAGGGACAACTGCAACAGCAACGCGGCCCTCGTTAATCCGTCCTAGAAGCGGGTAGAAGCTTGATACTTGGGTCACATAGGCAATGTCGGCTCCCTCCTGAAATATTTTAGTGGAAAACTTAGAACAGTAATGGGTCATGAATATTATGATATCAATACATTCAGTATTACGATATAAAACGTGCTCTTCGGAAATTAAAGAGCGACATGGAGGTCTAAAATGACTTACCGGGAAGTCACAGACGAATGATTTCTTTTGGCATACTAAGGAGGGGTTAAGGTATGTGTGTTCCCATTGAAGTGTCCTGTCGTGGATCTGGTTTACTGTCCTTTTGATTCCCTGGTCCCCTTTTACCCCCTCTGCAAATAGTTAGTTAGTTAGTAACCATGGTAAATGTGGCTATAACCGTTAGTAACCATGGTAACGGTGGCCAAATCAGTTACTGTTAGTTACCATGGTAACGGTGGCTATAACAGTTAGTAACCATGGTAACGGTGGCCAAATCAGTTACTGTTAGTTACCATGGTAACGGTGGCTTTAACAGTTAGTAACCATGGTAACGGTGGCTATTAGTTAGTTACGCCATTGTGTAGACTGTAGATACGGGCTCTCATTTATAGCGAGAATACCGATCGGCACATCTCGAATGTTGCGGTGTGTCTCATTACTCGTGCAACACGATATTGTGCACAGATATAAGATAATCACGTGCAGTAAACACACTCATTAGCCTATTTTTACGGAAAGATCAAAGAATAGAAGTTGTGCCCTTGTTAAGAATAGCTCACCTTCCCAAAATGCAGCCTTGTTCTCGGTGGGATGGAGCCATTCAGCCTTCTTGGAACAGTTTATAAATCTGGAAGATAACATCTTTAAAAATCACGAAAAGGAAATGTAAATACAGTAAACAAGTATTATGTACCTATCAAGTTGGCGGACATGTGTCGAACTAATTCCATCCACCACCTCCACCTCCACGGTCCATTGCTTCTTTTCTGAAGCAGCGGGCTCCATACTAGCCTGGACCGTCTTACTAATCTCCAACATTTCGGATATGGGAACCTTGTATGCGTCTCCACATTCAACCTCTCCGTTCCTGAAAATATTTTGGATGTTTACTTTTAATCTTTCCAAGTTTGAATACATAGAATATCAGCAATGTTTTGGTTTGCAATATTCGGAAACTCTGTTAATATACCTGAAGGTATAAACGGTGGACGATACTGAGCTAATCTCGTATGCAACAGCGGTCAAAGCGATGACGACCCCACACAAGGAATAGAAGATCTTAGGAATAAGTCTGCCTCTACTGTGTAGCTTCATCGCTGTAGTATAGTACCACATCATCATGGTTTTGAGGTTCTCTAACAGCTCCTTGTACCCCATGGTGGTGGGATCCTTGCTAGTAAATATACAGTATAGGTTATATATGGACGGATCTTTTATAATACTTGGTAGCTCGGTAAAAAGGGTTGACTGTCAATGTCATGTGTCATTCTACATTACAAATTATAGAATAACCAACCCCCCCCCCATTTACTACCCTCATAAAATCACTTAAACACCATGTATTATTTTAGGAGATGGAGGGTGAGGCGCAGTACAAGGGTGCGGAGAAGTATTATATTGAGGGACGGGACTGGAAGAGTTGTGTTAACATGTACCGTGTTGCGGATATGTGGGATGATGCATTTAGGGTTGCTAGGCAACACGGTGGAGCAAATGCAGCAAAACAGGTACAGCAAATTCAAATAGTTGATTAAATAGTTAATCAGATAGTTAATTAAATAGTTAATTTAATTCACATAACTTATTCAGGTTGCATATGTTTGGAGTAAGACACTAGGAGGAGACTCTGCCGTCAAGTTACTCCTAAAACTAGGCCTACTGGAGCAGTGTGTGGAATACGCGGCGGAAACGGGTGCTTTCACCTATGCCTTTGAGCTGTGCAAGCACCCATCCATGGCTGATAAGCTGGGTGACATTTACCTTAAACATGCCATGCACCTAGAAGATGAAGGTAATTAGAGACAATTAGTTAATTGAAGGTAATTAGAGACACCTTGTAATTAGTTGAGTAATTTAATCAAAAAGTCTATCATGCTCCAGTTGATAGTAGTACATACATTGAAATTTACACGAGTGTATTTTCAGGAAAGTTTGCAGAGGCAGAGGCCTCATTCATCAAGGCAAACAGGCCGAAGGAGGCCGTGCTAATGTTTGTCCATAGCCAGGACTGGGACAGTGCCCAACGGGTTGCAGAGGCCCACGACCCGGGGTCTGTGTCAGACGTACTAGTTGGACAGGTGGGTGCATTTGCAGTAACAAATACAACTATTGGTAATGCGTGGGTAATTCTAGAAGGGCTTGTAAAGGGTATCTCACTTCTTTGTCCCCCCATTTCTCTCTCTCTCTCTCTCTCTCACTCTCTCTCACTCTCTCTCTCTCTCTCACTCTCTCTCTCTCTCTCTCTCTCTCTCTCTCTCTCTCTCTCTCTTTCTCTCTTTCTCTCTTGAGACAAATTCTCAGTTATGTCGTATCATGATCAAAGTTCCCAATGTTGCGTATCAATTTGCCTATTAAATAGTTCACGTTTATCTGCGAATAAAGTGCAAACAATAATAAATAGAAATTTCCCTTTTTATTTATTTTTAGATGAGGAATTGTACTATAACTGACTATAACATATCCTTTCAGGCGCGTGTGGCGTTTGATGCGAAAGAGTACCAGAAGGCAGAGACATTCCTGCTTAGGGCGGAGCGGCCAGAACTAGCAGTGAAGTACTACAAAGAAGGGAACCAATGGGAAGATGCACTCCGCCTAACTCAAGAGTACTTGCCACACAAACTCCAGGAGGTGCAAGATCAGTACGAGGTTTATCTGAGCTCGGGAGCGGGAGGGTAAGTTCACTAAGTTGCTGTACGCAACTATTTTAGGATTTTCCCACCATACTTTAGTCGAGAAGAGTAAGATAGCCTCAAACTAACAACTAAACCTTGCCCAGTGGTCGAGATGATATGCTAACACCAGCCAAGACCTGGGAAGCTAATGGCGACTACAATCGTGCTATAGAGGCGTATCTGAAGATGACCATAATGCAGAGCACTGACTACTCTTTATTGGAGGAGGTATAGTTACCTAGCTAGACTCTGTTTCGCGTGCCCCAAATGTAAAGGAGGGTTAAAACATATAACAAATAGTTCCATTTATTTAGCTAGCTTCTAGCAGTCGTGGATCTACAATATCAGCTGTGTAGCCATGTGTTCCAAACAGTGTTCCAAATAGTGTTATTTGTTCGAGCTTCTCGTGTTATAAAGGCTTGAGAACAAGACTATCCCTACAACATATTCTTGAGATAATGTTTGAACTTGCCAACCTGCAACCATCAATAGCCCTAAATAACAACTATCCTCCTTACAGGTTTGGTACAAGGCTCTAGAATTGGCTTTGAAGTTTGTCCCGGCGAAAGCTCAAGCAGTTGGAAATACTGTCGCACAGCGCCTTGCAGAGATCTCCCGATTTGAAAGTGTAAGTTTAAATTAATTTGGACCAATCTTCTGCTGCTGATCTTACAGAGCAACTTACTAAAAGTACGGGTAATTTTGTCCCGTGAGGGACCAACTGAGGGACCAACTTACAAGAATTACCCTGTGACTAGCGAGAGGTCGTAGGAGGCCGCAGTACTACATGCCCAGGTGCAGTAGTGCTGCGGCTATAATACTAGCGGGGTAGAAAAGTTTAAAGTAGAAATCTTAAAGTTATCACTATCAAAACTGATGCTTATACGGAATCACTATATAGCTGGTGATCGGGACTATTAAGCTGTTATAGACAGTATATTGCTGCATTACCTACACACCCACGTCCCACACATTGGCTAGTGCAATGTAGGATATGAGAAACACCCAATTATATGAGAAATACCCATGTGCGAGAACTCTGGTAAAACGAGGTACCCCTTATAATTGAGGCCCAACTTATTGAGTTACAAGCATCTATAACACACCTCACTCCCATGCCAGGCTGGCGAGGCTTATTTGTCTATTGAGAGGTACAAGGAGGCAATAGACATGTTCGTCAAGGCAGAGAGATGGGATAGAGCCAGGGTTATTGCTCGAGAACACGCCCCTCAATTCGAACAACGAGTCGAACACGAGTAAGTATCAAGCTGGTTCAAGCGGAACTTGGATGTTTTGATTTTTGAAGATTCAACCAGACTTCATACAATCTCTATTATAATTTGGAGATGAACGACGTCGTGATGGTCGTTCGTTAGGCGGTATCTAAGCGACAGGCGACTGCTCCTTCATAAAACACTTTATAGGCACAAAGCTGTAAAGCTGTTGCTCACACTTTTGGAACTTCCAGCGGAAGTTTGTTAATATTTTCGAATGACTTTTAACAGGCCAGTCCCCATAGTTACCAATTCAGTTGCCATGGCAACCGTGTTATTGACGTTGAAAGTGGCAAATGAGCCACACGGCGAAGCCGGGTGGGTTATCAAAAGGCCCTTACTTGAGGCGCACCCAATGGGTGCGCTAGTTAATAGAATACCGAGAATAAAATACCCCCTCCTCCACTGACCACGGTTCATAACTACAGATACCCCCTCCTCCACTGACCACGGTTCATAACTACAGATACCCCCTCCTCCACTGACCCTGGTTTATTACTACAGATACCAAATACCCCGTCCTCTGCTCACCCCAGTTCATAACTGCAGATACCCCCTCATCCGCTCACCTCCACCTTATTATTACAGATACGTTGACAGTCTAAAGAAGCGAGGCAAGGCTGAGGAGTTGGCTAATGTTGATGTCATTGCTGGGCTGGATCTCTTGGCAAACAGGGGACAGTGGGCCAAGTGTCTGCAGACAGCAGAAAATGAAGGGGTGGAGGTGCTAAATAAATATGTGGCGCTCTACTCCGCTCAGCTTCTGCAGGAGGGACAGCCCATGTATGCACTCAACGTGTTTGCACAGTATGGATCCTCCCCTAATCCCGCCAATTTTAACTTGTACAGGTAAGGAGGATTGAATTAGTATCACATTTGTTAAGATTTAGAAAATAAAAGATGGGCGAGGTTTTGTCGCAGAATAGAATGAACGAGACGCCAAGGCGCTACTGGTGTCTGGTCTTGTAAGCTAGATCAAACCGGTTGGCTAGAAAATCCCACGGCCCACGCGGAGAAAATCAAAGACTTCTTGCACTAGATATTATGTAAACCTAGATACTTGCATATGCACTAGATATTATGCAAACGTAGTATCTATAAATGCTCAACTAACTTAGCGGCTAAGTATTGAATATAAAGGGTGGGCTGAGCATCCGTTAGCTTCGATTGGAAGAACTTACATTGCTTGCTGTGAGAAAATAACTAAATATCGAGGTTCAATCTTGCGGCGTATTATATAAGCTGCTCATGTATTCCCACGACCCACACGTCCACACTTCACTTCTCTACGTGTGTTACAGTGTAAACGTAACTCCATACTAGGTTTACTATTCCGGTAGTGAAAATGCCGGGGTATGGAAGAATATACAACTTCTATGGAAGAATATACAACTTCTATGGAAGAATATACAACTTCTATGGAAGAATATACAACTTCTATGGAAGAGTATACAACTTCTATGGAAGAATATACAACTTCTATGGAAGAGTATACAACTTCTATGGAAGAATATACAACTTCTATGGAAGAATATACAACTTCTATGGAAGAGTATACAACTTCTATGGAAGAATATACAACTTCTATGGAAGAGTATACAACTTCTATGGAAGAATATACAACTTCTATGGAAGAATATACAACTTCTATAGAAGAATATTTTGACGATTACCTTATTACCGAAATATCGAGGGACCGTTCAGGATGGATTCACTGCATTTAATGCATTTATATGTCCCAATTAGATGTGCTGTCTGTCAGGCCAATGTGCTCTGACAAAGTGTTGTAGTAAAGCTTGTACTTGTCGTCTGTGTTCAATTTTAGGGGGTCGGGGGGGATGTGTTCATATTAATATTCAAGGGGTTATACAAATTACCACAATCAAACAGCTAACATCTCCATTTCCCTTCAGGCGAATGTGTAGTGACTTATTCCTGACTGAGTCCTTCAGTTCCCTAACTGCCTACAAGACGTGGTCCTCCCTCCGTGATGTCCTCTCCAGCCTAGTGGAGAAGATACCCGACAACAAAGAGTTCTCTACCCTCCTGGAGTGTGCACATCTCCTATCAGTTAGGACATCATGTGCAGGCCATAAACAACTCTTTGAAATTGGGGTTAAAGCGGCCGTGGCTATGTTACGCTACACAAACTACCTCATTCCCGATAAGACTTTCTACGAAGCAGGGATTGCATGTCGTTCAATTGGTTGGAATAATATGGCATTTGTGTTCCTAAATCGGTTCCTGGATATTTGTGATGCGATCGAGGACGGTAATACGGACATGCTGGATCACAGCGATTTTGCTGATACCGATATACCGTATGATATAATGCTCCCCGAGGATCACTCGATACAGGTATTAACCTCTATTTACCAGGACCTCGATTTATCGGTATCTCGATTTACCGGGACCTCGATTTACCGTGCAAAAACCTTTCGTCCTTTCCCTCCTCTAGTAAATTGAGGTTTGACTATAACTTGACAATTATCCCTGTACAGGAGGATGAGCGAGAGGAAGCAAAGGAGTGGGTTCTAGCTGTTAGCATGGATCAGAGGGTCCAACAGGTTCTGAATACAGACGAGAGGGGGTGTTACGAGGCCAGTCTGGTGAATATCCACACCTCTGTTACATCACCACAGTGCATCCTTACCGGTTAGTTAGTTTGTTTGTTTGTTTTAGGAAACTGGGATACTGAGCTCTCCCCCTGATCTTGATCTTTTCTTTCCTTATATTACCGGTTAGTTAGCTAGCAATTCGTTCTACTACTACAGTTTCCCACTAAAAAGTTTACATGTTCCCAGTTTGTCGACTCTCACAGTGTCAAATATTTACACACATCTCTCTCAGGTTACCCAGTTCTCAGAGGAGAGGTTGTGTTCCGAAACTCTTCCAGGGTTGCCAATAAGGATGACTGGAATGTTTATGTTATGGCCCGCAAAGTTACCCACAGTGTGGAATGTCAAGATGTCCTGAGCTACCTTCAACAGCTAACGGGGGCACCCTCAAACCCCAGCTATTCTTTCCAGTAGAGACTATATTATTTGAGACTCTGTAATATGTAGAATGAATGAATTACAGGAGATAGGTTTATTATCTAGGTTGATATGTGACTGTGAGACAGAGCATACCCCACGAGGAAGGGGCAACCCTCGCAGTCATTAGTGGGATATCGTGGGTACCTTGTTATACCCTATCTCACTGCAGGAGGGTTAGAAAAGGACAATACCTGAACGATATTGGAAACTGTATGATATATTTCTCTATGTGTATATTACACTGTGTATAATGTAAATCTTCATGTTTGACAGCAATTCCTTGTTTTTTAGTACAATATAATACTGGCAGTGGGCCTGGACAGTTAATTCGCTCACTTTCACTTTGAAATAGAAGGGAGGGGTATGACCCCACCCCTCTCTTTGGGTCTCTTTCCTTACTCTATGTATCAGCTTGAGCTATACACACGTCACATGACACAGTACACTGTACACACATGACGCTCCTCACACAAGAGATAAGGCCCACTGCCAGAGTGTAAAACAAGTTGGGTTTCATGTATCTTGACAAGAATCAGTAAAATTATAAAGGTACACATACGATATTCAAACTAAACAGTAAAACAGAACTCTCTCTTCCATTGCATTCCTTGACGAAATTTCTCATTCATCTTTTATTCCCAATTAAAGTTCACGCATCAACGAAAACAGGGGCATGCACTTTCGTCAGTTTATTGTCTTTGCTTCCGGCAGAAAAGCTTTCCAAGAACCTGATGATCTGAAAGAGGGATGGAGGGTTAGAAATGAATTAGGATGGAGCTCAATTCAGTTGTGCAACAACAATTATACCAACAAACAAACACACAAACACGTCGGAGCGTAGTGTAAACATAAGGTGATGGAGTGCGCGCGCCTTGCGCCGAGATCCCACTAAAATTGTGATTCGGCGTTTCGCGCCAGCCGAACATCCCGACACTTACCTGATTTTCTGCATCTATCAATTTCTGAAAGTACGTCCTCGTCGACTCTTTGATGTCTTTCACCCATACCTTCTTCAAAGACGCGTATTTCCTCTTTCAAGTTTTTGCTTACCACTTCGAAGTCTTCCTGGACACTTTTCAACCTTTCCCTCCCACTGTAAATTGGGTTGAAGTGTTACTTTGACTTCCTATTAGCACCTCTCCCAAGCTTCAAGAGGCAGGATGTATTACACACTTACAAATCTGATATCTTCTTCACATTGAGCCACTCGATCTGTTTTCCCCTGTAACGTTGCTTTACTTTTTGCATCTCTCTTCTTGGCAAGGGTTGTTTGGGCTGACTCCCAAAGACTGAATGCCTTTACTCGCTCGTCAAACGCTGCCTAAAAGAGGAAACGGGTTCACTAAGTTAATAGAAGTAACAGTTAATTATCCTGCACATGACACTTCCCTCAGTATGTGCTCTCTCTCTTTCTATCTCTCTCTTCTATCTCTCTCTCAGTCCCACTTATCTTTAATTTTCTGTCTTGTAGAATCCCCCATTCAAACTCGATAACCCTCATCTCATCATGATGCGAAGGGAGTTATCGAGTGAATGGGGGTACGAAGATGATGATGATGATCGTGACTTCACCAGTCTCGATCCCACTCTGAATCCAATAATTTAACGTATAGTACTAACCTTCGTAGCCTGGATGATGGAAATGTAATCTTTCACCGTTTCCCCAAAAATAAACAAATCTCCGTCCGCCATCTCAGTGTGTACGTTACTAAGGTTCATCTCTAGTTCTGATAATTTGGTGATAGCACGGCGCAGTGATGCGTTATCTTCTCCTTCACCTGGTGGGATGGATCACATTTTAGACTGGGGTGTGTTTTAGACTGGGGTAGGGATTGGATTGGTTTCACGGTGGGCAAAACAGCCATTGCGGCTAATAAACAATCAACCGATCCTTATTTGTTAATGCTATTTCGCAGAGACATGACTGGATCCACTCAACACAGTCTCATTTAGTGCCTTACAGGATTCTAATAATAGAACTCATAGATTGGTTTCTAGGATGGGGGGAGATAAGATTGCAATGAGAAAAGAAAAAGCTATTAATTCTTTGATAGTAATGGGAAGGGGGCAGTGAATGTCAAAGCAAGTGCCAAGTGTGAGATGTGTGAGGAAGGGAGGGGAGGGGAAAAGAGTTTTACTCAAAATACAGATAACAGTGGAATACAGGGCGGTACTGCCAGAGAGAAAGAGAGAAAGAGAGAAAGAGAGAAAGAGAGAGAGAGAGAGAGAGAGAGAGAGAGAGAGAGAGAGAGAGAGAGATAGAGATAGAAAGAGAGAAAAGGGTGGTAAATTGGTTTGAAACTTTATACTCGACCAACTGCACACCTGCAGTAGGCCGCAGCAGGGTACACTCACACACACCAATACTTTTCAAAACAAACCATCTCAGATAAGTGTCTCAGAATCTAACTTTATTATTTATTTAGAAAAATAACACGATCATCTAACAAGCACATATATTATTCAGCATTGTTAGCGTTTTTTCAAACGAATCAACCAACGCCGCTTGATCAATCATCGAAAATGTGTTCATTATACTTTTTTTGCTGACTAATATTAATATGTAAAGTAGGGACAAAATATTTTGCTCTTATAGCTTTACTGAACCCCGGTAGAGCGGGCTAAATAAAATAAAATACAGTGTGAGCAACAAATACCAACCTAAGTGGAGACACGATGAACTGAAAGCGGCGGACTTGGCTGCCAGATCCCTCCTATCAGCCACAATATTATCCACAACAGCCAGAATCTTCTTCAGAGTTTCCTCCATCTCTGAAAAATGAACCGAGTTATGACGTCAAAATGTTGCATCATGTATAATGTATATGACGTCACTACGTGACATATGTATCGTGGATTTGATTAACAACTCCTTACCCAAGATGTGTTGTTGTTTGTCCTCGTACCATTCGTCTACCTCGTTGATACGGGCTGTCGCCTTGGTAACCATGGTCTCCATACTCTTCATGAAACCTGTAATGAGATATACATCATGTTGTTGTCTCAAAAAGATTGCCTACTCCAAACCGGGCCGACATAACGGTCATGTAGTAGTATGACAACTAACTATGTTGATATATCAACAATACAATCACGGTGATCGTTTGACAAGTATACAACTGCTTGTGTGGTAGTTGCTACTAATTTAGTAGTTTCATTAATCAAATAACTACACGAGAGAGGAACGTTAGTGGGGGATATTGTGTGAGAAGTGTAGTACTGATTTCTCCAATGGACAATACCACTTACCAGATATCTGTTGCAGTTCAAGAGGAAACTAATATGTAAATTGTATACCCCAGCTAATGTGTATTATGAAACAGGGCCGGGGGAAGGGGGTGCCACGGTGACCACTGACCCTCTTAACAGTCCCCTTACCTTTGATTCCCGATGCGTTAGGGTTTGGTCGAGGAGCATCCTCCTCCTGCAGGAACCTCCTCAGAGTCTCATCTTTACTGATCAGATTGTGGGCCATCAGACGATTCAGGTACCTGACGGGAGACCACAATTGTAAATTAAATCTTGTGTTATATCGTGAAAGTCGGTATGATCGCCGAGATACGAAAGAATAATATGTAATATGTGTAATTGGGGGGGGGGGGTGCAGCCCCAAAAAATTCAAACTTTTTCCGAAACCCAGGGTATGGTTGGTTTTTTTTGGTCGTTTTTGGTCGTTTTTGGTTGAAATTTCTTTGATTTTTTTTGGTCGTTTTTGATTTTTTTTGATCGTTTTTTATTTTTTTTGATCGTTTTTTATTTTTTTTGAATTTTTTTGATCGTTTTTGAATTTTTTTGGATCGTTTTTGATTTTTTTTGATTGTTTAATGTTGAACAAAAAGTTCAAAAAAAATCAAAAACGATCAAATAAAATAAAAAACGATCAAAAAAATTCAAAAAAAATCAAAAACGATCAAAAAAAATCAAAAAAGATCAAAAAAAATAAAAAAAGATCAAAAAAAATCAAAAAAATCAAAAAAGATCAAAAAAAATCAAAAAAGATCAAAAAAATCAAAAACGACCAAAAAAATCAACACTTTTGAAAATCCAGGGTATGGTTGGTTTTTTTTGGGCTGCACCCCCCCCCCCCCCCCCCCGTAATTTCAATATTATCGCACTGATTTTTCAGATGTAGGAGGTATGTAGACTTTACTCACCTTTCAAGAGCTGCCTTCCTTCGTTTAATAAATAAGCTGGGGTCTTGTGTATTTTCCGTACTACTACCTCCACCTCTAAAACGCAACTTGGCAGTTCCTGAACGGGGGAAGGGGGTTGTTGTGGGGGTTGCTAGTGGTGGGTCGCAGTGGGGGAGGGGGGTTGTTGTGGGGGTTGCTAGTGGTGGGTCGCAGTGGGGGAGGGGGGTTGTTGTGGGGGTTGCTAGTGGTGGGTCGCAGTGGGGGAGGGGTTTGCTCAGTTCCCCTACCTAGCACTCAGGGGGTATTAGTAGTAGGCCGTACGGGAGCTGCTTAGCTACTCCTACCTAGCACGCAGGTGGGCTTCTACAGCCTGCAAGGGGTTGCTCAAGCTCTCTTGCAACAACAATAAGACCGACACAACTGCACTAGATAAGATCTATTTTGATAATAGATATCTACAATCTTGCCTTTTTAGCACACCCCTAGCACCCGCGGCTAGCACACCTTATTAATTGCGTTCTTCTTTGCCACACCTATTTTAGCATAAATGTTACCGCTCTCAAACAGTTTATGCTAAAGTTTGAGTCACACTCAATAACAGTACGGTGTTCCGTCATATAAATCGTTGCCTAAGACGCGGTCTACGACGTCTAAGAAGCAGTCGTAGACCGCGTCCAATATGACGGAGCACCACTGTAAGTCAGACTCATCCCCCTCACACAAAAGGCAGTCAGTCATGCAATTCGTCTTCTTCTCCAGTCATGCACTCACCCATAAAGTTCTTCTCCGGTACAGGGGGCACTATAACTCCTCTGGGAAGGTAGTTCTCCACAATAAGTTGATGGAGGACAAAGAAGTCGTTATATCTTCTCTGGACCGTCGTCTTCGGAGCATCGCCCAACTGAAACAGAGAGTGTTAAATGAAAAGATACCCATATTAAGGCTAACTAAAAGAAATACAATAATAAATATCGCTCCTACATTTTGGGCTTTATAACGGAGCACAAGCACGCTCTGTGAGGGTTCGGTAGAAGAATTATTAGGTAAAGAGATGATTTGAGTGGCACACATGGTATAGTAGTAGTAGTACTTACCGTGGTACCTCAGCTCACACTGGGTTCTTACCGTGGCTTGTATCGTGTAAATGATGTAGCTGCTGTATCCTTCACCTGGGAACATCATGTGGTAATGTGTGTAACATGTACCCCCTTTGTTATCCTCTCTCTTTCTAGATTTACTAAAGTCTTCTCATCTTTCATATCTTTTTTCATCATTCTCTGGCATTATTCCAAAAAGTAAAAACTTACCGACTTTTGTGTAGTTTGGGATTTCGATACTATAACTTTCCTTGGGGCTCGATTTCTTGTCTCCGTTTACCTACAGAGATTAGTGCTGGAATTTTAGTTAGTCACCTTAGCAACAAATGTTAAGATTCTCAACCGGCTAAAGCTAGTGATTATGCTATAAGCGGGAAAGGGTGACCCGTTTTCAACTTTTCTAGGAATTCTTACCCAACCAACAGATTTTTTCAACTGAGCTGATTCCTTCGCAGCATTCAGCAGGGCAGTAGTTTTTGTGTCATCTAAAGCACAGCCAACCGCAGGGGTGTTAAAGGGAACGCGATCGTGATCTGAAATATATAACAACCATGTTATTGCAAAACTAAGTTGTGCTGGGAAACTAAGGATTTTAAACTGACAGGATTTAGGAGTTTAGGTGGTTTAACACTAAGCGAGAGGAAGCCTCGGAAACAAATCTTAGACAACTCATTCTAAAGTAAGAGATCGAACGAGAAAATCAAATCCTAAACATAGTAACTATTACCGGAATTAGTTCGAACGGGAATGAAAATCTAAACAGTAAAACTAACCGGAATTAGTTCGAACGGGAATGGCACCCTGGAGGTTACTCTCTTCCTCTTCATCATCATCATCATCAAAGAGGTCAGGTTGTGTTGGCGGGGTTCGCTCATCACTACTTCCAAACAAATCCTCCCTATCATCCTCTATCCCCGCCAAATCTTCCTTTTCTTCCATATCAAACAGGGCATCCTTGTCCTCTGCAGCAGGGACATCAACCACAGGATCATCCTCATCTTCTTCTTCTTCAGGCTCACAGATAACTACGGCTGGGGTCGGAACAGTTTGTTCCCCCTCCTCCTCCGGGAACCCGTCATCGTCGTTGTCGCTAGCAAAGAGGTCATCGTGACCTTGTTCAGGAGCTGGTGAGTCGAGGCCCGGTGAGCTCATAGACACACTACTAAGAGGGAATGGGGGAGCATTAAGGTATGTGGAAAATATTCGTCGGAAACATGTATTATTTGATCTTGTAATCTTGTAATCTTGTAACAAATGAGAACAAATAAAACAAATAATTCAGCCTCTCTGAACTCATTCAGTTTAGCAACTATGTCATAGCCAGGCGCCGTTACGATCTGGGTGTTTTGAGGCCTGTTTACAGCACCCTGAATTAAAATTGCTCTAACCACCAAAGTCCAAACCACTCAACTGTTTTGGCTAATCCAAAATTTATCGGATAGGAAATCTCAAGCCTTAACCCCAACCCAAACACCAGCCCTAGCCCCTTACCCTGACCCTTTTTTAGCTCTGAGTTCTGACCCTAACAAACCGTGAGTGCTGACACTCAAAACACCCAGATTTTCCCGTAGAGGAAGAGTAGTTGGCAAACGCTACTGGCCCCCGATAAGGATAAGGCAGCGCTTTTGAAGAAAATTGAAAAACCGAAAAGAATTTAATCTGAATCGAAGAACGAGAGATTTGAAAAATCCACGCGCAGCCCAGGATTTTTTGTCAGCACTGATATGCTTTCGGCGTGGGAAAAATGCGCGCAGCGTGAGAATTTCCGACGCGACTGTAGCTTAGAGCTTTTACTTCCACTAAGAAACGCAACTTATTTTTTCTTCTCAGTTTAGAAGTCCGTTTTACGTTTTCTGTGTAACAACCTGTAACGTGTGCTCAGTGTACACTGTCATCTTCCACCACCAGTAAAATGATAAGTGTCACACAACCAAGGTAAGCGCTAAGCTTTTTAAATCGTTGTATGTAGGCGTTATAAGACGAACGGCCTAGGATCCAAGTATGGCTGCAAAAAGGGAAAAGACTGTACAAAACTCCACCCAAAACTTTGTGATGGGTCACGAAGAAAAATGAAAGATCGAATTTGTGTGGAGAAGGACTGTCCCCACCTACACCTGAAGGGAACTCGGAGGACGGCATCGATGACACCACCAGAAGACCCAGCGCCATTATCCTACCGAAGAGAAACAAGGTCCTCAGACGAATCAGCAGCGAACTATCAGATCCCGATGAGCAGTTCTCCTCTGAGACCTGCTTCTCAGCAAAGCCCGCAACACGTCCAATCGGGTTTTCTGTCGATCTTCCTGAAGGAAGTCCGAGATGCAAGGGAGGAATCTCTTCGACAAGCGGATCGTATGGACGAAATAATGGCTCATCTCATCGAGTCCCAAGACGAATCACCAATGATTCATTCCCAGGTGATCCCACAGAGCCAGTACTCCATTCCCAGGGGTATGACGCTGACCCAGGGCCTCAGAAAACCAATACTGAGCCCACGAACCTCTCTAAGATGTTCTTACTAAACGGTCGGAGCATCTCCCCATCAGCAGCAGGAAGCACCCGCTGGAAAATTCCTTTCATCGAATCAACCATCCTCCAAACTTCCTCATCTGTTCCACCAATTGCCCTCGGTATCACGGAGTCTTGGCTGAAACCATATATCAGCGATGCCCAAATATCTCTTCAGGGGTACAGTGTTTTCCGTTCTGATCGACCAGAACGTGTTGGCGGAGGTTGTGTATTGTACATACACGATGATATCCCTATCAGCTTCGCACACTCATTCAGTGATAGGGAATGTAGCATTGTTTTAGCTTTCAGTGAGGCGAAGAACCTATTATTTTCCTGTGTTTATCGTCCCCCGGACTGTTCTCAAAAGTCCTTTCTATCCATTTTGGACGTACTCCAGCAGCAAATCAATACCCTTTCTAACAACAACCTCCCTGATATGTTTATTTTGGGGGATTTCAATTTACCGTTGTTCAATTGGGATATAGGTTCTCCACCGCCAAACTCTTCACCGGGCTATGCTGCTCTCTCTGACTTCATCGGTGATAACTTTTTAACACAAGTTGTTAACCAACCTACACGGGGTAGTAACATTCTGGATCTAATCTTTACAAATACACCACAGAATGTGGCTAGTATCGGTACTGAAGCAACGGGAATTTCTGATCACATGTTAGTTGAGTGTCTATTAACAATAAACCCCACAGCAGCTTTATCCCCTTCCACAATATCCTGGGACTACCAGAGTTTTCGAGGGATTAATGTACATAAAGGTGATTTTGATGAAATGTCTGTCGATCTTATGAAAATAGATTGGCAAGAACTTCAACAGCTGTGCAAGGAGTCAGGTGATCCAGAAGGCGAACAATTCAAGGAGTTGTTTGTGTTAACCGTCCTCCAAATAGCCATCAAGCACTGTCCTCGAAAGAAACCTAAACCACGCAACCAAAAGGGTCCCCTCGAAAAGCTGAAACGGAGGAGAAGAAAACTGAAATCGAGAATTGAAGCGTTGACCAAAATAGGGAACAACAGCAAGAAGTTATCTGACCTAACAGATGAAGAGAACGATATATCAGAAAATATCAAGGAACTTCTACTCGCACCGTTGGAGGAGGAAGAAGAGAGAGCAGTGGCTAACATCAAGGTCAACCCTCGGTACTTTTTCTCCTATGCTAAAAAGCTATCAACTAACAGATCCTCAATAGCTCCCCTCAAACGTGACAATGGAACACTAACCACTGACAATGCTGAAAAGGCAGAACTATTACAGTCTCAATACTGCAGGGTGTTTACTGAACCAGACAGTGGAGACCCGGAGAAGAGCAACGAGTGGGTCAAAGAGGAAACAAACGCTATCTTGGAGGACATCACCTTCACCACTGAGGATATCAAAAAGGCACTTGCAGAACTTGATCCGTACTCCGCTGGACCTGATGGTGATATTCCTGCAAAAATCCTCAGTTGCTGTAGAGCCGCCCTTTCCATCCCTCTTCACTTGCTCTGGGAGGATTCTTTCGCATCTGGAGTGACCCCACCAAGCCTCAAAATGCAGTACATTGCTCCTATATTCAAACGAGGAGACAAAACATTAGCAGCAAACTATCGCCCTGTTTCTCTAACATCAAATCTGCTGAAAACATTTGAAAGAATCGTGAGGAACAAGCTAGTGGACCACCTGGAATCAAACGATCTCCTCCCCGACAGTCAACATGGTTTCCGTCGACAGCGAGGATGTCTTACTCAACTCCTTGACCACATGGACAATATCTTCAAGGAACTGAATAGTGGAAATGAAGTTGATTGTATATACCTTGACTATTCCAAGGCATTTGATAAGGTCAATCATGGGATCCTTATCAACAAGTTAGAAAAGCTGGGTGTAAGAGGAAAAGTGCTGGCTTGGATCAAAAACTTTCTATCGGATAGGTTCCAGACAGTTACTGTAGAGGGAACGAAATCTACATTTCAACCAGTGAAAAGTGGAGTACCGCAAGGTACGGTACTTGGACCAGTACTTTTCATTATCTATATTGCTGACCTACACCACCGGATTCAGCACAGCAAGATCGGTACATTTGCAGATGATACTAAACTGAGTAAAGCAATACTATCTGAACAATCCTCGGGAGAGCTTCAAGAGGACCTGGATAGTGTGGTTGAATGGTCGGAAGCGAACAGTATGGCCCTACATGACGAAAAGTTCGAGGTGATCCACTACACCCTTAACAAAACATCCCTCTTGAGACAACTGCCTTTCACCAACAACTTTCGAGACTACGTCACGCCTACAGGAATCACTATCGCTCCGACTAATAATGTTCGAGACCTTGGAATCCTATTATCAAACGATTGCTCATGGACAGATCATATAGGCAAAATTTCCAAGGATGCACGAAGGATGGCTAGTTGGGTTCTGAGAGCGTTCAAATCCCGCTCTAGATCACTGATGCTCACGCTCTATAAGTCCTTAGTGCGGTGCAAGTTGGAATATTGTTCCCCACTGTGGAGTCCCTACAACATCGGAGATATACAGGCCCTTGAGAACATCCAACGGTTCTTTACAAGAAGGATTGAGGGAATGGAAAACCTCGACTACTGGGAGCGAATGAAAAAACTCCACCTCATGTCGTTACAAAGACGAAGAGAACGATACACTATTATTCAGCTATGGAAAATCAACAATGGTGTCGCCCCAAATAGCACCGGAACCCGGTTTTATCATCACGAACGGCTTGGAATAAAAGCCGAAGTTCCAAACCTGTACAGCGGAGCACAGAAGTCAATATCAACAAAATACTTCAACTCCTTCGGTGTAAGGTCTGCTCGGTTATGGAATGCATTACCGAAAAATGTCAACACGGCAGAGACTTTGGACACGTTTAAGGTCGTGCTGGGACGGTGGCTCGATCAGTACCCGGACAATCCACCCGTGAAGGGTTATGTGACTCAGAATGGGAATTCAATCTTGGATTGGGTACTAGCGGTTCGGGCGAAGGGGGGAGGTCGGAGAGACTGACACCTTTTATGATTGTGTAATAAAGTGTTTCATTAAGTTCATTCATTAAGTTCATTAAGAAACTGACCCGTCGGCGTATGAAAAGCGGACAATAAATGTATATTTGTATTTGTATTTGTATTTGTATCGGGGTGTCGTGGTCAACCGTTTACCGGACCTGCCGCCTGGTTGTGTGTTGTGCATACTGCACTATGCACCTGCAGGCTCGTATAGTGTATGAGCGGATGTTGATTTTATTGACAATATCAATTCTGTTTTAATTTTGTAATCAAAATAACCGTTCTCAGGAGAAAAGCAGACGACTTTCTGTCGACATTGCAGGCAAATCTCCAAACTGGCGGTAATACACGAGGAAGAAGAAAAGGTAATAAGTTTGCTGTTATTAGATAATACTTGTAGTGGTCTTATGAATGGCTTGCAATTGATCATTTGCTTGAGCATGACTCCTATTTTTTCTCCTAGGTGCTGGTGGAGTAAAACAGGTGCAGCAACGTGAGCCTCCTGCAGTGGTGAAAACAAGAACACCTCCAACTGTCAACCAGGTACACAATAAATTATATAAATATCAAATCTAACTGAATTAGAAGAATCACAATGAATTATGAGAATTATGAAGAATTCCAACTGTAAAATCGTTTATACGTTTTCTCAGGCAAAGACAAAAAATGCAAGAGCCCAAAATTCGACATTACCAAAGAAGCAAAATGCGAACAAAGCGGTTAACGAACGACCAAAAGTGGTTAACGAACGACCACAGGTTGTTAAACCACCACCGCAAGATATTGCTGAATCACCACCCGAGGAAATTTCTATTCTTGAACCGCCACCCCCGCCTGCTAAAGAACCGACTATCCCAACTCTTAACTTGGCACAAGTTCCAGAAAGGGTCTCTCCGCCGGCCGTCTCTAGAAGTTATGACGCAAGTCCCACCGGGAAAAACAACTTTTACTTCAAAAATCAGTCAAACATTTTTAGTTGGGCAACAGAGCCGGTAGCTGCCACCCCTGTTGCGAGAAGTAATAATTTCCAGCGAGAGGAAGTGGAGGCAAACACAGCGAAGGAGCTTCAGAGGAAGCAATGGATTCAAGAACTAGGTAGTTTGATATTCCCTGCAGCAGTCCCTAATTCAGATTCAGAATTGAGTGTTGTAGAATAATAGAACAGTTGAACTAGAAGTTGTTAATTTTACTCCATTTCAGAGAAACAGATAGACACGAAAAAGTCTGGATCTGTTGCTATCCAGCAACCCCTGACCTCCCCAATGTCAGCTCTTCCCTCTCCTGCCAACAGTAACTGTCTCATGGGAGCAAACAGTCTTATGGATCCCCTAGAGGCGGAGAGAAGGCAGGACGCAAGGAGAAGGGCCCGCGAGAACCAGGTATGTTTTTCAATTATCAGCTCTTCTATGTAATACAAGTGATACATGTCGTGTGAATGTGTGTGTGGTTGATTAATTATCATTTATTGTTGTACAATTCATCTTAACCCAGGAGCTTATAAGGATTCAAGTTGAGGAGAAAGAGAGAAAGAAGAAGGAGGAGGAAGCTCGACTAAAACGTGAAGAGGAAGCTGAAATGAGGAAGATTGAAGAGGAGGCAAGAAGGATGGCTGAGGAAGTGAAAAGAGAGCAAGAGAAATCAAAAGAAAAAGAGAGGAGACAGCTTGCACAGATCATGGAGATGAGGAACAAGATTGAGGAAGCAACTAAACAAGCTGAGGCAGAAAAAAGGGGAAGGAGGAGTGGTGCTAGTCCAACTAAGACACCAGCCCCTACACGCGAGGTATTGGCTAAATGTTGTTGAGATGTTTTTATTCAAAATAAATTTTTCAAAACCTGAAAAACTATTCGTACAATGCCTAAACTCCGTAAAATATATTCAGTTGCCGTTTTTTAATAGTCTGCCTAACACTCATCCTGTCTCAGGTTCAAAGAATACCAGCTCCTGTCCAGAGATCTCCTGCTCAACAAAGATCAACATCCCCTCCTCCGCGACAACAGTACCAATCTCCCGTCCAACAGTCATCCCAGCAGCAAAACCATAACCAACATTTCCAACAGTCATCCCAGTACCAGCAGCACCCTGTCCAACAATCATCACCTCAGCAACAACAATACCACCACCAGCCACCACCATCTCAACAATACCAGCCACCACCTCAGCAGTACCACCAGCCACCCCAAACTGGTAGTACCATGTACCACCAGCCACCCCAAACTACCATGATGTACGCTCCCCCTCCTGTTGTCCAACAAAGCACTGTCAGCACTCAGACGGTCTGTGAGGTGTCCTGTCAGACGTCCACGACAGGAGAGCGAGAGGGAACAGCTAACAGCCGGCTACCATCAGATACTAAACTTATAGAACTACCGGTTAGTTGACGGGAGAGGGGTGGTAGAGAGAATCACATTTCACCTCATGGTATTGTACCATTCGTGTTTTGTTAGAAAATATTCAACCAAAACATTGTAATACATATTATATGTTTCAGGATAGGGAACTGTCAGTAATCCAAAAGAAGAAGAAGGCATCTACTGCAGTAGGGACGACTAGAAAGAAGAAGGGCCAACCACCGCCAGGACGGGTAGTAGCAGCAGAGAAACGAAGAAAACCACCCGCTGTTCAGTATGATAAGAATGGGAGGAGAATCAAAGCAGAGAAGGAGGAAGTTGTCAGCGCTCCTGCTGTGAGAACTGTTCCTGAAGGTAGGCAACGATCTTTTTGTTGCTTGATAAGATTCCCCCCTCTTTTTTCATTTTTGAGCGTTTCCCTAATTTCCCTAATTCCCCAGTGGAGTCGCCTGCTTGTCGATCAATTGCGGACATTCTAGATGACCCCGGGAGATGCGAGGAGAACAACTCGGGACTGAAAATGAATGAAAATCAGATTCAGATGCGATACACCTCACCTCAAAATGTAAGATTCGTTTGTTTTGTTCGAACAAGGCAAAGATTCGTTACTATAGCAATCATTCTATAGTTATCATTATCTCTCTAATGTGTTTCCGTATCTCTCTCTCAGGAGGACAGGGCAATTCCTTCAGCGATCACAGAGCGACAAAATGACATCCTTGGCCAGCTAGAACGACTCCGCATGGTATGTAACTGCACAGTGTGGGATTCATAGTTAAACTGTGTTGTGAGAGTTCTTTGTGCTTGTGAAGCATGTGAATGACGCGCCAAACTGAAATGGAGCGCGCAGTGTGTTCGATGTGATGAAAGTACAGCATTTCGGTATTGTTTGTTGCTGCGCGCCGTGGGAATAATCACATTTTGGTAATCGTGTTTTGAAACCTCAAGAAGTAACGACACATTTGTTTTTCAACAAGTAACGACACATCTGTTTTCAGGGGCTTCGAAATAGAAGAATGCACATTCCAGCTGACGGAGCAGCGTGATACATAACCAACAGAGTCATCAATTTGTCAGAGACATTAAAAACATTTGTAAATAATTTAGTAATTGTTCCAAAAATGAGATTCAAAGCCTAAAATCTGGCAACCTTAAAAAAGAAACGTTTTGTTTGTTTGTTTGTTTGTCACTAAACCATGGGATACGCTCAGCAAACCTCCATACCAACCCGGGTATGTGGCAACTATGGCGCTGAGTCCCTTTCTCTCCCCTGGGAGAGAAAGAGACTCATGGTTTAAATTTCTGGAACATTTGAGACGATCTTGGTCCGTTAGGTAACGTTTTGCCTTTGAGAGGGTCTTGGTCGGGTAGGTAACATTTTGCCTTTGAGAGGGTCTTGTTCTTGAAAAAGGTAACGTTTTGCCTTTGAGAGGGTCTTGGTCGGGTAGGTAACATTTTGCCTTTGAGAGGGTCTTGGTCTGAGTTGATATTTATCGTATGTTGGTCTGTCTGGGGCACACTCTCAAGCTATGTCTTGTCTTACTCTTAATTATTGAATAGTCAATTACATTCACAATATCAACTATACACAATGAATGAACAAACAATACGGACAGGTGAACTTACGACCATGATGGATGATTGATATTGTTAGTATTATTCTATTGTTAGAGATGTGTTGAGTGGATGATAGCCAGTTTAGTTTCCGAAGTATATGCTGTCCTTTAATTTATAAGCACTCCCGATCTTATTCCCTGTATTTTAGCCTTTTTTCACTATATGGGAGGATGATGGATAATAATTTTTCCTGTGGGTGTTGGTGAGGGGGCTGGCAACCACATACCTCATGACGGACAAAGTTGCAGGAGCAGGTGACGGCTTTTACCTTACATTCTGCATTCTAGTCCACATAGCGACTCTCCTATTCGCTGGACTCCTCTACCGCCTACCCTCACAACCGGCACCGTGCCCAACAACATAGCCGTGGCGGAGGACCAGGAATCTGTGAAAGAACATTACCAACCCAAGAGGGTCTCCTACTCGAGCAACAGTGATGGTGTGGTGGTGGGAAATCGGACTGCAGTTGTCAATGAATATTTCACCGAAACATGAATATGGACTGATTCCAGGAAAAGTTAGAGACATACAGAAATAGAGAGATAGAGAGATATAGCGAGAGAGAGAGAGACATACAGAAACAGAGAGAGAGAGAGATATCTGTATATATATAGAGAGAGAGAGAGATCATTAAACTCATGTCGATTTTCGAGTCCAGTTACCGTGATACCCTCCAGTCCTTTTGAGCCTCCCCCTCCTTGCACAACAAAGGCTTCACAAGCTCGCGAGATCGAGAAAGAGATAAGAGAAAACAGTGAAAATTACCTATTGTTTTCAGTTCTTTGATCATCTTCTTCATGTTCTAAGCTCGATAGTGAAACTCTGATTATAAATATATTTGATTAACTACCCCGCGACCCACGAGGTCATGACCGGCCCTCACCAGCATTAATACCAGTATAATAGGTATATCTTGTACTGTCAAATTAGTTTTTGTCGCTGCTCCATCTCGCCATGCAGCAAGAAGGTACAATGTCGA
The DNA here is from genome assembly GCA_020137815.1 of Hormiphora californensis. Classification (NCBI taxonomy): domain Eukaryota; kingdom Metazoa; phylum Ctenophora; class Tentaculata; order Cydippida; family Pleurobrachiidae; genus Hormiphora; species Hormiphora californensis. The sequence goes on from CM035354.1 coordinate 4,147,673, forward strand.
GCAGCGATTACATATTTGTTGATAGTTTTATAGTCGTGCAAATGATTAGTGCTTGCCTAAAGAGAATTAATTCTCTGGGACTATTTTAGGTTTTAATTTAAAGTTTAGAGATAATTTAGAGATACTTTTAATGATTCAGATTTACCAGATCTGCACGTTTTTTGTTTCTTTTTAAAAAGGAACAGCTTGTTAAAGCGGTACACTATCTGCCATTGCAAACATGAATCATGATGGTGTATTGCAGATGATTTTAACCCCTAGCTCAGCTGTCCGGCGCTGCAGACCCCATCTGAGTGCACTGTCAAATCGGGGTCTGGCACCGCCAGATAGTGGCCCAGTTAACGTCTTAAGATTAAAAAAGAAACGTGTTATCAGTTTGTTTTTTCACGTCAATAATTCAACAATCTTTTCATCGCACGTCATGTCTTTTGGCTGTCGTCCAAAATTGTCTCTGAGTGTCCGAGATGCGCCTAACTTTAAAAGCACAATCACCATTTCCTGCAAACTTTCTTTGGCCGCGTAATGAAGGGCAGTACTTCCTTGCTCCGTTTTCAAATCAATAAAGGCTGCCTTTCGTGTCGTAGAAGCACGCTTCACTGAGGGGAGAGAGAGAGTGAGATAAATGATATCATTTGTGAACTGTTCAATGGTCGAAAACAGATGACTATCGGTGACATTGTTCACGGACTGGATCGGACCGAGGAGGGGGTGGGGGCTGGATCTAATCGGACCGGGGAGGGGGCGGGGGATTTGGTTACGAAATAACCCCTGGGGCGCTGAAAAGGGAGGGTAACTTCGTAACCAAGGGCTGGATCTAATCGTACCTGTTATGGGAGTAGTTGTTTTGGAGCTGTGTTTTTGTAAAGAATGGGTACGGGATACTCTTCTCTTGCTATTTCTTGATCCTGAGATCGCTTCCTGCCCATTCTTGACACACCACTCAACCATTTCTCTCTGAAAGAAAGAAGTGATTGGACACAAGCAATTTTAATTAGAGAATACTGAAAAGATTTACAGCAGGCCAGGAGGGGGTTTTTGAAAAAGTTGTTGATGCGAAAAGATATAGCGTTCAGAAATAAGACGAGTCTACTATACGGGGAAATGAGATGTGAGAAATAAAGACATCCCTATCATACCTGATCAGCTTGGGTAGTGTGGTGGAGAATGGTCCTCCCCTGAATATCCAGTTGCAGGATATCCGCCCCGTACTCCATCAGCAGCTCACATACCTCCTTGTGGCCCATCCTAGAGGCATCCATCAGAGGGGTCAGACCACTCCTATCTGACTGGAAATATGGAAGTGTGTCATATTAACGGGTTAACAAGATAGACAACGATATAATGGTACTAAATCAAATAAATTGACAGAAGCTTTCGAGATCACTGTGTATCACGTCTTCAGCTATAATGAGAGTGAGGGTGGTAGTCCTTATAAGGGAGGAGAAGAGATAGGTGATCCAGAGGGAGGAGATGTGGTTAGGAAGGAGAGGTGATCCAGGGAGGGGAGAGGTAAGTGATCCAGGGAGGAGAGCAGCTAGGAAGCGGTAGGTGATCCGAACTATATTATATTATATTATATTATATTAACGGGTGACAACTAAAAATCTGGACAATTTTCTGTGAGCTCTAGCGCCGGCCCCGCTTGAGATACATCTTCAGGCCTGAGCTAGAACGATTTTTCAGACAATTTTGAATCAGAATAACACAACAGAAAAAACTAAAAAGTTCATTTTCATTGCGTTATCGCAACATTTCCTCTTGACCCACCAAAGCATGTGTACGGAGATTTGAGATTTCTGTGTGATCAGAAACGACCTTCCTGATGACATAAAATTCTCAAATTTGAAATAATGGTTGTTCATGCCATAACCAACATAACTGCCAAGTTTCAACATTTTAGCTTATCGGGAAGTTGGTTTTCCACGTCATAAATGTTTCGAGAGATCGTCAAAATGGCGATTTCTCAAATTACCTGTAAACTACGCTTTGAAGGGTTTGCTACAGATGATTCTGTGATTAGAATTGAGATTATCGGATTATCGGAGATTATCGGAGTGTGAAATAAAGCTGCCCCGAAGCTGTATCTCAAAAAGAACAGGCGCTAGAGGTGCTAGAAAAGTGTGTAAATTTCAAGTACTACATGCTTTGGTGGGTCAAGAGGAAATGATGCGATATCGCAATGAAAATGAACTTTTTAGTTTTTCCCGTTGTGTTATTCTGATTCAAAATTGTCTGAAAAATCGTTCTATCACTGGCCTGAAGCTGTATCTCAAGCGGGGCCGGCGCTAGAGCTCACAGAAAATTGTCCAGATTTTTAGTTGTCACCCGTTATATATAGGGTACGGGGATTTAATTGTTAAATGTTAAGGATTTAAATAATTCATTGACGACGGACGTGAGACGTCTATGTCAAGGCAGGCTTAGGCCTCAGCTATTTTGGATTTTCATAGATTATTGGCCAATTATAAAACGATCGCAGCTTAATTGAGCCAGGATCAAATGCACACCAATGTACCGTCTAATTCTTTATAAAATGTGATTCACAGAAAAACTACTTTATTTCTGTTGGCGTTATTCCATTACTATTCTCTTGTTTTTCTTTTGAATTCCATTAGTCTAAAAACAGTTGATCGGCAAAGTAGGAGCACTCACACGTTAATTAGTTCATTAATTAGCGTCAAAGATTTTTGTCCTGAATTTTAGCGACAATTTTATTCCGGTCACGAATTTAGTATCCATTCTCTTTGTGGCGATTTTACTATTTTCGTTAGTCGCGTCATTAACACATGGATGGACAATTGTCGACAATGGCCATCAAATCTAGATTGAAACTTTTCCAACTAATTTACCGCCCCCCCTCTCTCTATCTTCATTTCTTGACGAGTATTAAACTGTGTTTGTTACGCCAGCTCGTATATTTTACTTGATTCTAGAATCAGACAGTTAGTTGTCGATTTGCGAAACAAGCTCGTGGCTAGAACTGGTTAGGTCCAGCTCCCCCTCACATATAGCATGAACTGGTTAGGTCCCCACCCCTACACCATACGTTCCTTCTTATTTCATTACTTTCTTTGTAGAACCGGTTTTAGAAACTGGAAATGCAGCCTAGGACTGTTTAACCAGTACGGCCGGTTTATATCTCTTATCACTTATTACAGAGGGGTATGTGACTTCAAGTCTGTGCTAGTAAAACATTATGAAATGAATTATTGAGATAAGAAATTAGAGTTCTGTTCTGCACTTTATAAATATATTGATTAATTTATCAATTTATCAATTAAGGTGACGATATAATTATTAACATGCGTGATCTAGTGTTAAACATAGTAAAGACATGTCTCTTTGCGTAAAATGGGGTCTGTAAAATAAGACATGGAAGGATCATAAGCTAGAAACGATAGATAGTGAGAAAGAAGCGGGTGAGAGCCATATTGACGGAGGAAAAAAAGATAGAGTGAGAGAAAGAGAGAAATAAAGAGGGAGAGAAATAGATGGAGAGGGAGAGAGAGAGAGAGAGAGAGAGAGAGAGAGAGAGAGAGAGAGAGAGAGAGAGAGAGAGAGAGTGAGAGTGGGAGAGTGGGAGAGACGAGTGACGAGTGACGACAAGTGAAGGAGAAGAAAGATAGAAAAGACAGAGAAAGAAAATAAGAAGAGAGATAGAAAAGAGAAAGAAAGAAAATAAGAAGAGAGATAAAAAAGAGAAAGAGATGGTGATATTGGCATGACTGGAGCACAGAATAAAATTGAAACTAGTGTGAAGTGTGCGGAAAAACCAATTTACCAGTTACTCTCAGCTGGCGTATTGGACACCTCTATTTATACTAATGTGAATAAAATATGAAATAGGTGGTAAAAATAGGACTCCCTCACACCGTCTTGACACCATTTCAACGTCATGAGTTTCAGATTGCCCTGTTTTAAAATCACAAAACCAGCCTTGTGTTTTTAATTGCCTCGAATATATACTTTCGGAAATTGTGTGGCGTGTCACTGTGCAAGATATTCCCCACTCTGCAGTCTGCTTTTGAGAATCTCATGATATTTCAAAAATAGACACTTTTCCGGCCCCCGCTACAACCTGCATACAGGTCACGGCGACAAAAATAACCCGTGGTCATGGTCGTGAAGTGGATGTGGTTGAAACCCCCCTCTTGTTTTGTGTCCCGCCAATCCATTCTTGTTTCAACGGGGTCCACCCAAGTCCCATCCGTACATTATGAATAGTTATACCACTTTGATTATTGTTCACAATCACAGAACTAATTACTGAATTTTATCTTTAATTAACGCCAACTAAATCCTCCAACCACATTGATATGAAAATGCGTGCGTTGATTCTTTTACTAGTTTGTCACAACTACCAATTAACTATCAATTAACTACTAATTAACTCGTCTAACTACTAATTAACTCGTCTAATTATACATCAATTAACACTATATTAACTAACCACATTAGCAGATGTGCCATGATCCAATAGCCACTTGCAGGCACGCTGGCTACGGTTAAGAGCAGCAGAGTGTAAAGGAGATCGGCCGTTCCTGCTAACAGTTCCTGTCCAGTTTTATAGTGGTGAGTAGGGTGGGAGATGTTTGGGTGAGGTTGTGTATTGAATAATGGTTATTATTATGTTGTGTATTGAATAATGGTTATGTTATGTTATGGTTAGTACAACTGTAGTGGCGTTAATTAACGGTCACGGTGAATCAATCTAAAGTAGTAAAACCAGGTGCTATCCCAGTGACTCACGTATAAGATCCTCTGATGTATTATGCAGTAACTGGAGAATCTGCACCGCGTCTGCACGTGCAGCTATGTGCAAGGCATTCCAGCCATCCTTATTGCGGAGGTCCGCCTGAGCACCCCAACTTAGAAAACGCTCCACCTAGTAGCGGGAGAATGGGATTAAATAGGGCCACAAATGCAGGAGCACTATCCCCAACCCTTTTGCTAACAACTTAGATTTTAATTTAATTTTCGTGTTATCGGCGTTACCTAAGTCAAAAGATTGGACTCTCATTCCGAGGGAAAAACACGACTCTCTCTTTTATTCTTTCTCCTATTCTCTCTTTCCCTATTTCTCTCCTTCTTTCCCTATTTCTCTCCCTCCCTCGCTGCCTCCCTCGCTACCTCTCTCTCCCTTTCCTTCCTGTTTCTCTAATGGCCTAACTCTCATGGAACCGGTTTTTGCTTTTAACGCGTCTCGTGGTAAAGAACTCTCTTACATCACGTCGGGGTATAAAAAGGGGTCCTGCATGAGCGAAGGGTGAACTTCTCTCTCTTTCTTTCTCTCTCTCTCTCTCTCTCTCTCTCTCTCTCTCTCTCTCTCTCTCTCTCTCTCTCTCTCTCTCACTCTTGGCCCCTGATTCCTTTTATCTGATCTGTATACCATTCTCTAATCGAGGTTATAGGGGTTATATAGAGTCACTCTACAGACCTAGATATATTTCTATTTCCATGGTTTTGTAAGGAAAGTTTCTATTTACAACTCGCCAGTAACCCACCCTTCATCATCCCCCGCATCCCCCTCGCCAATAACCTCCTTCATCTCCCGCAGCATGTATGAAAAAATCAAAAAGAGAAATGTTATCTGGACTCATATCCGTACTTGGTTCTGTGGCCCAAACACTAAGTAAGTATTCTTATCTCCCATCAGTTGTCGCATGCAGTTTGCATAGATAAATCCGCAGTACAACTCTGCCAGCTGCAGAATTGTACCGTGAGAAAACTCAAGATAAGAATAACTTCACCACTTGCCGTAGTTTCGTTGTATCTTTCCAAATTGTACCCTTCCCTGTAGAAGCAGCCCCCACCCTTTCCCCGATATATCTTTACACCCTATATCTCACACCCTGTCTACCAGTATATATTTGCAGCGGTAACCTGCCACCAAGGCCATCCCTACCCAACCGTGGGGGAGTGAGGAGGAGGCGGCCGAGTCATGACCACGTCGAGGTATCCCCCTGGAACCCCAAGACCCAGGCCAGCTACCGGCCCATCCACCGGAGCTGGTGGTTATCCCTTGGCACAATGCCAGAGGTAAACACCTTCGTAGAGGACAAACCAGTGCTCATGTTTCTCAATGGAATTCTCCGGTCCGCAGCAATGTGGATGGGCGTTAGCAACCCGTTGCTAGGTGTGGCTGTCCTTGTTGCGTGTGGTTTGGACTCTCTCCTAACCCTCTGCTACGTGACCTGGTCCCTACTAATAACCATGATGTGGAGTTGGGTGTTGGGCGTCCCTAAAGGCCTCATCTGCAATGGTCTCTACCCCCTTCACGGTCTCCTGGTGGCCTTTGTTGTGTGTAAAAGCAGTGGTGGCGTCGAGGATTTACCGACTAACCTGAGTTTCTTGGTGATCATCCTTCTAATGAACATTATCATGCATCGAGCACTAGTTTCCTACTTTGTCGCCCAACTCAAGACAAGTCCATGTCATGCTGACTTCCCTCGTGACTGGGTTTGTGTACCTCGCTATAAAGCACACTAGCACAAGAATGAACCCTCCTCCCTCTCCCGCTGAGGTACCGGGCATGCCAATAGGAAACGGTACAACCCTAACGGACTCTCTCTACTGGATGGCTGTGGGGATGAGCAACATGGTATTCTCCAGCAACATCTACTGCTCACTAGTTCTTACAATAGGCCTTGTCCTCAGCTCTCCCATCCTCGGATTAATGTCCTGGGTTGGCTAGCGCCTGTGGCGGTTCTCACAGTCCTAATGGTGGCACCATACAACCTCACTGACTCTACAATCCAACTGTACCTCTTCCAGGGTGTGCTAAACATGGGCAGCGTGGCAGGTCCTCTTTTTCGTTCTCAACAGGGAATCATTCCTGCTGGGTGTCCTGACAACTGTTTCCTCGACCCTTATCTCCATTGCTCTCCATGTGGTAGCCGGACAGGTCACTGTGATCGGGGCCCTAGGGATGCTATCTAGTCCTAATTCCCGTGCCACATGTTCGGTAGCTACTATTCCACGTGTCATCCCAGTAGGATTTGGTATCCATGACGACCCCGGAGGAACACTGCAGGAGGTACAGGCTGTCTAAACACGTGCTGGGACAACTAAAGGGTGAACGGGTCTGGTTACTGAAACAGAGATCTGAAGTGTTTAGCAAGATCGAAGAATCACTACTCCCTGCGCTAATGTGTTCCCTGGCGGGTCAGAATGATATGGATCGGTTGAGGAGGCTGCTGGAGTTTGGTGCTAACCCGGACACCCCTGATTATGGGGGCAGGAGCCCTATACACGTGGCAGCTAGTGAGGGAAACAAGGAGGCTGTGTACGTGTTGCTGAGATACAGAGCTGATATCAACAGGTTGGATAATGGGTGTCATACCTGCCCTGACAGCGGCCCTAGTCTCACCGTCACTTTGATCTAGCTCTCTACCTTCACAGAAAGGGTGGTAAGGTTCTCCTTCCTTCAACAGAACCTGGCCACCACTCTGTGCGAGATGGCATCCAAGGGGGACACCACAGCACTGCAAATGTGGATAGGACTGCGGGGTTAGTCCGTCTAGTGTGGCTGATTACGGGGCACGGACTCCGCTGGAGTACGCTGCTAACGATGCGACAAGAGCAGTCCTTGCACGGCGGTGTGTTCGACTCCAGGGTATTCATAGAAAATCACATCGCCCTCGATTTGGATAAACCTGTTCCCCGGTTCACCAGGATTAGAGCGTGGCCTACCCCAAACGTGGATTCTGTGGTAGTTGGGGGAGGTGTTAAACAGCGAACAAAACCCCTTCCTAGCTGCCCCACTCGTGTGTCTCCTTATGTTGCTAGGCGACGGAGAGATGCTGCGAGAGTATTTCAGACTACACTCCACCAGCCTCCACACGTTACGAGACTTATGACTGGTCGGACTCCTCTTCACATGGCGTGTAGCACGGGAAACATAGCTGCTGTCCGGTTACTGCTTTGGAACAAGGTGGATATCAACTGCCATGGACAGGTTTGGGTCAACTCCCCTTACTTGAGGCATGCCGGAGCAAGCACGAGAAGGTAGCGAGGTATCTGGTGCGGCGGGGTGGTACTCTCCCCACCAAATACACCCCGGACCTCTACTGGGCGGTGTGGGACAGTGAGTATGAAGATGGTGACGAGACTGGTGGAGTGTGGGGCAGATCCAGGGAGGGTTGACTACGCGGGACGGAGTCCACTGGACATTGCTAAACCGGCCATGCGGGAACACATCGAGGGGCTGGTGAGCGAGGGAGGGGGAGGAGGGGGAGGGAGGAATGCAGCACCATCACCAGAGAACACCAGCATTCAAGTCCGATCATCGCTAAGAAGAGGACGTCCAGCACGATAACCCTGACGGTGCACAATGATAACCAAATTAGAGCGTGCGATGGAGAGGATATGGGGAGTCATGTCTAACTGAGGGGAGGGTGAGAGAGAGATAGGGGTATTACTTCTCTCTGTTAGTATCCACGATCCAGTGGGGAGTATCATGTCAGTATGTCTAACGAGAATCTCGTATCCAGTGGAGACTGGAGAGTATGAGATTACCCGATACAGTACATCACAGCGCCAGCAAAACGAGAATCATCCAAAGTCAACAAGAACTCTCAATCTTCCAACAAGAATTCTCAACTAGCCATGGGAGTAATCCCAAGTATTCGATACCCAAACTAAAGTGGGATGGATTTAAGATATAAATCGAGGCGAAAACAGTCATTCAGAATTTATTTGTTTGTGTCTGTATTTCACATGTTTATAATTGTTTACCCGGTTTTTTATTCAAAACAGGGAACCAAATTGTAGTTTCTTTATCTCGTGTATAACTCGGCTAAACACTTTTGGCCGTATGTCAAGCAATCACTAACTCTATAGAACATGAGAACGTCATGAAACAAAACCGGTTTCTCTACAATCGGGGGGGGGGGGGGTGAGAATCGGTGTCTCGTGTGAGAGGAATAGATAAGAAGAAGAAGAAGACTTTCCAAGCGGGGATGTGGGCATTGCATATAATACGTATATTCCTCCATGAACCCATCCAATATACATACTGCTTTCTACAACCATCACCTACTCATAACACTTCAAAAAGTTCAAATCAGTAATCACCATGCCATTGTTACCAAGTGTAACTAAGTGTTGCCAGTGTTACCAAATGTTACTATGGTATCCATCAGTATAACCACCCATACATAACATACCATTCCAAGGTTAGCCTTCTCTGCAGCCAGCATGAGAGGAGTCCAGTCCGCCTGTTTAAGGGCGTCCACAGCGGCACCATGTTCTAGTAACCATTGAACCATCTTGTTCTGGCCGTGCTGGGCAGCCTCGTGAAGAGCTCTCTTTCCGGTCTTATTGGCATGCTCCATGTAGCCTCCTGGGATGATGGGGGGACTATAACATAGTGCTTTGTCTCTGTCTCTCACCAACTCTCTCTATCTTGCTCTCTCTCCCCTCCCTCTACATCCCTTCCTCTACCTCTCTCTATCTCTATAGCCTATATATCTCTCTATCTCTCTTACCTCCGAATTTATGAAGTAGCACCTCCGCTACATTGGTGTGTCCGTTCTTGGCTGCAATTATCAGGAGTGTATCTCTGTTCTTGTTACAGCATGAAATACATCCTTCACCATTAGACAGGGATTCCTGAATGTTAACATGGTTACCATTGTTACCGTTGTTACCGTGGTAATATATCATGGACTATGGTCTCTTGTGGTTGTCCAATTTAGCTGATCTTGGTCACATTGGAAAGCTAATCGATAGCCAAACATAATTGGTTAAATTTTGAACCGGAAAATATTTTTTCCTGGAATGAATGACAATGTTCATTCCGATCAAAAAAATGAATTTTGAGCTAGAGGTCTGAAATTTTGGTCAAGTTATTTATTTGTCTCATAGAGTTACTGAACCAAATTTTAGCGCTCCACGATATCTGGAACTATGGTAGACTTGGGGTGGGCATTTTTATTGCCCCACACGGTAGTTACCTTTAGGCACATGGCCCGGCCCTTGGTAGCGAGGGTGATAAGCCCGCTTGTTCGACAACCACAGCCTTGGACCATCCTGGGTTCCAAGGGATCGTAGGGCGAATGCAGCTACAATAAATCACTGAACCTGGGAGTTGGGAAGCATTTAGAGATTAGTATAGAACTCTCGCCTTCTTTGGGATTGGTTTGGGTTTGGGTTGGTTGGTCCTTGATGAATCCGTGGCCCCTCGACACCTTGACACCCTTACCACCATTCTTCACAGTGATGGAATTCTCCTCCTACCCAATGCGGCTCGAGTGAAAACAAGTGACAACGTCAGAGTTATTTGGGAGGAGAGCATGAAACCATCTTTGTGCTTGCCAGCGCAATATTGCTATGATAGTTTTCGGTGGGTAAATAGATTATTATTGATTATTAATTTGCTAAAAAACTCAAAAAAATTGGGGTGAGTTCACCCCTAGTGGAATCAATTATACCCCTGGTACCTATATCATCCGGGACCTTTTGGGGAGCACACTTGCATATCTGCAGAGGTGGCTCAACAGTAGCCAAGTTAACTCTGAGTTGCATAGCATATTCGCATCGACACATCTCACTTCCCAGGAGAGACCATGGACTACTGTATGAGGGAGATCAGTGACCTACCCTCCGACAATGATTGATTGCAGCAGATTTTATATCGGATATTTGAATAAGAAACAAACATTGTGTTTTAATTAAAATCGTATTTTCAAGACAAGTGGCCCTGTGATAGGGTTATTTAGGTGATAGGTATGTAAAATTTCACCGTTGCGCTTGCCAGCGTGCTATGAGCTGATGATTGGTAACTAAAGGAAAGTGGAACCGCTAAGTGAGAGATAATAATAATTGATGCTTTGCAGGGGTTTATAAGACCACCCCTACCGGATATAATACTTGGCTAAGGTACCATCCGGGAACTTTATGGAAACGTATGAAACGTGTTTAATTGCTCTCTTGTTGCATTGTGCTTCGTTTCACGTTCTCAGACGCCAGAATGGGATGTTTTCCTCATTAAAATGCGGCTCAGCTCAGGTCTGTCTCTAGTTCTCCCAGAATCCTAATTTTCAAGGGAGTTCGTACGGAGGGTTCCAGGCTATACCGTCTATACCCGGGTGGTATGAGACTTGGTACGCTTTAGCTTAATGCCCCCGAATCCCGACGTCCCGTTTTTATTTTCCCGGCGGTTAAAATTCCCACGACCCCTCACGTCTGCGCGCGCCGAGTTTGGCTACCAGACGCAAAGCGCGTTACGTTTGTCAAACTCACCAAAGTGTGACAGAGAGAGGGCCTGGTCTTGTCTCACAATTCTAGGTTTCCCGTGTGGCGGTGTCTATGAAATAAGATGCGGTGTGAGCCACACAATAGCTGCTGCAGTAGTTCTCTCACCAGTATCTATCACACAATACACCGGACATAATGCTAGTGGAGAGGGTGTGTCAGTACTGGGATAATTGGATAACTGGGTCAAGTTAAAATGGGGGGGGGGGGAATAAAACAGCGCTTTGTTAAAACAGGTTGTCAGTATAATAAATTAGTTAAAACCAAGTTAAAAGTATCACTCCAGGCCAGATGCAGTAAAGATACACTCCATAGCGCCCTGCAACTTCATATACTGCTCCTGGGCTTTGACCTCCCACTGCAGACGCCTCCTAAGTCTCTCAAAGAGGTTGTCAATAGCAGGAGACATGCCAATTACAGATGAATATAGATCTGAGTGGGGTTGAGGGGGGGGGGTGTTAGTGAGGTCAGTAGTCCATAACCATTATACATTACAGGACAGGTCTTATATCACCAATGTCCTAACTTTTAGCCTGGTGTGTACACATATTCCAACTGAAATACTACTTGTGTAGCTCATACTGCATTTCATATAGTCAGACCAATATAAATTACCTGCCAGTATGTGTGCTACATCCACCAGTACAGTACAGTGTTTAGGATCCGTTACATTCCGTACAATAAAACTCAGAATGGGAGCCAGAGTCTCCTCGTTCCGTCCCGATAGTACACTTTTCATGGCGTCACGTCGGAACAACTCCTGAAGAACACTAACCACCACCTCCGCATTCTGTCGTGTCTGGGGAGAGGGTGGGTTATACAAAAAGTCCATACTTGAGGCTTACCTAATGGGTGCGTTAATTAGCGCTAGTGATGTATAAGCAGGAAGGGGGTATGTTAGAATGGTATAATGTACCTCAAGGACGCTATCAAGAGCCTCTGTGTATTGAAACTTTTTCAAGTGCTGATCGTATTTTGATAACTTCTGTCTCTTCGCACCTGAATCCGCTATACTGTCTTTCTGAAATGGGAAATAAATAGTCAGTCTCAAAACAACTAATTGGTAAGCATTACTGTCATAATTAATGTTGAATTGATCCTCAGCTCTTACCGGTCCTGGAGCAATATTCTTCCCTCTAGCAAAGTATGCGAATGATCCTGGTTTTATTGCAGACACGGGACGTTTCACAGCATCCTCTTTACCCACTGGACTCTCTCTGACATTTAGTACCCCATCACTACACCCAACAACGAGGTGGCTGTTGCTCGTCTGGAGATATATGGAGTTAAAAATGAGAGGAGATAGAGGAACACTTCGTTTACAAAATGTTGATGGAAAGCGAGAGAGAGTAGAGCACGGCGAGGCCTGAGGGATTGGGGATTCTACTGGGACTGGGGGACGGGTGCATGCAGTCGAGCAAGAGCAGGGAGAGTGTGTGGAAGGATAGTGTTTAGGGGGAGGGGATAGGATTGTGGATTCTAGTGGGGTACAGCAGCACAAGAGGAGTGGTACTCACCGTAGTCCCCACGGATAGAACAGGTGCTGCGTACTTGATGGAATGTGTAACTTTGTATGTTGATAAATCATACATCTTAACTTGACTGAGAGATAGATCATAAAGTTATATAATGATTATCCCTTCTTTATATCGGAATAATAGAAGGCTCGAGCCGAATCGAACCCCTTTTTTGGTTCTTGAGACGACAGGAGGCTCTTAAAGCCGTTAACAATCGCCCAAAACTCACTGATCTAGAGACCCGGATAGTAGTCTAGTACCAGTGCCATCCAAACTGATACAAGATACAGTTTTCTGATGGTTGGAGAGGACGGCCAGGGGACCTCCACTAGATCTGTGAACATCCCAAACCTTTATCCTGTGGGAGAATAGAGTTATAACTAGCATGTGTATTAACCTGCATTACACTAGTAACCTGAGCTATTATGTTCCAACTGGGATCAAGTTAATAACCTGCATTATGCTAGTAATAAGCAAATTAAGCTAAGATGTATACAGTCGGACCACATTTACCGGAACCCGATTTACCGGGATCTCACTGTATTCCAATGTCGTGATTTACCTGTTACCCCCACAACTGATGGCCATTGAACCCGATGGAAGAAGGAGGCAACCCTCAACGGGTGCACCGTGGTCAAGTGTGGCTGCTACCTCTCCACTCCTCTTATCCCACAGTTTTACTGTGTGATCGTAGCTTCCTGGGGAGAAGGATACTAGTTATTAGAGATGGTACGGGGGGAAGGGAGACTAGAGATAGTGAGGGGTACTGAGGAGGCCGGAGGGTGCACTAGACTAGAGATGGTACAAGGTATAGTCTAGTTATTAAAGAAGATCTCTGATCTACTAATTATTAACTCACCCGTTAGCCAGGAGTCAGGTTGTGATGGTGAAGTTGAAGCACACCTCACATAATCCTCATGTCCCCTCATACACAGCACCTCCGCAGCTGTTGAAAGATCCCAGCACCTCACCGTCTTGTCGTCCGAACCCGTCAAAACATGGATATTACTCTCGTCAAATCTATAGTGGGGAATCAAGTGGTTACTAGTGGGGTTACTAGAGAGGTTACTAGGGAGGTTACTAGTGGGGTCATCTTATTGGTCATCTAGTCTCTAGACCAAAAAGTTTTCACACAAAAGACTTCCCTCTCCCAACCGATGGCTGCACTGTGTGAGTAAAGATACAACTTAGTATGAATACAAAAAAACAATATTTACCTGGTGACGTGAACGGCCCGAGCGTGACCAGCAAACTGCCTGAGGATAGACCTTGTTCCAACTTCAAACACCTGCGCAGGGGGATAACAATAAACACAATATACTACTGAGATGGTGTCGTGTATGGTCAGACAATCTACTCATCCCCTCTCATTCTCTTTCTCTCTCATGAGAAATGGTTCAATCAAACTGATCAAAAAGATAGTACTTGATATAATACTCTTTTTCTCCCCAAGGCCAACGGCCACGGTAGTTTCCACAAGGGGACGTCTATACTCCCCCTCCTTTAGAACTGGCGCTGAGAGAAAGATTCTTCTTTCTCTCACCGCCAGTTCTCAAGGAGGGGGAGTATATTACTCGACAATCACCTGTACAGAGTTATCCTCAGAGCCAGCTACCAGCAGCTTTCCATCTCTCCTAACAAATCCCGAGTAGGCAGTCTTCTTGAACCTACTGACTGTCTGTACTACATCACCTTTCCTCGCACTGTAGACTGTCACCTGAGTGAGTGGGTTCAATCAATAGTTACACTTCCTTGTTTTATTAATTTGAATAAGTAGGCTCAAGTTTTTCATTTATTAAACTAGTAAAATATATGTTAAAAATGATATGTTAAATACCTTAGTTCCAGTAGTAGCTGTGTACAAGTCAGATCCGGAAAATGAGAGATGAGACACTCCTCCATACTCTTTGAAGGCTACTGCAAACTGGAAAAAGAGGAATTATATCATCAGTATTCATTGGAAAATAACAATAAAATTCCAGGCGAGAAGCAACAGCAAGAATATTCTATGAAACATGTTCAGATGAATCAAGATGCTGTGACGTCTTTTTCCGAGAACAATGTTCTCAGAACATCTCATCAGCCTACTAGACTTCTGTAGATATATCACCTTGATTCTATAGAGTAGTATGTGATACTGTCAGATTGCGATGATTAGATTGAGATATATCAGAGAACGATAGAGATCAGAAAGAAGAATGTTAATATACTCATATTCATTGCATCTAGTTCTTGGCTCAAGATGTCAATATAACAAGCTAGGCCACCAACTGTGTGTTTCTACTAGTGCGAATGTCACTAGAAAATATTATGATTTATGGTGTAAGAAAGGTCAATGCCATTCACTTCATTAATTCACATGTTCATTGTTTATTCCCGGTGGTAATCTGTCAAGCATTTATCATTTACTAACTTGTTATCTCTCTATTCAACAGTTCAAAAATTCTTCAACCAACCTTGAATTTCTTCCAGAATCTAGTCTCGGGTGGGTTAACTTTGGGTACAGTTCGAGTGTGTTCACGTATTATCAATTTCTTGACATCTGCCATGGTCTGTTAGTAAATAATTGTAGGATCAATTAGATGGGCTCGTAATGGAGAATTAACTTTGGGATCAAGGTTTGCAGTGGCGGTACAGGGGTATGGTAAGTATTTTTTGGAAGAAAGAATAAAGGTTAAAACCAAGACTGGGTTATTTTGTAACACAATTGAAACATAGTCAAACTATTAATATGTATAAATAAATGCTCAAAATATAAACTCCAAAATATTTACAATCCCAATGAATTAAAAGTCGGCACAGAGAGAGAGAGAGCACACACCTCTCAGCTATAACGAAGTTACCCCTCCTTGGTCAGCGTCTAGTCATGCGAAGTTACTAAGGGGGGGGGGGGGGCCTGCCGCAAGAATCTCATGCCTCATTGGCGATTTTCAGGGTAGCTGGGATTTTTGAGATTTTCGATTTTTGGCTAAAAAACGTGGGATTTTTGAGATTTTTGAGGCAAATTTGCGATTTTTCGGGAAAAACCGCAAATTTTTCTCAAAAATCTCATAGAAAGGAAAAATTTCCATTCGAAAATTTGGAATAGAAACAATCCTTGTGTTTTTTTACCAAAAATCGAAATTCTGAATAGAAATTTTCCTTGTGTTCTAGTACAAAAGTTAATGTGAAGCTAAAACATGAAATTTACCTATTTAAATTACTAAATTGATATTATGATTAAGTTTTAAGCTAAAAAATATGTCGAAAAACTGAGTATTGGCAGCCAAAATTGTGCCAATTTACCACAAAAATCTCAAAAATCTCAAACGTAATTGAGCAAATTTTCCCAAAAATCTCAAAAATCTCATCGGCCGAAAAGAGGGTAGCTGAGATTTTTGCGGCAGCCCCCCCCCCCCCCCTACTAAACACGGTATCATGCCGGTTACAAGGCCAGGGTGTGCCTTTGGACGCAATTATCTGCCCCACAAGTCACAAAAACCCCGTCCTCTCGAATACCTAGTCCCTCGACTGATCCCTGGTGAATTCTCTCCGAGTATACTACATGTCCTACCTCCGCAAACACCCGTTGCGATTCCTCCGCAAGCGTTCCTGAACTCTCTCCTTCACTGACCCGCCAAACAATTACATATCCACCAGAACTTGTACACACAACAAACAACTCTGAATTCCTTCTTGATAAACCCAATGTAGGTGAGGGTTGATGCGCCAATAACGTTGCTAGGCAACGCCATTCTTACCAAAACACTCCCAACCTTCCGTTCCTCTCTCAACCACTCACGAATAACAGCTGTATTGTCATCAGAGCAAGTTACAATCAAGCGATTTACCCTCCCAGGTGCACCATGCGACCGCTGTCACAGCTAGTAGAGTGATCATCTCTTATCACAGGCAACCTGCTTCCTTCGTTTCCAGATCTGTAATCAGGACTGTTTGGTCCTCGGAGGATGTAGCGATAAGGTTATCATCTCGTCCTGGTGAAAATGCAATTGACCATATTTCCGCTCTGATGTGGAGGGAACCAAATCGAGGATTAGTACAGGTCGGATCAGGGTGGTGTACTAACAAGGTGAAGCTGTGGACTGGATAAGGTTCGGAAAGAGTGAACACCTCAACCTCACCAGACACAACACCGGCACACAGTAGTCCATTGTGCACTTCAATACAGGTCACCGTATCTTTAGCATTCATAACACAGTCAGTATCCATGGTAACCAGGTTAGCTTGGTATAACGATCCGGTGAGGGTACCAAAGAAGGCTCTGGAAAGGCTTTCAAACCGGACACATCGCACAGAATCAGGGACTACAGCAACTATAAGAGGGGTGACACTGGGTGGTTTCCATAGCAACAGATTTCCACTCATGTCCCCGGATAGAATTGTATCACCATAGATATCCACACCCGCACAGGACACAGAGTGGTGTTGAAGGGTCAGGAGAGGGGTCTCATTCTCATATCTACATATCCCATCCACTGTAACAGCCCAGAGTGTGTGTTCCCTGGTTGCTAGGTAACAAGAGAACGCCCCTGGACCAGGGAAACTCCGTACAGTTGCCCCGGTAACAACATCAAGGATTATCATGGTTGAGGAGTTTTTCTGAAGGACCACGTGGTTTGGACCAGAGAACACCATAGCCCAAATTGGGATACTCGAAACGGTTTTGTGGTGAGCGATCTGGGTGAGTGATCCTGAGTCAAGGACCACAATGTCACGTGACTTGGTGGATAGGACAGTATATGTGCTGTTGAGAGCGCACCCCATTGACATTTCCGAAGTGATATCCCATCTCCCGACCTCTCTCAGAACGCCGTGTTTTTCAATCGGTGGTTGGAGTTTGAGGAGCGAAAACTCGGGCTCACACCACCTCCATGCAAGGAACTCTCGATCCCCGCCTTTTACGGTGGAAGCTGTATCTCCACCTATACCGGTGGAATTTCCACCAAGATTTCCTCCTGTTGGACAAACTGCGACTTGGTATATCCTGTCCACGGTTGAAGCTATCATTTCAGCTGAATCGTTGTGTAAGTGATACACCGCCAAACAGCTAGGATCAAACTCCCTCTTGCCTCGACCAAGGACCACTAACGTCGTATTATCGATGAATTTAGCGAGGGCTAAGGGTGCAGAGGGACAGGTAAAAGTTAGTTTTACGGTCCATTGAGCATCATAAACAGCGACAAGACCGGACCAGTCACCGCTCACCAGTAGGGACCCATCTGGAGAACAGCTTAGGAATGTTATAATGCTGCGATGGTGGGGTGTCACATGATCGACATGTGATCCGTCCGGTGCCCAAGTCCTGATGGATCTAGAAAAAGGAACAGAGAGGGATGATGATGATGAGTGAAGGACGGCGCCTGTTGTTACCGTGTGAACACCAAACACCTCACTCTCCAGAGACATACATGGAGCCGATATGTTATTCTCCATACTTTGATAGTATCAAGCGACTTGTCTGAGCAGTGGATGGAATCCTCAAAAAGCGACTTGTCACTGAAGCTCCTCACATATTACACTGATCCTCATGAAGAAAACATCCTGGTGGCAGACAGCAAGTATAATATCAACAGACGACAGTGATGTTGTGTGTTTGTATTAGATCGCGTTTAGAAAAACAACACAATATGATCTTGTTAACTACACAAAATATTTTTTAGAACAAATAACATAATAATGAGTTCACACTTAGTATACAAACTGAACAAAACCCCATCCCTATTCACACTGATAAAGCCATACATGTTCAATCAAAGGGGAACTCAAATGATAAATCTCTCCGCTTTGCCTCAACAAGACTCCATAATCAATACGTCACACTATAGATGTAGTAGATCTAGTAAAGAAAATGCCAGTATCTAGTAGAGATACGGCCAGTATCTAGTAGAGATACGGCCAGTATCTAGTAGAGATAAGGCCAGACCTTCCTTGTCTCGGTACCAGGGTAATTATCAAACTTGGTAGAATACCAACGGTGGGTATGGTGTGCACGTGCACAAAGGTACACGATCATAGGCACGTAGCAGAGGTAGGCTCCATAGGCGCAACTTGTGATAGCAAATCCCAACCAGGAGATGAGCTCACTGTGAAAGAATGGGGGAGTTAGAAATGGGAGGGAGAGATGAGAGGGAATTAGAAACGATTAGCTATCAAACTGACTAGAAATACGGATTAATCAGGAGCAAAATACACTAACCCGAGATACTGGGGGCAGACAACCAGCCCGAATAGACCTCCCGTAGGGACGACATAACGGAAAGATCCGGGGGTTCGAAGGTTAGCCAGGATGTAGTGGTGGTAAAGGTTGGTGAGCTGTCCGACACAGTAAATCGCAATACCAACTTTAACTCGGATCTATTGGGAATTTAGGAAACGTAACCATCCACTTCTTTATGACAACGAAACATCTATTTATACAGTACACACTACAGCTAGACAATACAATGCACTTATTACTATTACAAAATTCAACACTACTTAACAAGAATAATTGCGGTATAATGCCATACCGCCTGATTTCCCCGCCAACCATGTGATCTGGCATGTGTCAGTTGCCACACCTGCTTCTAATTGGGCACTGATACGTGAGCCGGTATAGCTGATGGGTTGCATGAGCTATGTGATATCCTAGTAATAATAAGTCGCAGTTCCGATCACAAATGCAGAACAATGTTCATTGCACAATGACGTAGGGCGCGATGACAAATCTATGAACAATTGTAATTGCAAGTGCAACATAAAGGCGCCGCGAACATGCGCGCAAAAACTTCCTGTTGTGTTCAGTCAGTAAGTGTCAGCATTCCGCACTGGATAGTTGCCAACAGCAACTCAGGAGGTTACGTTACAGGAAAAGCGTGACACTTCACTAGTATGTAAAATAAAATTGTCGAATTCTAAACCCCTATGCCTTTTTACAAAAGGCATCCGGGTGAATGCCTTCGGCATTCACCGGGCGGGGAAAAAATCAAGTGTTACTTACGGTATCATCAAGAAAGTTGAAACGTCCATCCCCAGCCATAACGTGACAGTTGTAGGCGGTGACAGTCGCCCCCAGGGAGTAGAACAGGGCAATCTGTAAAAAGTGGGGGGGGAGAGGGGAGGGACAAGGCAAATGGGGGGAGGGACAAGGAAAATGAGGGGAAGGAGAGAAGAAGGTTCAAAAAAGAACATTCAAACTCATCGTGCAAAAAGATGGACGTGCTAACTCGAGTATATCACTTACAACTTACCATCAAAATGACACCCTAATCTTACACTTTGAAAGAAAAAAAAACGATTTAGAATATCGTAATGGTGAGATGACCAATTTATTGTTTCATTCTTTTACAGATTCAAACATACTAAAGTGAGTGGCAGCTTACCTCAATAACAGAGACGAGAAGACAATCCTTGCTGTATTTGTGAACGAAGATGGTCTCAAAACACCGCTTACTGAAGTGCGCCACATAGAGACCAAGAACTAGCAAATCGTAGGAACTGGGGAGAGGGTGGGTTACATTTATAGACCAAGTACGAGAAGGTCTGGCCGGGGAGAGAGAGGGTTACTTGTACATCGATGTGTGCAGTAGGTGTGGTGTGGGGACATATAATATGGTGATCACTGATCATGCCAGTTGCCACCCCCTCACGCTACTACTTCACGAGAGCTTTACATCGACCAAGAATCGTGAAAACAATGACCATCACCCATTGCTATTTTCCTCAAAGATCACCTCCCGAGGGTGCCTATTGTTCGGGCGAAGGAGCGGTTAGGCCTTACGGGATCACGAGTCGTGATATACAATCTTAGATCGAGAGTGAGTATTTAAAACGAATGAGCAGTAGGGAGAAAAGGGAGTTGAATGATTGGTCATCTTTTTCTGAAATAAAATCTCCGATTCGTCTGCAGTCCTAAATAAACACTATTTCATTGGTCATCCGATGTTGCTCCTGAATACATTTATTTGTTTCTCCAGATAGAATTGGGTTTACACAGTGTACTTTGTACGTGTTCCTTAGTCTCGTGACTGTCATGTGATTTAATGCCATTCACTGGGATATATTGAGCATCAAACACACAAAGATCATCTTAAAGCAATGCTTTAGCTAGGGGAGATAAAACTATTTCTCTGTGTGGCACGCTAATCGCTCATTATATGATCTATGCCTCTAGATGCACTAGTCCTTGGTCACGTCTGCAGATCATAAATCCTTGGTCCATCCTATCAATACTTGTATTTTTCATGTCCAGCGATTGGTCCATTTTCCACAATTGAAAATAGCTCCGAACTAACTGATTTCGTTATTAGAATGTCAACATTTATAATACTCTTGCTACTCTTTCTGCAACCTCCAGCAACTCTGGCTGGTATTATATTTGGACGTCAACTTGCTATCAGCCAAGCCACTGCAAGAACCAAGCCCGATAAGGTTGGTGGATTCTACATAGTAAACTATTTTTTTTATAATTCCACTTTTAGTAGTTTTAATAACCTCAATTCTTAGGTAGGAAAGGCCCTAGATGGTAACACTGGTACGATCTATCACTCAAGCCTTGATAACCAGCCTGAATGGCTAAAATTAACACTGGAGACAGAATCTAACGTTGCCGGTGTTGTACTTATCAACAGGTTAGTGTAAAGTGTTATGGTGCTTCTTTCGTGCCCATTCCTCATTGTTAATTGGCCTAGTCTCTATGTCTTGGTTTTCTTTTTTAATATGGTGTTTTCGTCGCTGCTGGAAATCGTGTATAATAGATATTACAGTCGGAAACCCCTTTCATTTTCAGGCTGCATCCTGCCCAGCTAGTCGCTGACCGGCTATTGGGAACGACTGTTTCCCTTATTGGGGCTTCCGATACAATCACAGTCTGTGGGACTATCAACTCGGTCAACCCTGGCGGAGACTCTTTAGAAGCCCAGACCTACACAATAACCTGTCCTGCTTCCAGAAACCGGACCAAGGCTGTTTTGCTGTACGATGATAAGATAGAGGAGTCAACAGATCTGGGCAACAAATATCTAATAATGAACGTAGCAGAAGTGATGGTTTACGGTCGCGGTCTAATAAGACAAGGTAAATATTTGCTAAAGAACACCATTAGCACATTAGACTGACTCTCTCACTTGCATACCACAAAGCCACACCATCAAATCATATATCCAACAATGGGTCCGGAGAGAGGGTCAGACAGACCATCTCTCCGGGCCCAAGTTCATCCTTACATAGATATGGGACAATCATTTGTTCCACGCCCCACAAGTGTGTGAAGTTGAACGGTTCAACTTGAACCTGCCAAGAGACCTTAGGCTAAGGAGTAAGGCTCTTAGCACCGTGAGAATTGAGGTCAATTGCGATACCCACACGACAATTGGGAGTCAGGATGGGAGAACTCTACAACCACAAATTTTATAGGTACCACGCACAAGGTAATACCTGTTTGGTGCACCGAGTTTATACCACACGCCAGCGTAGACCACAGCAGGGGTAAAGTAGATCAGGAACCATCCGAGACGTGCAGGAACTCCACCCTCCGGTGCAAACTTACTGGGAAATAAAGGGTGGTGAGAGAGAGAGAGAGAGAGAGAGAGAGAGAGAGAGAGAGAGAGAGAGAGAGAGAGAGGAGAGAGAGAGAGAGAGAGAGAGAGAGAGAGAGAGAGAGAGAGAGAGAGAGAGAGAGAGAGAGAGAGAGAGTTTTACCTTTGATTACCTTTGACAAGGTTTAGCTGAAGTAGCTTGGAATCCACTTTAGTAATGGACCCGTTGGAATGTTCCTGCTGGTCTAATAGATAACAACAGGAACACTATAGCAAACAAAGAAGGCAATTTAATGAAATAAATGAAAAAGAAGAAACTTAAATGAATAGCACTCACAGTAAGTACTACTGTGTCCCCGAGGAGACCTCCACCACCTCGCCTCCTTTGATCCTAAACGACTTCCCAGGGCTCCGCTCCTTCTCCTCTTTTAACTTCTTCACTAGGACCGCCCGGGCCGCTCTCTCCTCAGAAGTAAGGTCGGGAGAGATATAAACTCGGGAAAACACTTCACTCTCTCTAAGTCGTGTCTTCTTACCAAGAATACACGACTGCATCTCCTTGCTTGCCAGGGATATCTTCATGGGTCTAGTCTGACCCGCTATGAATCTCCCCAACCGCTGAGCACTCTTTACCAAGGGCTTCTCTGCCAGCGTTGTCCACAACTCCGGTAGTAGTTCTTCTTTGTCTCCAGGACTGTCAGTCAGTCCGTAGATGACAATGTTACAAGATCTGTCCTCGCTGGCTGCAGCTACAGCCCGCTGTATCCGTTGAGGAGCGAGGGATGTCTCACACTCCTTCTTCAGAACAGTAGAGAAGCTTCGCATCTCCTCCTTTGCCGTTGTCTTCACATCAGTGATGGCTTGCTCCCTCTTCTCAAGTAGTTGCTCCTGCAGCTTCACTAACTGCGCCTGGGCTCCGACCAATGCTCTTTGAGCAGAGATTAGTTCCTCCTGACGCTCCATCAACTTCTTCTCTACCTCACTGCACTTCTTAGCTACACTATACTGGCTCTTCATCACAGGGTACACCCTCTCAATCAATAGCCTTCCTGCCATCTCCACCCACTCAACTAAATCCTTCTGACTCACCTTTTCAAGTTTATACTTCGAAGGGGTGGACAGAGAGAGAGAGAGAGAGAGAGAGAGAGAGAGAGAGAGAGAGAGAGAGAGAGAGAGAGAGAGAAAGAAAGAAAGAGAAAGATAGAAGAGGAAGAGGCAGATAGAGGTACCTGTATTGTAGAGGGTAGAACTGAAGATACTCGTTCAGATAGTTTGAGAAACAAACGACCATACAAATACTAAGGAGAGCAAAGTCTTGCCAGCTTGGATTTTCAGGGAACCACAGCCATCCCAGAGCATTCGCCAAAACGACAGGCACAAGTCCGACAATGAAACCCGCCGTTAGTGGTCTTTCATCCGCCATACTACTTTAAACTTTTTGAAGGAGTTGTTAAATTACAATCCTACGACATGTTTTAAGTATAAAAAGGAGCAACAAAAATTGTCTTCAAATAATACTAAGGTTAAAAACACATTCTTAATTTGATTCTGGACTTCTTGGCTGTAAGTGAAGGTTAAAGCAATTTCTCAAGTGTTTGTTAATAACTTTGCAATATCACAGTAACTTTGAGCGGATGGGGAAGAGGACAAGTTCTGTAAAAGTTCACCTTTGTCCAACGCCCGAGACAAGTTAGGATCAATGGGAATGGAGCCGAGATAGTTAATGTTACAGTGATCAGCCAGCTTCTTTCCACCACCCTGACCAAACAGGAGACCACAATCGGAACAGTTCGGACAGACGAACCCACTCATTGTTTCTATGATACCAAGAACATTAGCATTGGTCTTCTTGCAGAATGTAACCTGTCGTAGCACATCCGCAGCAGCAACAGCCTGAAATACAATATGTTTACATGTTTTTTACTGGGAAGATTTATTTTAGGTGTACTTAAAAGGCAAGGAATTCAATACAGACATAAAAACCGTACACACTAGGGACCCCACACAGCATCTGCTGCAGCTAAGGGGCCCTTAAAACTTGATAGAAGGCTAGTAAATTACTGCAAACGCCTCGTATGTATCACAGATGATAAATACAACATAGAATTACAAGATCAAGTTTTTAACGGACTCCTTTGCTCTGTTGCTAGTACCTGTGGTGACGTTACCAGGACAACAGAACACCCTGGAATGCACTCCATAATTGTCATATGTTCATCAGAGGTTCCAGGAGGGGTGTCAATTAACAGGTAATCAAGTTCTCCCCAACACACATCACTCAAGAACTGTTTTATCATTGCTGTTTTCTTGGGACCACGCCAAATAACCGGGTCATCCTGGTTTTCAACAAGGTAGGAGAGAGATACAGCGGAGATACGGCCCTTGCCCAGAGGAGCACTAAGTGGTAACCATCCCTGTGCGCAGGAGTGTATTGAACCCTATTGGAAGGAGTTTTGATATTAAATATTAAATAAAATGAAATATCATCCATTATAACACGAGGATTGTGTGTCCGATCATTCATGGTACTACCGGGGGTGGGGTACCTTAAGTCCGATCATTTTCGAAAGAGATGGCCCGCACAAGTCTGCATCTAGGACTCCGACAGAGTGACCCTGCGATGCAAGTACTCCAGCGAGTACTGTGACAGTCGTGCTCTTCCCAACACCTCCCTTACCTAGAGAACGGTCAAAGAATCAGGCAAACTGCAAAGCAAGGGCTCCCGGATCAGCGTAAAACGGCATTTTATTTCTATAGTTAATTTCCTAAATCAAAATTGAGTTGAAATTTTTTCAAAACATTAAGTTTATTACCTGAAAGAACAGCTACAACTCGGTTTACACCTCCAATACCTGCTGATGGGGTTTCGACCGAAGTTGCCATGGGTATACCGTGTACTAAAAGTGGTTGATTAAAAATTGCCTTTTATCAGTTCAAATGTGCATTTCTGATAAAATGTATGCTTTGGAGTTATGCTTGAACTTTGATAATACCCCCGCTGTGGGTATTGAGGCGGTTGAGCTCGAGCAAGCCAACTTCATCTGTTTGACTTAACTCTTTTACAGTTGCATATAATAAAGTTGGAATCGGTTGCCATACGCTAGAGTCATAATTCAAATATTTCAATGCGGGATGATAACTGATGCTGCGCTTTTGAACAGGCACAGGAGAAAAATTTTTTTTAAACCTGAAACGAAGCAGTTTTGAGCTTCAAATTTATATCGGTGCTTGATAAAATTTGGCGCGCGGAGCTGCGCGGCACAGTTTTGTTAATTGCGCGTTGCAAAGTCGCGCGCTAAAACAATTTCAGTAAAAATTTTGTTTTCCCCACGTCCGCGTCCGCGTCGGGAGGTTTTGGGGCGCCGTTACGATCTGGGTGTTTGGAGGCCTGTTTACAGGTGCGCGCTGCCAAAAAAGTTGATTCACTAAAATGGCTCTAACCGCCAAACCACTCAACCGTTTTGGCTGATTCAAAGTTTATCTGGTAGGGAATGTCAAGGCCTAACCCATTTCCCATTTCCCATTTCCCTGTCCTTCCTACATCTTCATGAGACTTAGTAGAGGGATCATCCAAGCCAGAGTAGTGAGAATTTTAGGTTCTTAGTGTGTTTTTTTTCTGTTTTAAGTGTATCTTGGCCTACGAGTTTGTGTAGAGTCTGAGTAGATGAGGTTCCAGATTGACTGAGTCTAAAGGGAGAAACGAAAGAAGAAAGAAGATCCATACATACCGTTTTAACGTTTTTACCGATAAAAAAACTATGCCATGCATGTATGGACAATAAACTATTCGTGATGCTGAACTCTATTATTACCTATTAACCGTGTGTGTCTCATCTGATATTATGTCTGTTGTTATTATTTTGATGTTCACTTGTACCTGTTTGTTTATTTATTTATTTGACTGTTCTTTTGTTTGTTTGTTTGTATGTATGCTTGTTTGTTAACTTTCTTGTTTGCCTGTCTGTTTAGTGTTAACTTATTTGTTTGTTTGTTTGCTTATTTATTTGTTTGGTTGTTTGTTTGTTCGTTTTGTTTGTCTGCGGACTGTGTTGATTTGTTTGTGCACTTTTTCAAAAGCCGTTGTATCTCAGTTATTTAATTGTGCAGTTTATGCTGATGTTATCTGCCTCATTGTATCGTGAACTAGCTTAACCCGCTTTAGGTAACCGCTGGTGCTTTCACATCAGCCTTGTAGCTTATTTTTTATATCTATTTATATTAAATATGTTTGGTGTAAGAGCGGGACAAGGTTTTAATATTTTTATATTGACTTTGTGATAAATAGTGATTAAACTTAAACTTAAACTTAACCAAACCCCAACCCTAACCCTAACCCTAAAAAACCGTTTGTCAGCACTCCCAAAACACCCAGATTTTAACGCTGGCCGAGGTTTTGCCGGAGAAGTAGGGAAGGTTTTGGAGCGAGCGGCCAGGAAGATCTGTGACAGGCACAAGGAATGTTACGCTGAAACCATGTCCTTCATTCGTGAATAGACACGATTCAGCTTACTGAGATCAACACTTGTTGCGCTTAGGGAGGCGAGACACTGTGTTGAGACGCACACCATTGCGACGCGCATTGCGACGCGCATTTTGGCTTTGCGACGCGCATGTGCGCGTCGCAATGCCAAAATGCGCGTCGCAAAGCCAAAATGCGCGTCGCAATGCGCGTCGCAATGGTGCGCGTCTCAACACAGTGTCTCGCCTCCAGGGGCACCAAGAGACGTGTGATCCCAGTCAGAGTGGAAGATGTTGACTTTCGAGATACATGAGCAGAGAGAGGGAGAATGAGTATATGAGGGTGTGTGGGTAATTTATTGTAATTTATTGTTCCAGTTTTCCCCAAAAAATTTTCAGTAAAATTTTGGCCAAAATATTTCGGTCCTTTTTTCCGATTGTAAGTCCTTGAAAAATGAAAAGCGCTCTCTTATTCCCATTGAGCTCGTCAGAGGGTTCTGTAGCATATGCATTTTTAATTTTCTAACTACAATTCCTGATATGATATAGTCATAGAGACTTCATCCCAGGTCCCAGGACCTGGGTGCATTGGAAAGAGCCACAAGGATTTTAGTGCACCCTGGATGAAATCTCTATCTTATAAGGAACTGGAGTTATCACAGACAAAAAACTCTGTGAAAACCAGGGGATCAAGAATAATATTTACACTCACTGACTAGCAGGCAGTGTAAAGCTCATAATTGTTGCACAGCACGCTGTTTTTAGTGTTCATCGTTGTTCAATGAGCAATGCTCAATGAACATTGCTCATTGAGCATTGTAATTAAATTGTTTGTTTTCTCGTGGCCCTCTAAATAAATTGTTTGCTTTCTCGTGGCCCTCTTCTATAACAGTATTACATGATCACATTTCTAATTTGTTTTTTAGTTATGGTGCTGTGAATATTTTAAGACTCACGGGTGACGAAGAAAGAGGAGAGCCGTCAGCCAGTACCCGATCAGTGAAGAGGTTCGAACAATGAGAGCTGCTGAGAAAATCTACGTTTTGTCCCTCTATGCTGGAGTAGCATTTGCTTGGATTGTCGTACTCTATGCAACATATATGAAGGAAACTGAGCTTTTTTAGTAAACTCAAATTTTGACAAGTACGGATTAATGGATTTAATATTTGTTATGGTGCTGTGATAATTCAAATGCATGCATGAAAAAAGTGAGACTATCAGATTTGTCATTAGCCGTTTTAGGTCTTTTTATTTTCGTGTCCAGGGAATCATCAGAAGAAGAGACAGAGCGATTCGGTAGAAACAAAGCAGAGCTTCAAACTGTTCATTGTTCAATTATATTTTGTTTAACACAACAAATATATGACATTCCCATCGCATGGTTATTTGTCAAAATGTTTCTTCCCTTACTCAAAAGTGAAACATAAATAGCGTCAGCAGAAAGCAAAATTTACAGCTTCACACAACGCTCTTTCTTCCTACCTCTTTCGTAGTATGTTGTATGGGAACGTAGCAATGTAGCATAGCCACGCACAGCTGTGGTCTGTCATAGAATTACTTCTTGTCATTAGCCGTCATTCCAGAAGTAGACAGTATTCCCCCTGCAGGTACATACTGCCTACTACCGGGTAACACCAACCCCCACAAAACCCTCGTTGTGACCCACGATACAACCCAAACTTACCAAGTAGTCTGCACTGAACCTCGTTACTCCAATCTCCATCGTCTTGACAGATTATCACAGCATCTTCACCGATCAGTACATGTCTGTGTTTGCAGGTAATGGTGATGCTGGTCCCAGGTTCCTTTGCCGTCCAGTTTCCATCAATCGATCCTTCAACAGTGAACGCAGAACACTCTGGGGAAGATGTTTAGTATGATTAGCCGGAATAAAACAGCTTTAAAATGATGAAATACCTTTTGGTGTTGCACTGTTATTATAGTAGTCAGATGCTGTGTCCATCTTGTAAAACTCGATCTTCTCCACAATATCACCACCCCACTTTGTAACACAGTTGTTATCTGAACTATCTGCGAACGGATAGTTTAGCACCTCCACATTGTTACATGTGATTCTGAGGGCAGTCTCTGTTTTTGTAATCGTCCATATCTTATCCACCTCTTCCTCCGGGGGCTGTACTGGCAGGACTTTGTAGTAATTCTGGCAATACACCATCCTATACTCTATTGGGGTGGAGAAGAAGATATACAAAGCTCTGTATTCGCCGTTATTGTCGTACATCATCACAACAATAAAGTCATAACTTCCCGAAATAGTGTCCGTCTTTATCTGTAGAGGTGTTCCCTCTAAGTCCCAGTCGATCTTTTTTTCCCTCTCTACAGCTTCCCAGCCTGAAGGACTGAAGGTTACTTTCAAGTTATCAATAATGTGACCGCTTTTTGATAAACTTATTAGTGGTCTGGATGATTCCTTGCTCCCGAATTAATAACTCTATTATGTATGTGTATTCAATTTAAATGTGCTATCAACTGGTAATTTTAAAGTTTTCTATAAAGTTATAACGAACCTGTTCCAGTGGCTGGTTGCCAAAAGGCCGTAAGGAAAATTATCAGAATTATTCGCATTGTCTGTTTTCTACTAAGAAAGATAGCAAACCTTCAACACAACTTGTGGAAATGAAATATTTGCTCTCTATATTCCTTATTATAGCCTATTGACCGATGGAGAGCAAGATGATTAGAGACAGGGAAACTATAATTATAATATGCAGCAGGCAGCATTCTTTATTTTCCCTATATATTATTTTCCCTATAGATTATTTTCCCTACAGATTATCTAGGGGAAATTAAGAATGCTCCCTGTCTCTCGTTATCTTGCTCTCCATCGCTCAACGCTCATTGCCTCATTATCCGACAAGCAGAGAAGAGCAATAAAACACACTTTATTCGATAGTTAATATTTGTCTGTTCAGTTATATAACGAATATAATTCTTGTCAATAATCTTTCCCCGCCGACCACCCATTAGCTAACTATCTGCTACCTCCTCCTCCCATTTAGAAATGTCTCTGCTCTCTCCCTCCCAATTTAGAAATCTCTCTGCTCCCTCCCCCTCTAACTAACTCGATCCGACCATAAACTAAACTTCAGATGCCCGTAACCCCTAAGTCCTAACAACAACAAAAAACTGTGAAATTTTGGCAAATTATATTTATACTCCCACTAACAACACCATTATTTAGCAATATGGCTGGCGATGCAACATCAGTGTTTCTACTGATGATCAATGGACAAGTTGAGAGTGCCCAGTTCCCCCTATATGATGATCTGTACTGTAGAATGACGGTGGTTTACGGTGCTGACTGGCTTCTCGTGTCAGGTACACAAATTCACTGAATTTCTGTCCTTTCCAAGATTTGGTACAGAAATCAGCAGTATCTCTTCTTTGTCGGTTTTTCTTCGCAGGGCTGTAAATTATGATTTTATTTTCTCATTAGGTCTGGAGGAAGGAACGTCTCAGATCACGAAGAAAACGAAGGATGAACATCAGAAATTTGTTTGGAACTTTCCCATTGAGGTAAAAAAGCACACAGAATTGGCTATTTCATCAAAATGTAAAATCCACGATAAAAGTTTGCAAAAATATCCGCGTCGAGCAGGGTTCGAACCTACGCGGGCAGTGCCCATCAGATTTCAAGTCTGACGCCTTAACCACTCGGCCATCGACGCGCTGAATTTCGAGCAATTCACGGTAATATAATTCAGAGAGTTGCCACAAACTGCACACTATTTCATGTGGCGTGTTATTCTTTACTATATCTCATGATGCGCCTCCCTCAATAGGTCACACTGAAGAGCACTAATCTGCATGGCTGGCCACGTTTAGTTATTTCCGTGTATGGACTTGACAGTTTTGGACGAGATGTCGTGAGAGGATATGGGTGTGCCTTATTTCCTCTTACTAGTGGACATCACTCTATTAAGGTATGTACATGAGTTATGAAAACTTTATGTAAGATTTTAATCGTTATTTTTTCCCTGCCTGATGTTTTTAGCACACACGTGCTAGAAAGATCATTCAGGGTTTAGAAATCAGCAGATTGTGTAGTTAGCTAAAAGTGTCTGTCCATCGTTACACATACTAACAAAGTCTGCTCCTCCATAAATCTTTCAACTCACACTTTGTTGATGCAACAAAGGAATCGATTAACACGCATTGTGGCACGCAATTACTCGCTCGTATCACTTCCTAAATACGGGTCAATTTGAAAAACTTTTTAATAGCTAAAGTTTTAGTTTGAACGATTCTCTAGTGATATGTGGTGGTTTCAGTATTTCAAGTGCTCAAATCTAGCCGGAATATGCCTCCAAACGCGTCACAGGTCACTAATGGGTTAAGGGTACACCTGGCGTTTTTCATCATCGAGTGCCCAACCAAATGACTTCACCAGGGTTTATGCCATACAAAATGGACCTCAAATATGCAATTTTAGCCCTAAAGTCGAATTCATATTTTTGTTACAGCCTATTTTCAAAGTGGCGTTTTTTCAATTTTTATCGAAATTGTTTACCTCAGGACCACTTTTTTGAGATAGAAACATTAAATTATTGGAATTTGAAGAAAATATAAAGGAAAATAAGCCCAAAGAAGAATTTTTGAAATGGAGCTTATTTCTGGCCATGAGAACGGTTTACTTTTTTGCGTCTTTGACACGCTGGCTGAGAATGTTCCCATGCTTCATTAGAGATGAAAATCTGGAAATAGTTGCTAAAATTGCATATTTGAGGTCCATTTTGTATGGCCTAAACCCTGGTGAAGTCATTTGGTTGAGCACTCGATGATGAAAAACGCCAGGTGTACCCTTAAACCTTCCAAACGTGTTGAAACTGAGATGCTATATATTAGGATTGAAGGGGTATAATCCCCGATAAACGGGATATCCCAGATATCCCGGTTATCTAAAAAATGCCAAATATCTGGGCTACCTAATGTTTTGAATATGATCCGTTTGGTTTACTAAAACTAATTAGAAAGTCCGTCAAAAGAAAAATGTAGGACAGAGGATTTGAATCCTAGCTGGTAACCAAGGAAAAGTATTTCATTTGAAACATAAACTGTAAAACACGGCGGGAGTAGTTTAACATTGCAAGAAACAAAAAGAAACTATTATTATAAGAATACAACATGGTAGAGGACCTCTCAAATACACACACGTATATTATCTACTAGCTGTCTTCCAGCTGAAGTTATTCATTGTTTTCGTTAGTACCATGATCGGCGGAAGACATGTCTTTGACTTTACTTTCAAAGTACTCCATCATCTTGGTCAACACGTTGCTGTACAAGATGGGATTCAGAACCGAGTTGAGGGGTAGGATGTTGAGGGAGAAGATCTGGTACCACGGTGACATGTCCAAAACCTCGGTCGTGTGGAGGGCACAGCAGATCAGGAAGGGCATCCAGCAGCAGAAATCAGTGATGCAGATCAGAGAGACCTTGCGGCTTAGCGAGTTGGATCTTTGGGTACCTTGGACATGTGACCTCTCGGTAAGAATACCAATCGCTACATGGCATATAGCGACACACACGAAGCACAGGAAGTGAAAGAAAAGATAACCCCAAACGTAAACCACCTGGGGATCATCCGGGAGAACGAATGCCTTGAACATGCACACTGGGTCATTACCGTAAAAGGACAGCTTCTTACCTCTTACTGGATCATAATCCTGGGAAAACATTTCAGAGATCATATCTTGGAATGTCCTCCAGGATATATCATTACCAGAAACACCATGTCTGGTTTCATAGCTACCATGGTAACTCCGCAGAATCTTTAGCAACCGACTTTTGTCCATCACCCCAAGAAACAGGCCAATATCTCTTTCAAATACCAGTCCGTTAACAAACCAATCATCAAACGGTTCAAGTAACGGGAAAACAGACACTGTTAGAGATACCACAGTGACTGCTGCGAGAAGGGATCCCAACTTAACCTTCAAATCCCTCGTTACCTCATCTGATCGGCGGTATCGAAGGGCCATGACAGTACTACGGAGCCGGAAACAGCTTATCAAAGCCATTGCAAGGGACGAGATGGTAGACCCGGTACTATTCAAAACCCCAATCACTGTGCACGGTATTCCGCTGATCCAAGCGATTTGCTCTTCACAGAAATTGGATCCATGAAACCAGTGGGATGTTGTGATAGTAAGAAGGTATATAGATGTGAGGAGATCTCCATAGGAAATTGCCAAAACCATCATTTGGTTTATGTATTCACCACTCTTCTCCGATTTCTGCTTAAAGCTCTTGTGAAGTGAACCTACGCCAAAAAGGAATCCCACGATTCCCATAGCGAGAGAAATACCCAAACTCACATTACTGCTGACGGCTTTTCTTTTGCAGTTCTCGTTACATTCATCAGATAGGTCCTTGCAGTCAATTTTACCATCACACTTCTGGCTCAAGGCCAGGAAACCGGATTTATCGGAACACTGGAAGTTGTTCATACAATCCTCCTCATCGGACCTGTCCAAACAGTCATCAACAAGATCACACACCTTCTCGAACACGATGCAGTTTGTGTTTTTACACACGAACAGGTTGTTGTGAAACCGGCCCTGAGACCTTAGCACAGTTGTAATTAAACCAAGCTCTAAATTGAGAGAATAGATCGGGGTTTTGAGGTTGCTACAAGTGTTATGTAGGACTGGCCTTTTCAAGGGACACCACGTGTTGTGGCAAAGCCCTGAACAGCTGTAAAACACATAAGCTTCCCCGTACAAGTACCCACAGGAGTATTTCCTAGTCGGAAGAACCAAGTTTGTAGTTAGATTGTTGCCGAAGAACTTATGGAATCGATGTTTGAAAGTACTGGATTCGCATCGTTCACCCGTTAGCAGAAGAAGAGATTCAATGCCTTTCACACAAACTGAACTTCTGAGACTTTTTCCTTTTGATGTTGTAGTTTCTAACATCTTTCTGGTTGTTTGAGGTGTACTTTTAGCCATGCGGCACACTCCTTCGCCACAATTTGCGGCGAAGGAACATAAATGCGAGGACTCCAAAAACTGTGATCTATTCTGTTTGCATATGAAGACATTGGTGCATCTGTTTGGCGAGTATTTAATTGTCCTCTTGTCGCCGTTGCCGCACGTTTGCCAGTCAGATTTCTCAGTCCTCCCCATTGAGACAGTCAGCCACTCCATCCTGGACCCAGTCCACTGGAATCCTAAGAAGCCCCTGATTCTGACTAAAACCACGAACACACCATCTCTGTGTGAGCTTTAAACACAGTTCCATCCGTTCATCTGCACCCATAGCACAGTCATCTTGTCCATTGCACAACCGATGCTTATGGATGGTGCAGTGCCGGTTGATAGTCATGCACTTTTCTTGCATGTCATCATCACACAGCTTACCCTCTATCTCATGACAGAGGACGTAGATCGAAACAGTAGAGAGATGTACCACCTATATGGCACGAACCAGCAATCTTAGCCGGGTCTGTACAGTTTGTCTGGTCTAAACTATCATTGCAATAAGCTACACTAGTTAGCCCATGGATTAGTTTGTATGCGGTTGAGGTTAGAGGCATGAAGCACCGTGAACCGTTATACAGTGGAAATGTATCTTTTCCAAACTGTGCTACAAGAGTGATCCTGTGGAATATTTGTAACAGCTTCTTCTTTAGGACCTTCGAAATATATTTTATCGTTGAAGGGTTCTAAGTAATATTCATCACCTCGCCTAACCACTGCTCCATATTTGTATCCATCACAGTTACTCTCCTCGACACAACTCAACAAATTTTTTTTCCAGTTCCCCTCCAGCTCCACTTCATCGCAGACACCGTCACACCATCCACCCTCCTTTATCCATATCTCAACGCTTTCACCTCCAACAGTGGAAATGGTGTGCTTAACCCGAGTCTCGGCTCCTGGGCATATCTGTTAGGTAGGGTGAAACCTGTACATCATTTTCACCACTGAAACAGAGTTTTCCACACACGGGAGCCATTTGGAAGAGAGGATCTCTGTCTGCTTCTACTATTATTATGTTAGTACTGCCACGTCCGCAAGCCTGGTACTGGACGGTATCATTTGGGCACAGGCTAGTCACGTAGGCTATTCTGGACCTCGTGTAAATGTCAGTATACAATCGTTTGTAGTAGGTAGAGGTGGAGTTAAGACAACGCATCAGAATTCCATCACTGGGTGTTCCTCCACATTGTTTCACTAGAAATCCATGATCGACTGCTACCCGGCACTCCTTGCTGCCGATTATATGTCCTCTGATAGTGGCTATCACAGCAACGAAATACCAAACAACGAACATGTTTTGAATTGAATTCCAGGTTTTCGCCTCAAATTTCAGCGACACCGCGAAGTTTTCAATTATTCCATTCTAAAAGTTTTATATAGTGGAAATAGTGTCTAAAAAATCGTGACGCACCCGGGCACCGAGGCACCTTGCATTCTCGAACCATCAAAGATAACGAAACAATGCATACGATTTGCCCATACCCGTTATGTAAGGAAGGAAACTTTTCGAGAATATAACTTTCAGCTATTTTGTCGAAGAATTTAAAATCAAGGCAGTCCGAGGCAGTAAACAAAAGGGGCGTTTGATCAACTGACACCAGATTATATATGTATGCAGTTGTTGAGAGAGCCATCTCAAATCTACAATCGAACTGGGAGCAACAAAAATAAGTTGTAAGTGTCTCCCAAAGGCTCATCTACAAAGTTCTGAGTACTCATCTACATGTTTATGGCCCACCTTGTATTAAGTTAAAAGTTCTGAGTGCTACTAAATATCCACGTCAAGGCTTTTATCGGCGGACATTGTAGAATGGTTAACATTTCGCAATTTCAGTTTCATTGTCTATGTCCCTTCGGATATATGGCATATATATATGCGCTGGCAAGCGCAAAGGTTGCCATGATGTTATACACAAAATTAGTAGACCTTTATTATTCATATTATGCATTAATTGGCAGGGAAACACAGCATTATGAAACATAATCCATTAATTATTCTTGTTACATTTCCCTAATCGATATAATCTGTCTCTACAATTTTAACCACCACCCATTTCTAGATCCCAATGTTTGTACCCGAGTCCACATCCCTGCTCCAAAAGTTTACAAGTTGGCTCCTGGGCACAAGACCTGAGTTTGTGGACCCCAAATTCGTTGCCCAAAGTGAGGGCCGAGAGGTGACCAGAGTGAGGAGCCAGGGTTCTGTTTCGATAAGCTGCAACATCATGAGCAAGGATCTAGCAAAAGCAGGATATGCAGTTAACTCGCTCCAGAAGTGCGGATCGTGACACTAGGGGGTTGTTTCGTGTTGTTAAATTACTACTGAACGAGAGAGATGGTGTGACTTTCGAGAGAGAGGTGCAATTGTTGTGGACCAGTGACTTGGACATTGTCAGTTATTATTTATGAAAAGGGGACATCTTTGGAGGGCGCGGGGATGATTTTATGAAAAAAGCGCGCGCGTAGGCACTGTATGTTCTATCGCGCATTGGACCGTGGGAAAATATAGTTCTCAATGTTGTGAAATGACCAATTCTTGACATGTGACGAGATGCTGGCGAAAGTGGAGTGTTCTATTATAGGGGGGGGTGACACGTAACACTTTGTAACACTTTGTAACATGTAACGTGCACAAAAAGTTTTCTGCACATGTTACAAAGTGTTACATAGTGTTACAAAGTGTTACATAGTGTTACAAAGTGTTACATAGTGTTACATAGTGTTACAAAGTGTTACAAAGTGTTACAAAGTGTTACAAAGTGTTACAAAGTGTTACATAGTGTTACAAAGTGTTACATAGTGTTACAAAGTGTTACATAGTGTTACAAAGTGTTACAAAGTGTCACAAAGTGTTACAAATTGTTACAAAGTGTTACAAATTGTTACAAATTGTTACAAAGTGTTACAAATTGTTACAAAACACAAGGATTTGTAGCGAAGCAAATTTTCAACGGTTGGTGAATAAGTAATTTGAACGACTTTGGTGTCTTTCTAGAACACATCTAAAAGTTTTAAATCATTTCTAGGGTTAAAACATACACTTTTTTACTAATTTGCGGATGTTTTGAGCCTCCGATGTCATCGACTGTGGAAATCAGGGCTGAAATAGTCCATTTGGTAAAGAAAAATATGAACTTTAGACAACGGTAAAGTTTTTAGAGTGATATTAGAAGTATTGTGCCTCTCAGAGGCCCCCAATGTGCTGAGTCACCTGTGAGTTGTGACCCAATTGACTTTTTTTCATAGGTAATCGATTCTTTGTACTTAATAAAATGATATACGACGTTTCTGTTGGAAAAAGAAATAAAATTTTTCCAAAATCAATTTTTTGGTCAAAGATTGAAAATGTGCTTCGCTACAAATCCTTGTGTTTTTGTAACAATTTGTAACACTTTGTAACAATTTGTAACACTTTGTGACACTATGTAACACTTTGTGACACTTTGTAACACTATGTAACAATTTGTAACACTTTGTAACACTATGTAACACTTTGTAACACTATGTAACACTTTGTAACACTTTGTAACACTATGTAACACTTTGTAACACTATGTAACACTTTGTAACACTATGTAACACTTTGTAACACTATGTAACACTTTGTAACACTATGTAACACTATGTAACACTTTGTAACATGTAACGTGCACAAAAAGTTTTCTGCACATGTTACAAAGTGTTACAAAGTGTTACGTGTCACCCCCCCCCCCTATTATAATTGGCCAATTCCTGAAAGGCCTATGTGTGTTATAGCTGGAATCAAGCCTTGTGTATAATATTAGTAGCTGTTGTTGATGTTATAGTTTGTAGGCATATTGTTATGACAACTAATTTTGTACAGATATGAAACGTATATTTATTTCTATCACTTTAACAAAATACGCTGTTGTTAAAAATCTCTGTGACAAATAAAACGAATTACTTCAATTTCACGAAAATGGTTCGACATGTTTCTCTCCCAAGTTGTTCAAACTATCTCTTATTGACTTTGAAGTAAAATTAAAAAGAGATTAATTCAACCATCTCA
Organism: Hormiphora californensis; assembly: GCA_020137815.1. Taxonomy (NCBI): domain Eukaryota; kingdom Metazoa; phylum Ctenophora; class Tentaculata; order Cydippida; family Pleurobrachiidae; genus Hormiphora; species Hormiphora californensis. Next base: position 4,185,453 of record CM035354.1, read on the forward strand.
TGTCTCTGGGTCATCCGAGCAGTCCCGTGTCAAACAATTGCTCAACGATAAAAATGGGAAATTGTCACTATCAACACCCGTGTATCCCAACAGTAACTTTTCTTTAAAATAAAAGTTATCTAGAGCTAGCTTGTGCTCAATCGTCAGATTAGCAAATGCTAACGCAGTCAATTCCTCCGAACTAAACAAGTCTTTTCCATCTTCAATTCGACTGGCTGGGAACTCAAACTTTTCTAAACTTGGCACCTCTCTCTTTAGCTGCTCTATGTGTTCCTCAGCAGTTTCTAGCGGGGCTATTAGGTTGAATCGTGTTGAGCAGAGGGCAATTTGATCCACGTAGGGCGCGAAGTGGTGGTTATCTTGAACTGAAACGTTGAGGTGGGATAAGTGAAGTTTAGGAAAAACACGATAAATTATTGTGTACTTATCATTATTATGTGTCACTTCTTTCTCCAAAACTAATTATATCCCTAATTACCCTCTAATTACCATTTTGGTGCTCTAGGAGATGGTCCACGAACTGTTCAAATGATGGTCGATATGAATGCCAGGGTTTCCATGCCTTCCTCGCTTCAGATCCATAGTTATTCTCTATTATATTCTGGGCGAATGAGGGAGATGATTGTTAATTTCGTAGAATCTATATAATGGTATAGCTAATAGGGTTCTTGCTTCCCCAAATAAAATAACTCTTTAGAACAACTTCTCATTCTCTCTCTCTCTCTCCCCTTACTTTAATTGCTCATTCTCTCTTGTCTAGACAATACAACGAGATAACTATTATAACAGCACACTGTCTGGTTTCATATATTCAAATAGTTAAACTAGTCTGGTACGAGATTTACTGCTAAGTGGCCATTAGAATTGGGTAAGCGGTAAAGGTTGACATACTGAATTGGCATACTGGAGTTGCTTTAAATCAGCTACAAACGATCCTACCGCGTACAAAAATGAATCTACAAAAAGGGTCGAAATGCTACTAGCAGTAGCAGTGCTACTGGTACAAAAGTGCTAACTGCTATTACATACCTGAACAATTCGTATATAACCGCCACCTAGATTCCGAATGATTTTGTTCCGATATCCGCTAACGAGCCTGACAAAGGGATGTCGGACAAAGGTAACGGAGTAATACTCTGCTAAGGCCTTCTTTTGAAATTCTTCAGGTTCATCCCATAGACTCCTGGATGAGAAAATACGTGTTGAAAAAAGAACTTTCTCCTTTCAGTATAACCTAATCATGTACATCTCCAGCAAGCCAATTCCCGACAGTCGACAACATTCAACCACCATTCGCCCCCAGAAATAGAATTCACCAAAAATAAACCCATGTATCCTGCAGTACTTACATTAGTTCGGGGTGTTCTTTTTCCTCGTGGACGTTTTCCATGTCAGTATAGTTCAACTCACTGCCCCCGATTCGCAGTAAAAACTTCTTAAAGGATGTGCTACCTGAAACAAGGAATAGTGACAGAGCTGGTATTCTTAAACTAATATCTGCACATTGCACAATTAATGCTAAACAAATTCAACCTTTTCTTTTTATGTATCAACCCTAAATGAAGATCTAGAATGAAATTATCAACTAACTCTCGAATAACGTACCACATTTTGGGTTTGCAATGTAGAGAAGTCGATGCTGTGAGTTGTAATAAGCCATTCGGGGATAAGAATGGTTAGTATCTAGTCCAGTCTTATGGCACTCTTTCTTTATCTTTTTCGCAAGGTCTTTTTGACTCGGGGGCTTGAACTTTCTCTGGGGGGTTTCCAGAACATTAAAAAGATCTAGTATTTTCCAAAAATAGCATAGTTTGAAGTTAATTTTCCGCTCATAGTTACCTTGTTAATGTCTGAGATGATTCTTCGAATTCGGGGTGTAAGATGGAATTCTCTACTTCCCTCTCCCTCCCCAATCAACACCTTCATCTCGGATGTTAGCTCGGATGGAATTCCTGCGGGATTGATTAATTAGGGACCAAGAAAAAAAGGGAATACTAAAATGAGAATCGAGATCCCTTGCGGCTTGCACCTCACTATAAGAATCACTTCAAATGATTGAACAAGCTCCAACAGGGTCTGGCTGTGGTCTGGGAACCCCAGCAGCTCGAATACCTGGAGTTGGCCTCAGTGTATATCCATGTATAGAAACAGGGGTAGTCTTCACCAGACCCTCTAAATCTCCAGCGGGTGTTGGCTCTTCTGTTGGGACCAGCTGTACATCATCTGTTAGTATACTTGGTAATTGCAGGACGGGCCACGATAAACCTGGAAGTAGAATTGGTTGGGATTGGTTGGAATTTATTGTTATTTGTTTTTTGCTGGGTCGAGCAACGCAAGTATTCATTTGCTGATGTGATCTGATAGGGAACCTAAGATCTCGAGAGAGGCTGTCAAAACCTTCACACCATGCCGAATTTGGAAGTTTATTGTAATCCAAAGTTCCAGATGAATACTCAAAAGCCGAAACCTAGATTTGTCAGAAGAGAGAAAGAGATCCCATAAACTTTTATTAATCTGACTTAGATTTCCCCACGCCAATCTCAGAATGCACTCACCCGTATTTCCATATTTGTCATGGTAGCTGCCCGCAAGGAGGAAAATAACAATAACAGAAATAAAAATGACAATTTTAACCGCCGAGAATCCAGTGAAAGCAAGGTGGCCACGGATTGTTGGTCATGGTTAGCGAGGTGGTGCGTCAAAACGGTGATAGTTGTGAGAATAAAAATTATGGGAGCACTCTGGATCAATTCCTTGGTAACTTTTTCCATAATTTTTTGTCAAAAATTCGAAAATTCATTTTTCATTCCTTCATTCATTTCTCGTTCATTCATGATGTGAGCATCCTAATTTTCCATCATTATGCTATTTTTCTTTGGCTTGAATTTATCTTTCCAATGAGCACCATGAAAATGAAATTGAAGCACCAGGTCACTCAGCAGTTGAGAAAATGTTCATGCATGATTTTGGCTCTTTTTGCGACTTTCAAACAGATGTATCACGGCTATCTTTCGTTTAATCTTCTTAAAACTTTGGGAAAACATTGGATAAGCAAAGATCTTTGCTCACAAGAAAAATCAAGGCCAAAGATCAAAGTTCATTTTTCATTTTTGTTAGTTCATTCCGTTCATTCAGGAACCAACGTCCCTAAAGTGATGAAAAGGTTTGGGTTTTGTTTGGCCCATGTCCTGCAATGACAGAGAGGTGTAATAGCGTGTTTCCGGGCTAGTTTGTGGGTGTCCATGTGATCATGATGATATCTGACACCTTTTCTGAGCCATAATTAAGGTATTTTCTCAAATTCAAGCATGTAACTTGGTTTTTCTGCGATTAGTACCGTGCAGCAATGTTATGAGATCTCTAACACCTCAAATGATGATTAGCTCAATGAAATGAGTTGATTTATGATTGAAAAGATTAAAACCGATGTCAAATTGAACGAAACGAACAATTACATCATAAATCAACTCATTTCATTGAGCTAATCATTATTTTTGAGGTGTTATGAGATCTCCTAACATTACTGCACGGTACTAATCGCAGAAAAACCAAGTTACATGCTTGAATTTGAGAAAATCCCTTAATTATGGCTCAGAAAAGGTGTCAGATATCATCATGATCACATGGACACCCACAAACTAGCCCGGAAACACGCTATTACACCTCTCTGTCATTGCAGGACATGGGCCAAACAAAACCCAAACCTTTTCATCACTTTAGGGATGTTGGTTCCTGAATGAACGGAATGAACTAACAAAAATGAAAAATGAACTTTGATCTTTGGCCTTGATTTTTCTTGTGAGCAAAGATCTTTGCTTATCCAATGTTTTCCCAAAGTTTTAAGAAGATTGAACGAAAGGTAGCCGTGATACAGCTGTTTGAAAGTCGCAAAAAGAGCCAAAATCATGCATGAACATTTTCTAAACTGCTGAGTGACCTGGTGCTTCAATGTCATTTTCATGGTGCTCATTGGAAAGATAAATTCAAGCCAAAGAAAAATAGCATAATGATGGAAAATTAGGATGCTCACATCATGAATGAACGAGAAATGAATGATGGAATGAAAAATGAATTTTCGAATTTTTGACAAAAAATTATGGAAAAAGTTACCAAGGAATTGATCCAGAGTGCTCCCATAATTTTTATTCTCACAACTATCACCGTTTTGACGCACCACCTCGCTAACCATGACCAACAATCCGTGGCCCACCTTGTATACTTGGTAATTGCAGGATGGGCCACGATAAACCTGCAGTGAAGTTGGTTGTTGATGGCGATTTGATCTGATAGGGAACCTAAGATCTCGAGAGGGAGGCTTTCAAATCCTTCACACCATGCCGAATTTGGAAGTCTATTGTAATCCAAAGTTCCAGATGAATACTCGAAATCTGAAACCTAGATTTGTCAGAAGAGAGGAAGAGATGCCATAAACTTTTATTATTCTGATTTAGTTTTCCCCACGCCAATCTCAGAACACTCACCCGTATTTCCATATTTGTCACGGTAGCTGCCCGCAAGGAGGAAAATAACAATAACAGAAATAAAGATGACAAGTTTAACCGCCGAGAAACCGGTGAAAGCTGATCCAGTAGCTGCCACACCCGTCATGATAAATTAGTAAAGAAGTATATCAGAGAAAGAGGATCAGCTGAGTGACAACAATGTAGCCCACAATATATTATAGCAGGTGTGCTCTTATAACGTACCAGCTGCTAGTAGCCATGTAAGGGGGCTTTGTTTGTTGCTCTAACTATATAACTTATATAGCCCGGAGTGTTCTTTTGTATACATCCTAGCTTATATTATATAAGCTGATGTATACAAAAGAACACTCCGGGCTATATCTATTGTAGAGAGGCATGAAAGAAAGGGACGTGTACTGTTTGGTGAGGGAAGCTTTTGATATTCAAAAAAGAACACGCCCACACAAATGATTCCCGATCTATATCGAAGGAATGATATATTCTCCAAACCCACTGCACCATACTGTGCGAGATAAAAACAGCAGATAAATGTGTGAGCCACATATACCTTGTATAGCAGCTGATATTACACACGAGATATCCCCATGGTCTAACCATGTCCGTACTAGACTCGCACTCATCTATGCCAGGGTTACCAGGTAACTCATTAAACACCTGCGGGATGTAATCACTGGTTAGCTTATAATTAGCTAATTAGAACGGTTTTGCAGAGACCGCGCCGCTTTTGTTACCAAGGATAATCTGGATTTTGTCAAGAAGGGACGGTGTGGGAACAGTGACGTTGAGTTTTCTACTAATGATGATGACGATGAGGAGGCTAGGTGCTAGGTGCTAGGTGCTACTGTAACAGCCTCTACCCAAATGTGAGTTGAATTTGGGGGGGGGGGGTAGGACTGTGGAGGCTAGATGCTACAGCCTCTTTACAAATGTGAGTTGAATGGGGGGAGCCGGGGAGGGGGGGTTGGAGGCTATAAGGTGCGACAGCCTCTACCCAACTATGAGTTGAGTTAAGTTGGGGGGATAAATGTGAGTTGTTGCGGCATAATCCGAGACATCAGTATTGCTCAACCCTCTCTCACCGCACCCAATAAAAGAAGAAAATAAGAAGGGTGTCTGGGAATAGTTAAACCGCCAGTCGAACAATATTTCGAATGATGTAATGCAAATACTGCATATTAAATTTCTGGGCAGATAAATTGACTTGCGATGCAACTGTTTATATCTCACCCTCCAGTCATTATCTTTCCCTCTTTCATTCCCTTCTTTTTTTCTGTCAAGAATTTACGAGAAGGATTGAAGGAAGATCTATAATCATATTTCAGAATTCAGGGGGAATATTAAAACAAATCGAAATCTCCCTTATCCACAGCAAACGTGGTTGAGAAAAGTGCAGAGGAAAGAGCCATTGAGCCAATGCTAACACCTACATCCCCAAACTACCTCTACCAAAAGAGTGTGTCAGTTTTATCGAAGCTATTGAGTTGTAGCTGGTTGTATACGTATGAAAACCTGTCTGACGGCGGCGCCCATCCGATCTGAGACCTATAGTGGAGAGCTCCAATCAGAGTCAATAATGAAATCATCAGTAATTTATTTTTTATGAGACACAGCTGATCTATAATTATATCCATGACAGTGTTTAACCAAAACGGGGTGATCTATCTGATAGCCAACACCAAAGTCTGAATATAATGCCAAGCAACACCATGGAAAAGCTGGGTAGCGCCCGGATCTCGGAAACGTTCCTCGTTTGGAATTATCAAATCCGTGCTGCTTTCTCGGGTATGATTTAAAATTCCAAGAATTACTCCTGTGGCCGTATGGATGATTTCAATTCCAAGAACATATAGTATCCAGGTGCACGTTCTATTTTTGGAAAACCATCGCGTGCTAGGAGAATACGTTGCTCTAACATGATGAATATAACTATGCACTGTTATGTAGTAGGAGCTGGGAGAGGTCAGAACTGAACGTGACCCTGCTGACGCACATTTAACCGGCAGTAGTTATAACATCTGGCACGGCTGGGCCGGGGGGGGGGGAATGGAATAGAAATATTTCATTCGAATGCATTCCCACTGTATAAACAGCTTAGTAAACTTTTGAATAAGAATTAACATTTCCCCCTCTCCCCCTCAAGTCGGAGATAGACTCAGCTCTACCTACTATCTGGGGTTACAATGCACATATATTTGTCCATTCGGAGCTGTTTCGAAACAAAATCTCAAAAATGTGCCCCGGCCCCTTAGGTCCTAGGATGTCTAGACGACATCTTTAGCTGCAATCTGATGACTCGAAAATTTGCGAAGAATTTGAGTAGCGCTTCCGCAATTGGCCGAAAACTATGCGAATGTTCAAATGTCCAAGTTGTTCAGTCTAGAGCAGGAGTGGTGTGCCCTCAACTGAGCAGAGAGAGACCGGGGGAGAAGATAAAGAAGATAGTGCATCATGATGGTGATGACTGATGATGCAGAAGAAGAAGATGAGAAAGAGAAGCAGTTATTTGATACCAACATACATACATGAACTAACTAACTAAGCAATAAGGGAATAAATTGTGAACTAACATAAAAGACTATACTAGTATAGCTTAGCAGCCATGACCCCCTCAAATATTATGACAATTTGTAACACCATTATGTGTATGGCATTGTTTTTACAAAGAAATTGCTGGTTATTTAGCTTTTAAAAAAGATAAGAATTCACAGAGGGTTTAGCCACGTTTTACACCAAATCTGATTATGACATGAACCGAATATGATTTTGGTTACGACATACATCACATGGCACTGTCATGACTCATCTACCAACTAGAAGGTATGAGAGAGTCTCGCAGTATGAGACCACGATTATCAAAGTATCCAAACTGGGGGGGGAGACATGTTGCAGTCATAGCTGCAGTAGTAGCACTGTCATGTAGAACTTATGAGACCACAATAAGACCACGTTTATCAAGTATCCAAAGTGGGGGAGTGGGCTACTATCCAGTTGTACTGATGGATAGAGTCTGCTGTTCAGTTACCATCTGATCACTACTAACCACACATCCCAGGACTCCACCCCTTATCCTCCCTGCTAACTTCCTCGCCTCCTCTTTCACGTGGCTACTCCGGGATAGGACCACGGCATTAGCGAGACTGTTCAGGGTGGGGAAGATGAAGATGAGGGAGTTGAAGGTTTCAACATTACAGAACACTTGAAGCTCCCAGATTGGGGAGTTAGCGCTCGAGCACACTATAGGTTGAATCAGGAAGAACGCTCCAAACACGCCATAGCATAGGAAGTTAACCATTGCTAGTGCCACGATAGATTGTGTAGCCTTTCTATACTCGTTGGGCACTAACGGGTTAACTAAACCACACAGAGAGCAGAGAGCCAGGAGGAAGGATAGAGTCACCACAACTAGGAACAACCCCCACTCGGACTCCGCGAAATATGTTGTGAAGTAGAATTTCTGGTCTAGAATCACCATGGAAATGGCCAGCACCCAACACACTGCGACCATGCAGAATACCCGTGTGGAGGAGACCATGGTTCGGTAGAGGAAGGGTCGGAGGAGTGCCAGGAGGCGGAGGGAGACGAGGAGGATAGTACTGAACTCAGCCGCGTAGACACTGAACAACTCTGTAGTGTGAGGGGAGGGGGTGAACAACTCTGTAGTGTGAGGGGAGGGGGTAAACAACTCTGCTAGTATGAGAAGAGGGGGTGAACATGAGGGGGTTGGGGATATAGATGGCGGGGTGGGGTATCAGGAATAAACGGATCAGGATCTAGCCCTTCCCTCACCTCATTAAATGAAATTGGTGCTCAAAGAAAGTAGGTACATATTTGACTAAATTTGACCTGATAAAACAATTTCCAACTGTACCTATATAGAGTGCAGCGTTTTCAAAGTTAGCCAATGCCTCCGTCATCCTCTCTCTATAGCTGTACAGCTTCACTGAGTAGATTGAGATGCAGCAGACACTTGATATGATGTCCAGGGTGAGAGTGTTGAGAAATGCCCCCGCCACTGGAAGACGCCACGATCGGGAGTATACCACCAGCTGTGTGGGGTTAGAGGGGTTAGAGGGGAGTATACGACCAGCTGTGTGGGGTGAGAGGGGTTAGAGGGAGTACACGACCAACTATGTGGGGTTAGAGGGGTTAGAGGGAGTACACAACCAGCTGTGTGGGGTGAGAGGGGTTAGAGGGAGTATACCACCAGCTGTGTGGGGTGAGAGGGGTTAGAGGGAGTACACGACCAGCTGTGTGGGGTGAGAGGGGTTAGATATAGAGGGGGTATACGACCAGCTGTGTGGGGTGAGAGGGGTTAGAGGGGGTATACGACCAGCTGTGTGGGGTGAGAGGGGTTAGAGGGAGTACACAACCAGCTGTGTGAGGTTAGAGGGGTTATAGGGAGTATACGACTCTGTCCAATGCTCTGACCACAGAACTGTCTCGAGCGCTCTGCGTACAGACCTTATTTGAGAGAAATGATAATAGGGTCAGGCCAATGCTCTGACAGATACGACTAGCTGTCGGAGTATAGTTTGGCGATCAAGCTAAACGCTCTATTTTATGAAATGCGATTGGATATGTCAACTCCCTTCAATAGATGTCAGATCAGAGACAGATAGAAGAAGGGGGCGGGGAAGAAATATGAAGGTTTTTTTTTCTGAAGAAGTGGTGGAACAAATGAACGTTCACAGAGACTTTCATTTGAAATTGCTACCATCTTGAAACGCATGAATAAGTTGAGTTAATTAACAGAAGAGCCATGCATTAGAATTGTCGACTTCGAGTACGTGGCTTCGTTCTATTAATAGCTTGAAATTCAACCATACGCTGAGGCTCATAACCTCAGAAACTTTCAGACAAATCTGACAGGATATTAAAGGGGTTGAGAAGTTTTACATCCCTAAAAGGGGTATAACTTGACAGACTATTATCTGTCAACTAGAAAAACTTTTGAGTAAAAGTTAAGCTAAAGTTTAAGATAAAGATAGGGTGAATCGGAAAATATATTAACAAAAGCTATTAATAGATTGTAGATTGAGTTATCCATTTAATAGCATGACAGCAGCAATATGTTTCTTACCAAGAAAGAGTTGTAGAGCAGGTTCACAATAGCAATGGGGATACAGATGGAGGGCACAACTCGTTGAAATATATCCTTCCTGTTCCACTGCGATGCCATGTCATCCAACAGAGCCATAATAACTTTGCGAGCGAATCAGCTCCTAAGTTGAATATATGCAGGTCAGAAAACAACTGACTGCGTTTGCAGTGTCTCCCGAACTACACTCCCAGCTTATCAGTAGGACATGGGTCATATGATACCCCGCATGCAGGATATATACTGTATATATTCGTGACCTGAATTTGACACCTCCTAGAATTCAGAGGAAAAAAAGAACGTTAGCAAGCAAATTAAGAAGTTGGTAAAATGATACCTGAGATAGACACCCCAAAAGAAACGACAATTTCACAAACTGATAACAACATCACGCAACATTTTTTCTTACTTTTTTTTCTGTCTGTATCTGAGTTGTTCTGTGTCAATTCCAGTGGAACTGCAGAACTGGAATTTAACTTCCACTTCCAGTTTGTCATAGTTGTGTGACTCAGCCTGCTTCATCTTATCACACGATCAACTCTATAGTTCTTGTCTCTATAGCAACCAGCTGTTACCATGGTTACCATGATGATGCCAGATCAAGTCAATGTCAGCACTGTGGAGGATATCATTGTTTACAAAGTTATTCCATCGTGTTGTATTGTGGTGGCAACCATCGACCTCATACTAAACATCATCCTGGTTAGTAATTGCAGGGTGAGATTAGTCGTCTACAACCTTTGAGGGGGGTGGGATTTGTGGGATTAGTATAGTGGTCTGGGGGAGGCTGTCAGAGCATTGGCCTGACCCATTCTCATTTCTCTCAGCGCGCGAGAACTGTGGTCAGAGCATTGGCCTGACAGGGGGGAGGAGGGGGTATGGGATTTGTGGTCTGGGGGTTCGGGGTTATTTAGTACTTTTGGGAGGAGGAAGAGGAGGAGGTATGGGATTAGTTAGTAATTTTAGGAGGAAGGGGTGGTTTCGGAAGATGAAGTGGACGGAGGGGTGGAACAAATTGATAAAACTGGTTTTTTAAAGGAATAATAATAATGAAATAACATGTTAACGTTCAAGTTCAACAACTCACTCTAATCATCCCCCAGATAATAGTTCACGTGAGACTAAAGTTCTGGAGATGTCCCGCCACCCTGGCCTATGCCAACATGATCTTATTGGGGTGTATCAGCTCCCTCTCTGCCTTCCTTCTTTTTACACTGAAACTAGTGGAAGGAAGCAACCCGTACGAGATTAGGTCACAGACCTTTCATAAGATACTTGACGTGCTTTTTGCAGTGGGTGAGTGTGAAACAATTTTCCATATTTTCAATTTGACCATTATGAAATCCCCGGATAATTATGTTCCAAAATCCCAGAGGCCAGATAATAAGGTGATTTAACTCAAATTTTAGCCTCAACCACAAAAAAATTTGTTACAACGGATTTCCACCTCAAATGTACTCCTAAGGGTCCCCTCTATCGATTCCAACCAATGTTCATATTTGTTCAGGGGTGCTAAGGCCTCATTTCCGGGTGGGCGTGGTACCTGTATTTTCAGCCTGAGGCCAAAACCATAAGTACCCTTAAAATAGGAGTAGAGATAAAATCGAGGGCACTAGAGTGATCAGCGTCCTCGCATTAGTGGGGGTAGGTGCTGGAATTAAGTCTCTATCTCATCTGGTTAATTAGATAATTGGATAATTAGTTTGGCGCATAACCGTTTTTTGGCTATATGGCTATAGCCACTTAGGAATGGTTTAAAGACTTTTCATTGGTGCCATTTTGTAGGCAAAGCGAATTTATGGGGGGTCGACGTCGGACTTTTAAGCTCTATCTTCAACCGTTTAGCCGTTATTTGGGTTTAACAGTGTTCAAAATCGGGGATTTTACCGTATTTTGCTCATTTGGAGAATCTTAAAAGCCAAATAACGGCTAAACGGTTGAAGATAGAGCTTAAAAGTCCGACGTCGACCCCCCATAAATTCGCTTTGCCTACAAAATGGCACCAATGAAAAGTCTCTAAACTATTCCTAAGTGGCTATAGCCATATAGCCAAAAAACGGTTACGCGCCAAACTAATTATCCAATTATCTAATTAACCAGATGAGATAGAGACTTAATTCCAGCACCTACCCCCACTAATGCGAGGACGCTGATCACTCTAGTGCCCTCGATTTTATCTCTACTCCTATTTTAAGGGTACTTATGGTTTTGGCCTCAGGCTGAAAATACAGGTACCACGCCCACCCGGAAATGAGGCCTTAGCACCCCTGAACAAATATGAACATTGGTTGGAATCGATAGAGGGGACCCTTAGGAGTACATTTGAGGTGGAAATCCTTTGTAACAAATTTTTTTGTGGTGTTCCTGGCTTATCACCTTACTAAGAACTTAAGAAAGAATTCTAAAACTAACTGATTTTCTCATTTTCAGAGATCTACTCCATATCATCTGGTTTAGTTTCAACGTTCCTCCTGGCCATCCTTCGGCTCCAGGCTCTCATGTTCCCCTTTGCCTTTGTCAACATCGTCCAGCACCGATACATAGTGCCCCTCATTCTAGTAAGCGAACTGGCCGGCTGCACCGTGGCCTTTATCGAGACCCACTTCTGGGCACTCGATACCCACCAGATCCTCGTCAACATCTGGTTTGCATATCTCGCCATCTCAGTCACTGTCTTTTCTGTCGCAGTGGCTGTTCTCGGACCTCTCCGGAGGCACCGAGACAAGGTGATCAGGACAGTGGCAGGAAGGTTGTTTGCCCTGGCCTTCTGCTACATAGCCTGTAACGGGTGTTTTGGAGCCCTCAACATAGCCCGGTTCTATCTGTGTGTGGATACTGGAAGCAGGTTTGTGCACCCCACTATGAATAGGATGGTATGTCAGAACGATAACTTTATTACCGTCGTCTTCATCTTCCCAACTATCAACAGCATGGCAAATGCGATAGTCATTGCACGGAGTCAGCGAGTGAGGAGAGAGCTACGAACATGGGTCAACTGGTGAACAATTCTCTATACTAGAAAAACATTGGTGAACTGGTACACAATGATCTAGACATACATGGATCAACTGGTGAACAGTTCTCTAGACACAAATGGGTGAACTGCAACTGGTGAACAATGAAACACTACTCGAGAAATGTGCAAGTTCGACCCTGATCTACCGAAGCTGAAACTTTCAGTGAAAGAGCAGAAAGACCACGCTGTCATTTTATGAAACAAAATGCGGTGTGAGCCACACAAGCTCGACCCTGATACCAATTGGACACTGATCAACTGCTAATTATGATAGAACAATTGCCATGAAATAAAAACTGGAAACCATCATGGACCTCCTGACGTACATAATAGCCCCACACACTTGATTCTGAATATTGGAAGGGCCTGCACAGACTGATCAAATGATAAGAGACTGATCTGAATAACTGAAATCGAAGTTTCCTATTCGTTATAGTTGTCCATTTAATGCAATATACTAATTCTGGTACGCTGTTTTCAGATTTTATGCCATCAAGATGTTATGAAATAGAACCATAAATTGTAATTTATGCGACAAACTGCGTGTTTCCAGGAATTATTCAATAAAGATTGAATCTGAATCTTTTAATCTCTGAATCTTTCAATCTCTGGATCTAGATTTTACAATTTCAAGGAAAACATTTCTAAAAGCTATGTGGTTGCTTGTATAACATAATTCTCGAGGTCCGATACTCGATAGCTACCGCAGTGGTGGTAGTACTACTTTCGGTACAAAATGTGATTTCGTGAGATGGTCTCTTGCTTAGATGACCAAGGCAATCTACTTTTTAGTGTGCGTGTGTGAGACTGAGATAGATAGATAGAGAGAGAAAGATAGAGTGAAAGAGAGAGAAAGAGAAAGAGAAAGAGAAAGAGAAAGAGAAAGAGAAAGAGAAAGAGAAAGAGAAAGAGAAAGAGAAAGAGAAAGAGAAAGAGAAAGGAAAGGAGAAAGAGAAAGAGAAAGAGAAAGAAAGAGAGAGAGAGAGAGAGAGAAAGATTGAGAAAGAGAGAGAACCTTTGATTGCCCGTGACCCATAATTTCGTGATTTTTGTGTTCCGTTTATGGACTAATGTTCCGAGGTGAAAGCTATTATAATAGTGACCGTCTATAGCACGCACTATAAGTTCTATTATAGCTGAGAGTGATTCCCACATACACGTAGCAGGTGATCACTATGATAATAGTATCAGCCATTAAACCCCCTCATTGCATACAGTGTACTGTAAGTTAAGTAAATATTACCAAAATGTCTTTTTTCACTCCAAGAGCTGTACTATTTATTTTATCAGTATGATATTCAATGTCAAAAAATATAATTTGTCTCTCAGATCTCGATTTTGGCGTTCAATATCGCCTTTTGTAACATACTATTTGGCTTACTGAGAATCATTCGTATCAATGGTAACTGCATCACTGAGAATCATTCGTAACCATGGTTTCCGGGATGCAGACAGGTTGTTCGTTGCTGCCCTGGCTTGGTCGACTGAACATTCGCTGTAATTCGAGCTGACTTCCGGCGGCTGACTTGAGTCGAGAGAACTGTCTGCTCACTGTGGGGGAGGGGTAGTTGAGAATTTCAAGTTGGGTGTTGCAGTAGTCCCTACACACATGCACACAAACCTACCCCTGTCAAAACTGTCTCGAGCACGCGTCTTCGCTTGGGCGACCTGGCTCCTGACAGTATGCACTAGAGAAATAAAAAGTGGGGGAGCATTGGGGGATATTTCATATTTCATATTTTAACTTGTGTTGAGTTAAATGGGTAGTAGGACTTAATAAATTTTAACCACCTTCTCGATCACTCAAGCTACAAGGGAGAGGGAGAACATCTTGATCAAGATGTTCTCCCTAGCTCCCTTGCAGTAGTACTAGTAAACTACTACTAAACTACTTTTGCGGCTATTATAGAGTGTAACATCTTACGTTGTGCTATCAGCTAACGTACAACTATCCGATTGGGTTTAGTTTTGTATTTATACCAAATTAGATTTATAAAATTTGCTAATGTCACCCCCCAATCCCCGTACCTGAGCTCACGATGGAGGACTTCTGTGAGTGTAAGTAGCTCCTGATACTGGCCATTCTAATGGGGTAGAGCCACGGGTTGAATGTCGGTCCCAGGAATATCAGAGCTCGGCTTATCAGTATGAATTCCTGCAGAGTTATAGTTTGAAACATCATACTTGATGTAGTTTACTGAATGCGCTGAGATTACTATTAGTAAACCTAAAATAGCGCTGCGGTCCAGGTGCAATTCATCCTGGTCACTCTACATGCATATCAACATGTATTGGGTGGTTTAAACGCGAAAAGCAATTATACCGGTTATAGTTCCTTTTTTCTAATTCTCCCTCTCTCTCTCTCTCTCCTCTCCTTTATTTTCTCTGCTCTTCCCTCCCGTTTCTCTCTCTCTTCTCCTCTCGTTTGGCTTTTTTCATTTGCCTTTTTTCATTTGTCTCCTTACCACAGCAGTTTGAGTAGCATATTAAATATTCAGGACTACCCTTGGATTCATGCCCCAAATGAACTTTTTTAGTAGGTGCCAATCGAGCATTTGTCTCATCCCGGACAGTCTGGCGGCGCTCAGATTGGGTCATGGGGCCGCCAGACGTAGTCAGATCCGGTCAGAGCATTGACCCGGCCCTATTCTCAGACCTGACAGGACAGATCTCGCTTACCTCGGAGGTATCGCGGTGAATAAAACGGTTGTGTATCTGGTAGTATCGGTAGGGGAGAGTCGAGGCGATAATCAGGATGGCTTGCCCTGTTGAAACAAGACAGTTTGTCTTGATACTTCGTTGTGCCCTATAAGGAGAGAGAGTTATTTTCAGTAGTTCGCCCATAGGGGGGGGGGGGGAACAGTCGTGCCTCAGGTTCAGGTGAGAAATCAGGAGTAAATTGCCAAGACCTGATCTGATTCAGGTCTCGGCAATATTACTGTTTTCCCCATATAGGCCATGACTATGTAATGAGCAACTTATGGAGTACGTTCCATTGAATAATTCCATAAAGTAGTAACTTTTCTTGATTAATAAAAAACTTACCCCTGAAATCGTTTTTTATCTCAAAGTTTGAATGTGAAAACTGTTATACGTTTGCTATAATTTTCGTACGTGGTCGGTCGATTCGAAGGTCGAACAACGTTATAGTAGAGATTTAATGAACTTTTCGGAGAAAGAGAGGGAGAGAGAGAGAGAGAGAGGGAGGGAGAGAGAGAGAGAGAGAGAGAGAGAGAGAGAGGAGATAGACTCTCGCGTCTTCTGACTCTCTCGCTCTCTCTCGCTCTCTGATCTCTCTTTCTCACTCTCTCTCTCTCTCTCTCCCTCTCTCTTCTCTCTTCTCCTCTCTCTTCTCTATCCTCCTCTTCTCTCTCTCTCTCTCTCTCTCTCTCTCTCTCTCTCTTTCTCTTACTCTCTCTCTCTCTCTCTCTCTCGTTTTGCTTCATTTCCAGGAGACTCCCTGTGTCTCGCCACCATTACTTAGATAGTATTTTCCACCTGATATAACTATTTCTCTTGTAAAATGACAATAAGGTTTTGTATTATTAACAACTAAGTAAGCTTAAATTTTGTTTAAGGATGCTAGCTCCGCGATGATGTTGCGTTGACACTATTCCTCGCAACGGCTTCCGCGATGGATAGGAACCAATCCTTACGAGATTACGAGATTCACTTTTGTAACGCTGTTATAGTGTCCATGTCACACTCACTCTGTCTCTAATGTCTCTAATATGTCTCTAATATGTCTCTAATATGTCTCTAATATAAGTTATAACTCACTCTGTCTTGCGTTCCTCCGTGTTATGGAATCTCTTGCTGCTTTCCAATATCCGCGAGATAGTCAGAAGGTTGGTGATAACCAGCGCCAACACAGCCAACCCCATGGTAAGGGGCACGAATATGTTCTCCCAGTTTTTAACGGCGTCGCCACTCCCGGCCAGGTATCAGATTTGCTATCAAATGCCAACTCACACGCTGTAAAAAAGAGAAGGGGTTTTAGATCATGATTTATTAAAATTAGAGATTAATTTCCCGTTTAGTCTTACGATTATTATATGTACGGGGTGGTATAAACTTAAAGTTCGGGGATTTGAATTGTCCACAGCGCCTCAAAGGGGGTATGTAGTATGCTGGTATGCAAATGAACAATGCAATATGTTCTTCGGATTTGAATCAATCAACACTATACACCCAAGTGCTAGTGTTGAAGGATTTAATTGCGAAGTGTGCAATGTGTAGATTCCTCACTCGTAGTTTATGTCAGGAAATTATTAATACCCAAGCTGAGGGGAAAAAAGGTACAAAATCTTCGCCCCCACCACTTACACATGAAAAGCTTGCTGATTGAAACTGCAGTTGTTCCATTTCTAAAGACCGTCCTGGAGCATTTGAATGACTCGGTCCCCAGGGCACCCAGTGCCACTATATAGGGGACTATCATAGCAAGGAATGGGATCACAGTGCATGTTATCGCAGCCACCACCGTCTTCCAGGGCTTGATGGAGAAGGAGTATTGGAGTGGCAGGTAGATGTGGCCAGCCCTGTCCGTGCAAATAGCCACTACCAGGAGGAGTTGAACCCACACAATGTAGTCCAAAATGATATTTACCATCGCCCTGAGGGGAAGAGGTGTTAGTAACACCTGGGGATATCGCCCTGAGGGGAAGAGGTGTTAGTAACATCTGGGGACCGGATATCACCCTGAGGGGAAGAGGTGTTAGTAACATCTGGGGTTATCGCCCTGAGGGGAAGTGATATTGCGCTGAGGGGAGGTGTTGTCGCCCCGAGGGGTGATTTGAAAGAATTTTCGAGACTTACTGGTTATAGAATCCGTTTCGGAGGGTCTCTGCAGTTTCAAAGTCAGATGTTGTAAAACATATTGCAGCGGGAATGCCAACCAAAATCACCATGACAACATCCAATACCGACAAATACAAGCAAAACAGGTTGGATTGGAAGAAGGGGTGCTCCAGAATCCTCCGTATGTTCCGGATCACCGCGTAGAAACAACTCACATTTCCGAGGAGGGTCCCAAGAACCGGCAAACCAAATAAACGAACCGAGAAGATGGAGTTCAGGTTCTGTCCAGTTTTGGTCTGACACAGGTTCGGGAGTGGAGATAGGTTGGGTCGATGTGATGTTGGAATATGCACCAGTCGTGGAATAACCGCCTGACGTGAAGTTGGATTGACCGTCAGTCATGTTGTCAGGAAGAACCGGCCCCTCGCTGAAGGCATTGTAACTGGGAATCCCGCTTGTTACCATAGTAGTCCTGTAGGGAGATGGTAAGGGACCAACTTACAAAAGTACCCGGGTATGCAGATGGGAAATATTTTGGACAAGAAATGGTGACAAGAAGTTTAGTCGTACGTTTTAGTGCGGGCTTCCTTCCGTGAGAGAGAGAGAGAGAGAGAGAGAGAGAGAGAGAGAGAGAGAGAGAGAAGAAGATGGAGAGAGAGTGAGAGAAGAGGATAGGAGAGAAAGAGAGAGAGAAAGAGATAGAGAGTGAGAGAGAGAGAGAGAGAAGAGAGAGAGAGAGAGAGAGAGTGAGAGAGTGAGAGATGTCGGGAATCCTGCTAAAGGATCTATCACTGACCATTGACACACAGTAACGCATGCAATGAGATAGTTCTTGGACAACACAATTGATGGCTTCGCTATATGGACCTTTGACCGAGTTCCTGCAGTACACACATATGTACACAGGGACATGGAGACAAAGATACATAAAGAGTTGGAGATAAGGTGGAGACAAAGATCAGCTATAATTATAAAAAGACAACACAAATATTGACGGTAAAATAGTGAGCCACGACCTTTGTCATATGATTATGTCCCAATACGACTACGTGCAGAGATTATTCCGACCTGTCCAGACCGTACCCGGACAATATGCGGTTTGCTCAGCGTTTGGTCTAGGGACCAACTTACAAAAAAAGAACCCGGGTATGTTAACCACAAGTACTCGATAAAGGCAAGCATGGCACAACGAAGAAGATTCTCTCTAAGATTAAGGCATTATAAATACACTGAAATGAAATCCAATCACAGTGTATCGTTGGTGATGACGCAGCTGCAAGTGTATTATGGGTGACTGCGTCAACAAAGCTTTGGTGAATGCGTCACCAAAGTGACCAAAATGCGTAACCAATCCTCCAAGTGCACCGCTAAGCTCACCTTATGCCCAGCAAGAGCATGTAAAACGTTTCAAATGCAGTATTAAGGACTGGGAATCCCAATATTCCCCTAATCGTGTTCCATCGTGTTCCATATGCTACAAAGACCAGGCCGCTCAATTAGTAAAACTTGTAACATCTGGCTCCTGATTTATGAACCGTGCTATTTTATCCCGCTCAGTGCCCACGCCCATCATGCTCCAGCTAGCAGGCACCGCGCAGACCAAGCCAGAGTGGAACCACTTAATTAAATATTTTATAAAGGAGCACTTCTATCGTGCACTAAAGGAAAGGCTTCGTATGACGACATGGAATGATGACAGCACACGGTGTCCCTTAAGGAGGTGAAACCTCGACTAGATAAAGTTTTTTGGAGACCGGACCTAGGTTACGTATTTTTGACCGAGGAATCCGAAAAACATAAAATTAAAATCGAAAACGTAGCGGTTTTTGCGTAAAACGGCAAAAACTGTC
The DNA here is from genome assembly GCA_020137815.1 of Hormiphora californensis. Taxonomy (NCBI): domain Eukaryota; kingdom Metazoa; phylum Ctenophora; class Tentaculata; order Cydippida; family Pleurobrachiidae; genus Hormiphora; species Hormiphora californensis. The sequence continues at coordinate 4,204,701 of CM035354.1, forward strand.
ATTTTTCAGCGATTTTCGATTTTTACGCTTTCTAGAGATTTAAAAAATATTTCCTTACAAGATATGATCTTGTGCTTCTAGACTAATAAAATACAATCGATTTGCTACAAATTGGTCCCGGGTTTGTGTGATTTGGTCAAAAGCTCTCTTTACTGTGGCCCATCAAAGATGGCCACTCTGTAAATACGTTTTTGGCTCCTGTGGCCGCAGATGTAAACCAAAAGAAGATTTATTATACACCAAAATTTGCGTCTTCTGAAGGCGAACAACCTGGTTTTTACGAAATTTGATTTCATGCAGGCGTTCAAAAATTACAGCCGAAAAACTGGTACAGTGGATTTCGGAAATACCCCTACTTCAACAAACCCTAATCCAGATAAGATTTCGAAAAATATACATCTTCATACATGAAAATGAAGCTCAGACAAATGCCAACGTGATGCAAAAAACGGGAAGTGTGTAACTTATTTCGTTTAGAAGCTATAGCGAAAATAAAAGTGCTTGTATTTGCCTTGAAAACACCCTCTAAAAACCATACTTTCAGACAATTTCTGACAATTTCAAACAAATTCTGTCCACAGGGGACTAAGTTGTTGCACTGGAGGTTACATTTTATTCGTATTGCATTTTTAGACAGATTTGCTATTTTTCAGGGCTTTTAGAGGATGTTTTCAAGGCAAATACAAGCACTTTTATTTTCGCTATAGCTTCTAAACGAAATAAGTTACACACTTCCCGTTTTTTGCATCACGTTGGCATTTGTCTGAGCTTCATTTTCATGTATGAAGATATATATTTTTCGAAATCTTATCTGGATTAGGGTTTGTTGAAGTAGGGGTATTTCCGAAATCCACTGTACCAGTTTTTCGGCTGTAATTTTTGAACGCCTGCATGAAATCAAATTTCGTAAAAACCAGGTTGTTCGCCTTTAGAAGACGCAAATTTTGGTGTATAATAAATCTTCTTTTGGTTTACATCTGCGGCCACAGGAGCCAAAAACGTATTTGCAGAGTGGCCATCTTTGATGGGCCACAGTAAAGAGAGCTTTTGACCAAATCACACAAACCCGGAACCAATTTGTAGCAAATCGATTGTATTTTATTAGTCTAGAAGCACAAGATCATATCTTGTAAGGAAATATTTTTAAAATCTCTAGAAAGCGTAAAAAGTCGAAAATCGCTGAAAAATGACAGTTTTTGCCATTTTACGCAAAAACCGCTACGTTTTCGATTTTAATTTTATGTTTTTCGGATTCCTCGGTCAAAAATACGTAACCTAGGTCCGGTCTCCAAAAAACTTTATCTAGTCGAGGTTTCACCTCCTTAAGGGACACCGTGAGCAGTTACAATTTCTGAACCATTTCAAAGGTGACCCCTCCCGTGCACAACCTATTAGAAGCTGCAAAACAATGAGTCTCTGCACTCGCTACGGCAAAGTTTAGCATAAGTAAATGATCATTAGACATTGTTTGCTATAAACCACTTCAATTGAACCACAAACACACCCTCCCTCCACCATTTAGCAGCAGTACAAACTGTAACGTCAAACGTGCCCTGCTGCTACTGTATCAGACTAGCCAAATTAATAATTATAAACACACGCCGTAACAATATCAGGAACAATATACCCATGTTAAAAACTTAGATCGATTAGGATCGATTATATCTTATAGGTTTATAGGATACAGCTGGTCTGAGGGTCACCTTATAAAACATATCATGCACTACAGATCTGTGTGTATGTAGGGTGCATGATGGGTTTCATCTTTACAAATTACAAACTTCAAGTTAAAGGAAACCGAGATATGTTCATGTTAAGCAAAGCAGAGCTGTTCGTAATAAACCACCCTAATGCTGCCTACAATTTCATTTATACTGTCACCTGTCATAGCTTCAATAGTCATAACACTGTGGAATCGATAGCAGAGGTAGTCTGCTGCAGCAGCTAGACATGAAAAATAAACATAAAAATAAACATAAAATGAAACTGAGTAGACGTGAGTGCCAAGTAACATGGGTTTTGCTTTGGTGAACAAAACACCTAGATCTGTGACCAGGATGACCGCAGCGCCGAGCCGAGAAGGCACTGGGGGCAAACAAGGACATTGGAAGTTTCGTAGTTTCACAAATGCACTAGGGCCCCAATATAGCCTTCGGTGACACTAAGGACGTGGAGAGGTCGCGTGAAAAAAAGTAACAAAAAAGAGATCAGTACGGATAATCATACTCATAGAGGTAAGGGGTATCATGAGGAGAGATAGCAAACACCTGTCCGAATTCAACAGAATACTATTGACCAGAAGTAGTAGTAGTAACTAACTTACTTTAGTTAGTCACGTGGCAGAACTATAGTGTGCCACGTACCGTGTTACTCCAAAATAATAAAGAGAAGTTAAAAAGATACTTCAGCTAACTTATTCAAGAAGTCGTATTAGTTACTAATTCTAGTTACTGACTAGTTTTTACTTATGCTTTTGGAATAATACTGCACATGCCACGCCCGAAAGCTACATCACTACAACGTGACTAACTGTGACTGGTGAAAGAGACCCTCAACAGTAAAACGTATAGCGGCAGATCTCCCTGACATAGTTCTCAAGATTAAATTACACTAAATTTAAATAATGTTTTTAAAAATTTTTGGGTTTTAAAAGGGGGCCGGGGGCCCAAAAACATATGATCGATTATGCATAGGGCCCCTTTTCTAACAAACCCAAATTGGAAACCAGAAGTTCATGTTAACAACAGATTTTGGGAAAAAAAAAAAACCCCTGCCAATTCAAATACTTAAAATTTTAAATAGTATAACTTTTGGAAAAGGGGGGCAAAAATTTTAAAAAAAATAAAAATAAAATAAAAAAAACTGGTCCAAAAAAAGGTTTTTTTTAAAAACCCCTTTTTTTTTTCCCCCCGGGGAAAAGGCACGGGGGCAAAAAAAAACGTTTTTCCCAAAATGGGGGCCCAAACCTTGGTAACCGACTAAGGGGAAAAAAAGTAACAAAAAAATAAAATTTTCCCCCATGGGGGTTTTAAGGTTTAAAAAAATTAATTCAAAATTTTTCCCCAAAAGTTTAACTAATTTTTTTTTCCCCGGGCAAACAAGGGGCCACCCCCCCCAAAAAAATAAAAGAAATTTAAAAAATTTTCCCTAACAAAAAGATTTTTTCAATTTCTAGTTACACTTTTTTTTTTTTTTAAAAAAACCCCTCCAAACCCCTTAAAAACCCCCAAAAAGGGGGGGAAAAACCCCCCAAAAAAAAACGAAGCAGATCTCCCTAATTTTTTCGTTAAATTTTTTCTTTTCCTAAAATTTTCTCCCCTTTGAAAATTTTTTTTTTTTCCCTTTTTATCTTTTGGGGGGAAAAAATTTTTTATCCCCCCACCCCAAAAAAACCCCCAATAAATTTTCCCCCAAAATCTTTCTCCCAAAACCCCTTCGAGTTTTTTGTCCCCCCTTTTGCAGACCAACAAACCTTTTTTTCCTTCTTTTTTCCCCTTAAAACCCCTTTTTCCCAAACCCCGAATCTTGAAATGGCCCGGGGGGAAAACCAGTGACAAAAAACGTTCGATTTTTTTTAAAAAGGGGGGTTTTTGCGACCCCCCCGGAAAAAAACCCCTCCCTTTTTTTTAACCATTTAATTAACCTCCGGGCCTTTTGTTTTTCACCTCCCCCGGTGAATTTTCCCAAAACCCCCCCAAATCCTTTAAAAACCGCCCGAAACACCCTACCCCCCCCCCCCCCCTTTTTTTTTTTTTTTTTTTTTTTTTTTTTTTTTTTTTTTAATTTTTAAAAAATTTTTTTTTTTTTTTTTTTTTTTAAAAAAACCCCCATTTTTTTTTTTTTTTTTTTTTTTTCTTCTTTTATTTGTCACCCCCCCCCCCATCATGTGAACCCCCAGACAAATTTTCCCCCCCCCAGAAAAAGGGGAGGGGGGGCGGGGGTAAACCCCGGGAATTAAAACTGGGGTAGTTGAGATAACCTTTTAAAAATCCGTTAAATTTTTTAAAAACGAAAGCCAAAAACCCCCCTCCCTTTTTCATGCAACTGTTCCCCCCTCCCACTGAAAAGAAAATAAGAAAATTTTTAATGGGAAATTTTTTAAAGGGCAAATTAAGAAAAAACCCAAAAACAGGGTGGGAAAACGTCCCATTAGAAAAAAAAAGGGGGGGGGGGGGGGGGGGGAAAAAAAGGGGGGGGTGGGGGGGGGGGGGGGTTTTTTTTCCTTCCTTTTTTCCCCCCCCCTTTTTTTTTTTTTCCCCGGGTCTCCCTCCCCCCCTTCCAAAAAATTTTTTTTTTTTTAAAAAAAAAAAAAAGAGGAGAAAGAGAAAGGGGAAAAAAAATTTTGGGTTTTTTTTCCCCCCCCTTTTTTCTTGGGTTCCCCCCTAGGTCTTTCTTGTTTTGGGGCCGGGGCCCCTTTTTTTCCCCCCCTTTCCTTTTCCCCGCCCAAAATTTTTTCCCCCCGGGGGAAAACAAGAAAAAGCCGGGCGGGGCCAAAAAAAGGGCCCCCTTTTTAACTTTTCAAATTTTGGTTTTTTTTTGTGGGCCCTTTTAAGGGTTTTGGCTTTTTTCCCCTTTTGTTTTGAGTTTTTTTTGGAAAAAGGTTTTTTTTTGGCCGAGAGGGGGGGCGAAGGAGGGGGGAAGAGGGTTGGAAAAGGATTTTTGGGGGGGGGGGGGGAAAAAAAAAAAAAATAAGGGGGGGTGGGGCAGGGGTTTTAAAAGGGGGCCTCGGTTTTATCTCTTACTTCTTTAAAACCCCCAAAAAAAAAAACCCCCCCAAAAAAACTTTTCCCCCTTGATTTAAATTAGGGGGGAGGAAAGGAATATTGGAAAAAAGCAGAGAGAGTGAAGGGGAGGGGAGAAAGGAGAAGAGAGAGAGGAAGGAGGGAGTTTTGAGAGCGGCGGGGGATTTTTTCCCGAGCGGCGCGAGGAAGCCGCCCTTTTTGGGGCCCCTTTTCCCCCTTCCCCCCCGGTTTTTGGGGGGCCCCCGCCTGTTGGGGAGGGGAAGAGAGACCCGAAAAGAAAAGGGGAAAACTGCAATTTAAAGGGAAAAGGCCCCAAAAAAAAAACTATGACTGTCAAAAGGGGCCCCCTGTGAAAGAGGCCCTGCAGCTGCCGAGGTCCTAAAGATAAAATGGAAAGGGCTTCCTTTGGGGGCCCCCGGGCCCTCTGAGCGCACTGAGAAACAAATTTGGGGATTGGGGCCCCCCATCAGGGGAAAGGGGGGATAGACTGAAGGGGGGGACCAAAAAACCCGGGCAAGGGGTTAGCCGAGAAACAGGGGATTAAAAAAGATAGAAAACCCTTTACCTTAAAGTTGTATCCTTAATTTTTTGCATTTTTCTGGGCGTACCTGAAAAAAAAATGGGGGTTTGGGGGGGCTATAATGGTTCCCCCTCGGGAGTTGTGCCCCGGTATGTACAAAAAGGGGGTTAACCCGGTTGTGGTAAGGGCACCTGAAAAATGATAGATATTCCGGGCCGGAAAAAAAAATTTTTAAGCGGGTCAGGATAACTGAAGGCCTCAGATTTAAAAGGGCCAAAACCTATCCTAACCCCCCAACCCAAATACAAAAAAATGCCCAAAACCCAAAAAAAATACCCCTAAAAAAAACTGCGATCGACAAACCCCAAATTTTTTAAATCCCAAACTGCCCCCAACCCCCCAGACTTTCCCCGCGATGAAACCCAGGACAGGGGAAAGGGCCCCTTTAAATCAACACGCTTTCCCGTGACCCCCGGGCCCCCCAAAAACAAAACCACCACACCCACACCAGAAGGCTTTGGGACAAAACCAGGGAAAAAGGGGGAGATAAAGGGACTAAATAAAACTATAAAGTAGAATCCCAACCGGGTGGTGAAATATAATAAAAATCCATAAATAAAACTAAATAATTTTAAACCAAATGACAAAACATAAGAAAAACCTTTTTAAAAAAAACTGAAAAATGGGTGTTTGCAACAACAAAAAATTTTTTTCTTTTATCATTTTTTTAAAAAAAAAACCACTTTTCAAAAGGGGGAGGGCCCGAAACCCCAACACCCCCCTTAAAACCTTTTTAATGGTTCTCTCTCAAATTAAACAAAACAAAAAAAAGGGGAAACCCCAAAATTCCTGCGAAACAAAAAACAAAAAAACTCACCCTCAGCCCAAACCAAAAAATTAAAACCAATTCTACCAGCACAAACAAAAACCCCCTTCTGCACCTCGAGTGGAGGTCCGTTCTCTCCCCAAGGCCCCTTTTGGGTGTGGGGAAAAACTTAACCCTGAAATCGAGGGAAAGGGCCCCGCCCCTCTGTTCAGCAGGTGGGCGAAAAAACCCCCATAAAATCCCCTTTATATTTCTCCACCTACACCTTTTTTTTTCACCCCCTCAACAAGAAAAAAAACCCCTACGGACAGGGATGCCTTCGTCAGTCATTTTCCAAAAAGCCCCAAATTTTAGGTTTGTATTTGTTGCAAAACTAGATGCCGATTTCCATCACACATACACAACGTATAATAAACCCATATAATAAACTCATTCTGTGAACTCTGCATATGTATCTGAGATTGGGACAATTATAATTGTCCCAATATTTGGAACTAGAACTATCAAAAAAAAGGGCCACGGGTTACCCCCCCCCTCCCACGGGTTACCAAAAGGGAAATGCCCAATTTTTTATTCATGTCTATCTGGGACCCTTAAATAAAACTTTAATTCATAAAATATCTTGATAAATAGCAAACGTGGCTTCATCCAATCGTGTTGGGGTTCTTTTTGAAAAGGGAGGTGTATGAAAGGGGAAAAAAAAAAGAGAGGGGGCCAGAAAGAGGGGGAAAAAGGGAAAAAGGGGGGGAAGCGGGAGAGTCCCTGGTCCGGTTTGGAGGGGGGGCCCGGGGGGCCCCCCTGGGGGTAAAAATGGGGAGCGAAGGGGGGGAAAAGACAATTGGGACGGAATAAACTATGGGGGCTTTTCTCGCGTTATTTGGATCGCTACATGGTTATGCTTGTCTACCACAGAGATAACTCTCTCTACTCTTTACGCGATCACCATAACTTGTAATTTCATTGCTTAGTTTCCAATACTGCAGGGTTGTACTGATATGTCGACCCGATCTGAGCGTACTCTGTCAAAACGGGCGCCACCATACAGTGCACTATGGCAAATCCTGCAAAGTAGGAGTAACTTTTCTACCAACACTCAACCACTAACCATCTGCAGCAATCCTTATACTTTATAGGAATAATCACTTTCACTTCTCTGTGGCCATCTCTGTGGCCCTGTCTCTCTCTCTTTCTGCCTATCAGTCTCGCTCACTGACTGCCTCCTCCTCTCTTTCACCCTCTCTGTCTCGCTGTCTTAGTGTCTTTCTCGCCCTTGACCTTTTTCACTCACTCATGGCAGCTCAATTCTCTTTTTCTGTGTTCTCTTACTACCTGTTGCGTGACCAGAGAGAAAATGAGAGACTCTCTACAATCTTATCTTTCTCCCTAGCTTACTTTCATTTCTGTCACACTTGTCAAAGATTGCTCGCCAAGCTTTGCCAATAATAAAATCTATACAATTTGATTGGCAGTAGATTCGATCGCTGAGTGTTCAGGGTTTAATCCCCTCTTATCTTATACAGTATCCACTGTGTATAAGAATTATAGATTTATAGTTCTCCATCCCACCATATCTCGGGATTATCATTATCTGACTATATAATGCGACAAGGGGGCCCAAACCTGATCCACTGCAACGACCGACCTGAAATCGTCGTCACGGATAAAATCACATCCCAAAATATTGCTAAGTAACTCTCTTGATCTTTTTCTCGCTTTTTCTAGAGATATATGGGATCACATTGTATCCAAGTCTCTCACTCTCTCTCGGCCCGGTTCAAATATTGATATGATTGATATCATCAGTTATTCCCCTCCCCCTCTCTACATTATGCATATATCATTTGACCACTATCATCACTCTATTGTCAATTGTGTGTGTGTGTGTGTGTCTGTGTGAGAGGGTTACCCTGTGATGAAGATTAAGCCGACTGTAATGAAGAAAACTCATTTTATTTATTGGTACTCAAGATATATTGACCCCCTCTTTCCTTTTCTCTCTCCCTTTCTGACTATCTATGTCTCAGACCTCGGTCTCTCCCTCTATCTCGCTCTATCTCTCTCTATCTCTCTCTCTCTCCTTCCCTCTCTGACTTGAAAATGGATTGAGATGGTGACCCTGGCGTATATTCTCCAGTATAACTTTGAATGCATTTACTTTTGATTGTAAAATTAAAACATAAGTTCAATCTCTCTCTCTCTCTCCCCTCTCTCTGACTTTCCCTGTTCCCTCTCTCTCTCCTCTCTCTGACGTTCCCTGTTCCCTCTCTCATTCTCTCATTTCTTGAAAATGGATTGAGATCCCTGGCGTGTATTCTGCAGTATAACTTTGAATGCATTTACTTTTGATTGTAAAATTAAAACACAATTGTTCATTCTATTTCCTCTCACTTATACAGCTATGAAACATCTAATAGATGCAGGGAAATCCGGATCAACCTCTGGTGACTCTACCCCCTCTCCCTGGATTTGTTGTGATTTGTCACCCCTTACTCAACAACCCTGGAAATTGTTTGTCGTGGTTGCGGTGCTGGTACTACCAGTGGTAGTGGTGTCATATATTGTACTGACCCACTGAGATTTTTAAAGGGAAAGAGTGAGGGACTGAGAGATGTGATGAGTTCGGTATGCTACATACTATCTTTTCATCAAAGACTAATGAATGAGCTATATCAATTATACAGATTGGTTCCTATAATATGAGTCCAATTGTATTCTCTTTTATACGGGGAGGGAAATGAGTGATATATTGAGAGAAAGATAGAGGATGAGAATAAAGAGAAATATTGAGTGACTGACGAAAATCTGGAGAAAGAGAGCTAGTGGCTGAATATGAAGGGAGCCGTTTAGAAAATATCAGATAAAGGACCCGAATTAGAAACTTTGTAGATCTAGTTCATGAAAATGTCAGCCCGTCGCCTCAGACATATTTTATAATGTCAAATTATCTTTCTTTCATGCTCACGAGGTAAAGAAACTTAAATCTGTCCATATTTTTGAGTTATGTTAAGCATAAATATGTCTGCGTCTTTTCAGTTAAATATTCTTTACTTTGAAAGCTTTTCCTTCGGATATTCATTCATGGTTGCTCAACAAGTCATGGTGGGTTCTTTCCCTGCTAAAATTCATAATATGACTCTAAACATGCAGCTTGATCCTCCATTTGCGTCAGAGACAAAGTTCTTTTTGTACATCTGTTTTTCTGTTTTTCTGTCTGTCTGTCTGTCTGTCTGTCTGTCTGTCTGGTTGTCTGTCTGTCTGTCTGTCTGTCTATATTATCTCTATTTAAACCCTAACCTATATTATCTCTATTTAAACCCTAACCTGTTGTAGCTGTCATGGAGCCGCTGTTAGGAGGGAACTACACAGGCGCAACCATCCACCAGATTTTTGAGGGACAGTTGATGGTTCGAATACCGGCCGCTGTCGTCATCTCCCTCATCCTGATTGAAGGTAAATTATCGTTAATTAATATCATCATTGAATAGTCGGACTATTTTAAAAACTCAATGTCTATCTTATAGATCTCTTTGAAGCCACCAGCCCAGTTTATTAACTGTTAACACTATTCTCGACCCTCGGCATCTCTCACCACACCTGCACCCCGAGTTAGAATGTAACATTGCAACTAACACCCTTATCCCGCAGGAATTCTAGGTAACGGATTTGTAATCCACGCCACCTTCAAAGCCCGGGTTTTCAAAGTGGACCGGAGTACAGTTGTGTTTATCCGACATTTAGCCATCTCAGATGTGCTCTACATCGTCCTCAATGTCCCTCCCTTCCTGGCCTACCTGCTCTCCCTCCCTAGCGAGGCGAACACGGCCATCCTACAGCGGGCCTGTCACATTATGGGCAACATACACGGTGCAATGGTCCACTGCAACGTGGCCTTCATCCTAGCCATATCCATTAACCGGTTCCTGAGGTGCCTGAAACCCATGCAGCTTTCCGTGATGAACCCGACCCAGGCAGCGTGGTGTCTAACTGGTTTCTGGTGTCTTGCCATCACCCCCTCACTGGTTAAAGTGGCCCTCCAAATTGGGGATATTCTCCCCATGTACACCTTTAACTCAACCCTCCTCCGATGTGAGATGCCAGATGCAAACAGGGCCTGGGAGACTTACCACACCATCACCGCATCCACGGCCTTCTCCCTCATCCTATTGTGCAACATTGGCCTTCTTCTCCTGACCCTCTCACGTAACTCTCAAATGTTAACAAAGAGAATGCGGAAGGTTAAACTCCAATCATTCCTGATAACCGGAGGGTTAACGACAATATTCTTGTTGTCATGGTTACCCCTCATCACGGAGAATCTTATGGATTGGATGGGAGCGGTGGTACCCGATGCACTTCGTTATCTCAGCCCACCTGTACATTGTCAATACCTTTAGTAACCCCATTCTGTATGTGTTTATCAGTGCGGGGTACTACCAGTTCCTGCAGTTCAAGTTAAAGTTGCTGAAGATCAAGCTGGAGGAGAGAGTGGAGGACATACCCGTTATGATGAGGGACCTTAGGGAGAGATGGTGACATGTCACTGCATGGTGTTCCTATGGTGATAATTGACAATATATTTGGTCAGAGACATAATTCGTACCCTGTTCGTCAAACTCTTGCAGTGATAAACCCAGTAGACAATCGATGGTTATGGAGGATCTCCCTTGGAGACACCATGAAATCATGGTTCATGGATTCCAGACGATATTTCGGAATATTCGATGTGATACAGATACTCCCTTATCAGTAGATATCTGTTTTGTATGACCTTTATTTACGTCGTGACATTTGGTCATAGTGGTCCTACGTAACAATGATCTAGCAATGACTAGATGAGCACATGTGAACAATATAATATCTCGATGATCACGGCAGAGTTTTATATCGATGATTATTGATCAGTACCACTAGCGGCGCCATGTGTAGGGCTGGTATCACCACATGTCATATATCTCGAAGCGTTTAAAAACGTCAACCATGCTCGCCATATACAGTTGCACGTGATCGACGCGAGCATAGTCAGAGAGAGAGAGAGACGAGAGGAAGAGGAGAGAGAGGACTGAGAGGAGAGAGAGGATGAGAGAGAAGAGAGAGAGAGAGAGAGGAGAGAGAGAGGTCAGATGAGAGGGAGAGAAGAGAGAGAGAGAGAGAGAAGACGAGACGAGAGACGAGAGAGAGAGAGAGAGATGAGATGTGGAGGAGAGAGAGGAGATGAGAAGAGAGAGAGAGAGAGAGAGAGAGAGAGAGAAATCAGTCAGAATGGTCTCCGTCTAGACAACAAGACTGCAACTGTCAGTGCCTGACAGCATCACCCTTGATACTGATAGAGCTGTGATGGGTGATTTTTTGAGAACATTTTTTACTAAAATTAGAATATGTTAGGATTGGCTTGCAGTAACGGAGTTACTACAAGTGCTGGGACTAGCAGTCATAAAGTTCAATTCTAGAACCTCTATGCGATGCCCCTCTATTAATAGAGGGGCATGGCATGCAGGGGTCCCGGTCATTGGCAGTCAGGATCATCTTTGATGATTCGATATGATACCCACTGGGTGTCATATCGAATCATTATTACCCAGCCACAGCTCTGGTGAATTTAGGGGTTTGTTTTTAGGATAATTGATGTAACTGTTACGCTGTCAGTGTTTATTTAATCATTCCATACACAAGTGATCTGCGTTTTCAAGGGGCCGTTTGGGGGTGGCCAATGGATAGTTGAAGAATGAATTCAAAATCATGGGCAGCAGATCTATTCCGCAGAACCACACCAACATCATGATAATATTACCTCAAGTAGAGAGATCCTCACAGATTCTAATATCAGCGCCATCTCCGATCCAAGTCTAGATCCACATTTGTAGATAAACGAATCCACATACACCTGCTAGTCGCTACTCTCTCGTATAATATCTAAAAGGGGGAGAGATGATGAGAAAGAGACGTTATATGGTTTACTACGTGGGCTTCCCTGCCATAAACAGTATAGCGATCAGTTGAGTGGTATCGATACTACTATGTGTATTATGTGAGTGGGAGAGAGAGAGAGAGAGAGAGAGAGGACCTTGGAGATCTGAGAGAGAGAGAGAGAGAGAGAGAGAGAGAGAGAAGAGAGAGAGACTGTGAGGGTAATTTGGTGACTGAGTGGTAAGGATGAGTTAGTAAATCATATATTCATGATGATATATAATAATATCATTGATATTGACGGTCGACGGAGTGAATTGAACTTGAAGCTGAAGGTAAAACGAATCTCAACTCACCATGATCTGATGTGGAAGCCACAACTTCTTGACAGAGATCAGAAGCCAGAATTAATGTCTCATAGTTTCTCTCCCACTACCAGCGTCACAAAAGCGTATTGCTACTTTTGGATCCGCACAGGAATCCACTCAACTACTAACTAGAATCCTGGGAGAATCCCTATAACAGCTGTAAATATTTCTGTAAATATTATAAGTTATTGACACTATATTATGTTGTCACTGAACATGAAAATATAATACTAATAGTAGTTGTGGAACGTTTTGTATTGTTTCATGACCCGATGCCGAGATTTGAGGAACACCAGAACTATAACTCTAATGTTTCTCAGATCTCTGAGACCATGGCTGATTTAGAAACGGCCTGGGACAAAAAGAACTGGAATACAAATTGTTCCACAACCACTATGATGGGGTCACCACGTGGGTAAAAACATGATTTTGGGGGGTTTTTACTGTGAAAATTTAAATAATAATATATCAACAAAAACACATTCAACGGTTATATATTTTGTGATAGGGCTGCTGCTCAGGGTGAACATTCCTGAACAATGACGGTAACCATGGTAACCATGGTAACCATGGCAACCATGAAGATCAATGTAGGTGGTGCAGACTCTGTAAAAATATAGATCTCCAGCTCTGTCTGGCGGTGCCCAGTGCGTTCAGATCGGCTCGGCGCCGCCAGCTCCAGTATCACTAATATGTAAAATATTTTATTAAGAAACGTCAGGCCACGCTGCTGATGGACTGCAATGAATGAATCTCCCAGCTGGTATGACACACATATCGCTATATTAATAATCTCTGTATCAAAATAAAAGCACTGACTCATGTTTCCATCTCTGAGATTCTAACTAATCATCTCTCTCTCACACACTCTTTATCTATCTCGTTCTCTCTCTATCTATCTCTCTAATGGTCTCTCTAACATCTCACACATTTAACCGGCTATCCGCGGTACTATCACAAATAGAAGCGAACTGATCCGCAAGGTCCCTAAATCCCTTCTCATTCAGAGAATCACAAACCTCCTCACTGAACCGTGTGGCGTAGTTGAACATTTCGAATATGGCTGAGGATCGTTTTAGTTTGGTGGGGGCCCGGTGCCGGGAGAAGGCGCTCTCCACATCAGCCTCGGTGACAGGACGACAGCTCTGGACCTCCCCATAGAACTCTCTGACGTGCTGTTTGTAGACAGGGATCTCCTTGCAGTAGAGGAGACGAGACGATTGGGAGGTCTTGTCAATCGTCATGTCCTCGTAGAGGGTCGCATCTGGAGGAGGAGGTAGGTGATGGTGGGAGATGAGAGCGGAGAGCATGAGAGAGAGAGAGGATAGAGAGAGACACCGAGAAGAGAGAAGAGAGTGGAGAGAAAGAGAGAGAGGAGAGAGAGAGGAGGAGAGAGAGAGAGAGAGACGAGCGGGGGGAGAGGAGAAAGAGAAAGAAGCAAAGAGCGAGAGAGAGAGAGAATGAGAGAGAGGAGACGAGAAGACTGAGGAGAGAAGAGCAGAGATGAGAGAGAGAGAGGATAGAGAAAAAGAGAGATGACTCACCTATGAATGTCTGGGCTATAACAGACAGGCAACTATCGATGTTATTATTCTTCCTCACATCGAACACCACGTCAGGACTTTTGATGATACTGATCCAGAATCGTAACGGGAGGGCATTATTCTTCCACGTGTGGACAGTTTCCGGGTCGAGAATTTGATGTTTCGCTGCTTCCGAGTCCAGGAAGTCCATGATGAATTTAACACAGGGTGGTAGGGTCGTGATCCCTTCATTGGGAGTAAATATCACATTGAATAGATCATCCACAAACTTTTGGAGGGGGATTTTGGTGGCAGAGAGGCGTGTCAGGAAGACCTCTGGTACAGTCATACCCTTCCCTCCTTCAGCCTCGTTGTCTACGTCCCGTTCCAGATGCCAAACCCGGCCATTCTCAATCTCCCGGAGTAGTGAGTTACAACTGCATGGGGAGAGGGAGGGTTATAAATCGACATGTTGGGGAGAGGGAGGGTTATTAATATCAACTGTTGGGGGAGAGGGAGGGTTATAAACCAACTACAGAGGGAGGGTTATTAACCAACTACAGGGGAGAGGGAGGGTTATTAACCAAATGCAGAGGGGAGAGGGAGGGTTATTAACCAACTACAGAGGGAGAGGGAGGGTTATAAACCAACTACAGAGGGAGAGGGAGGGTTATTAACCAACTACAGAGGGAGAGGGAGGGTTATTAACCAACTACAGAGGGAGAGGGAGGGTTATTAACCAACTACAGAGGGAGAGGGAGAGTTATTAACCAACTACAGAGGGAGAGGGAGGGTTATTAACCAACTACAGAGGGAGAGGGAGGGTTATTAACCAACTACAGAGGGAGAGGGAGGGTTATTAACCAACTACAGAGGGAGAGGGAGAGTTATTAACCAACTACAGAGGGAGAGGGAGGGTTATTAACCAACTACAGAGGGAGAGGAGTTATTAACCAAAAACTACGAGGGAAGGGAAGGGAGGGTATTAAAAACCAACTACAGAGGGAGAAGAGGGAGGGGTTATTAACCAACTACAGAGGGGAGAGGGAGGGTTATTAACCAACTACATGGGGGAGAGGGAGGGTTATTACCAACTACAGAGGAGAGGGAGGGTTATTAACCAACTACAGAGGGGAGAGGGAGGGTTATTAACCAAATGCAGAGGGGAGAGGGAGGGTTATTAATATCAACTGCAGGGGGAGAGGAGGGAGGGTTATTAACCAACTATAGGGGAGAGGGAGGGTTATTAACCAAATACAGAGGGAGAGGGAGGGTTATTGACCAACTACAGAGGGAGAGGGAGAGGGAGGGTTATTAACCAACTACAGAGGGAGAGGGAGGGTTATTAACCAACTACAGAGGGAGAGGGAGGGTTATTAACCAACTACAGAGGGAGAGGGAGGGTTATTAACCAACTACAGAGGGAGAGGGAGGGTTATTAACCAACTACAGAGGGGAGAGGGAGGGTTATTAACCAACTACATGGGGGAGAGGGAGGGTTATTAACCAACTACAGAGGGAGAGGGAGGGTTATTAACCAACTACAGAGGGAGAGGGAGGGTTATTAACCAAATGCAGAGGGGAGAGGGAGGGTTATTAATATCAACTGCAGGGGGAGAGGAGGGAGGGTTATTAACCAACTATAGGGGAGAGGGAGGGTTATTAACCAAATACAGAGGGAGAGGGAGGGTTATTAACCAACTACAGAGGGAGAGGGAGAGGGAGGGTTATTAACCAACTACAGAGGGAGAGGGAGGGTTATTAACCAACTACAGAGGGAGAGGGAGGGTTATTAACCAACTACAGAGGGAGAGGGAGGGTTATTAACCAACTACATGGGGGAGAGGGAGGGTTATTAACCAACTACAGAGGGAGAGGGAGGGTTATTAACCAACTACAGAGGGAGAGGGAGAGTTATTAACCAAATGCAGAGGGAGAGGGTCGAGGGAGGGTTATTAACCAAATGCAGGGGGAGAGGGATGGTTATTTACCAACTGCAGAGGGAGAGGGAGGGTTATTTACCAACTGCAGAGGGAGAGGGAGAGTTATTAACCAACTATAGGGGAGAGGGAGGGTTATTAACCAACTACAGGGGGAGAGGGAGGGTTATTAACCAACTACAGAGGGAGATGGAGAGTTATTAAAGTGCGTTTCAAACGACTTGACCTGAGATTCCTGGAAATTCAGGATTTCCCCTTTGTAAATACACGCGCAATGCGCCAAATTCCAAGAATTACGGGTCAAGTCGCTTGAAACGGACTTTAGTACTAAGTGGAGCGGCTCGATTTAGTTCAATAATGGGATATGCATCCCCGGCGGTATCACAATACAATACAAGGGGTTGTGAGTTTTATTCTAACATGTTTAATGCATTATCCCTGCATTATGGGCCATAGAGAGATAGAGAATCTCTGTGGTAAGTCCCAGTCCACCCTCCATTTGATCTCATGTTTTACGTAACACACCATGCAACGGCTTGCCCACCCACGTTGAAATTAATTGGGGAAGTGGTTCAGATTAAATGGGATAACACCTTCCCACTAATAGTAATCAAGGAATGTTTTTAGCATCAGAAGTTCTTAGTCTCACACGGGGAAGTTGCGGGGGAAAGGAATCTGAATATTTTACCTTGGAGCTCCTCCACTCTGAGACATGAAGGGAGGCGGTGATTGCCGGGGGATACACTCAAATACAGCCTGATTTTCTACATTCAATGTTCCCAATGTCTCTAACTGCTTCCATCCGTCCTGGAGGAAAGGGGAGATGTTAGTGATGCGATATATCACCTCCCGGCCTAACCAAGTATAACTTCGGAGTTCCCGAAGTGGAACAAGGTAAATTTGTTTCTTTGAGTGTCTTGAATTTGTTTTTGCCTGGAACAAGGTAAAGTTTTGCCTTTGAATGAGATTTAAAACATATAATTCCGTCATAAAGACCTTCATTTTTTGGTAATGAGCTGTCTGAGTTGATATAATGAGCTGGTCAAGATGAAATGAAGACCGGGGGGGGGGGGGGGGGGCCGCGTATTAAAATGTCCTTTAATGTCCCTCGATTTTTGGGACATTAAATTGTCCGTGTTTATTTAGGACATTAAAAGACATTAAAGGACATTATAAGACATTAAAAGACATTAAATTATAACTTCCAAAAACCATTCCAAAATGTGTTACCAAACATGTTTACCACCAATGTGCTACTAAAGGTCCCATCTTTCGATTCCAATGAATGTCAAAAATGTTCACTGGTGATTAGGCTTGCTTTTGCGTGGGGCGTGGGTGCGGTACCTTTTTTACATACATGCATATTTCTAGCCTAGACGATATCTCAAAATCATCTCATGAAACGAGTAGAAAAGACACCTAACAGCCCCGAACAGCCCCGATTTTGATGAAACTTGGTCAGAATAGTGTTTGGTGTCAAAAAAAATTTAGTGCTCAACTCCTAAATTTACGTTTTTTAGGTTTTTTGGTTTTTATGGGTTTCAGGAACGTCCTAGAACAAAATGAATAGAACCATCTTTCTCAGCGTGAAATTCTGTATCGATTTTAGTGGCTATAAACCTTTCTATGACGTAGAGTTATTCCAAACGGGTACATGTTATAGGGGCGGGTACATGTTTTAGGCTAACGGGCGAACCTCTTGTCAGAACACCATGTTATAGGTACTTAATCGACGTGTATTGGTGAGGAAATCATTTTAGTGAAAACCATTTTGATCTGCGATATCTGTGTAACGAATAAAACCTAAAAAACCTTACCACATGAAGCATACCCGTTTGGTTTTTTGGGATAACTTCTGAACCTTACGACTACGTCATAGAAAGGTTTATAGCCACTATGATCGATGCAGAATTTCACGCCGAGAAAGATGATTCTATTTATTTTGTTCTAGGACGTTCCTGAAACCCATAAAAGCCAAAAAACCTAAAAAACCTAAAAAACCTAAATTTAGGATTTGAGCACTCAAAAAAGTTTTGACTTCTACAGCTCGTCCCCCGGCCTCATAATTTATGGGCCACCTTGTAATTAGACATTAAAGACCATTCTGACTGAGTTTCATCAAAATCGGGGCTATTTTCACTTTAAAACCTTGACATTTAGTCCAAAACTTCAAACTTTCCGGGGTTCGCTTAGAGGTACAGGGCCACCCTAAAATGAGGCTTAATCACCCCCAACATCTATGGTACTAGCGCACCCATTGGGTGCGCCTCAAGTAAGGGTTTTTTGATAACCCACCCGGCTTCGCCGAGTGGTTCTTTTCGCCACTTTTAACGTCAATAACACGGTTGCCTTAAAAGGCATTCGAAAATATTAATAAACTTCCGCTGGAAGTTCCAAAACTGTGAGTAACAGCTTTACAGCTTTGGGCACATAGAGTGTTTTATGAAGGAGCAGTCTGTCTCCTAACAACGCACTGAACGAACGGCCACCACTTCGACGTTCATCTCCAAATTATAATAGAGACTAGCGCACCCATTGGGTGCGCCTCAAGTAAGGGCTTTTTGATAACCCACCCGGCTTCGCCGGGCGGTTCTTTTCGTCCCTTTCAACTTCAACACACGTCACACCGGTTGCCATGACAACTGAGTTGGTAACTATGGAGACTGGCATGTTCAAAGTTATTCGAAAATATTAACAAACTTCCACTGAAGTTCCAAAAGTGTAAACAACAGCTTTACAGCTTTGGTCACTTAAAGTGTTTTATGAAGGAGCACTGTCGCTTAGATACCGCTGAACGAACGACTTCGACTTCGACGCGACATCTCCAAATTATAATAGAGATTGGTTGGAATCGATAGAGGGGACATTAAAAGTAAATATTAAGTGGTTGAAAACACCATTTTAGTTTAATAATAGCTGAAAATTCATGTTTTAATTAAATGTCCTTTAAGGGTACACCTGGCGTTTTTCATCATCGAGTGCCCAACCAAATGACTTCACCAGGGTTTAGGTCATACAAAATGGACCTCAAATATGCAATTTTAGCCCTAAAGTCGAATTCATATTTTTGCTACAGCCTATTTTCAAAGTGGCGTTTTTTCAATTTTTGTTGGAATTTTTAACCTCAGGACCACTTTTTTTGAGATAGAAACATTAAATTCTTGGAATTTGAAGAGAATATAAAGGTGAATAAGCCCAAAGAAGGATTTTTGAAATGGAGCTTATTTCTGGCCATGAGAAGGGTTTACTTTTTTGCTTCTTTGACACGCTGGCTGAGAATGTTCCCATGCTTCATTAGAGATGAAAATCTGGAAATAGTTGCTCGAAACCCCAGTGGCAGAAAGATGAGTATTTGAGTATTTTATACTGATGCACTTGTGATGAAGAAAGAAAGAAATGATGCATCATGATGCACATCGAGGTTGCACTTGATCAACCAAAATTTTTAGAAAATATCAACAGAAGCTCTAAAAAATAGTCCAGGGGCATGTTTAGTGGTAGCTTTTTTGTCAAAATCGTTTTAAGTTTGTGTTTTGTCAAAAAGATGCACCGTACATTTAGATACGGCAAAATACTCGAGTATTGACGCGTATGCAAATGCATCAGTGCATCTTTTTCTTAAAGATCGTTTTTTCTTAAATTTAATGTTTCATACAGGCTAAATATGGATCATAGACCACGTTTATGACTGTTTAAGACTATATCTGAAATAAAAATACCCCAAAATGACCCACAGACCCACTGCCGTCGCGTTGGGTTGCAAAATTGTGGCCTTCGGCCACAACTGAAAGATGCACTTTGAGGTTGCTAAATTTGAATACTGATGCACCACTCATCTTTCCGCCACTGGGCTCAAAACGATTATCTATGTGGCCCAAAAATTTTGGAACTTTCCCGCGAAAGATGTGGTGTACAGAGCTTGTTTTGTGAAACCCGTCTTTTTGAAAAAGAGAGGAATTCCCTGTATCTCCAAAACGGATGATCGTAGAGACCTGGGACCAAGCTTAATCGATTCAGAAGGTCCGATTTTGGGGGGGTCTTCAAAGAGACATTTTGCTCCTACTCCAACCGTTTTTGCTGTAATTGCGAAAAAGGTATCAGCAAGTAAGGGGGAAATCAGCCCGAAGCAGGCTACTGGAATAGAGTTGTTCCCCCTTTTCATAGAATTGGTTTTTTGCAATTACAGCAAAAACGGTTGGAGTAGGAGCAAAATGTCTCTCAGAAGACCCCCCCACAATCGGACCTTCTGAATCGATTAAGCTTGGTCCCAGGTCTCTACGATCATCCGTTTTGGAGATACAGGGAATTCCTCTCTTTTTCAAAAAGACGGGTTTCACAAAACAAGCTCTGTACACCACATCTTTCGCGGGAAAGTTCCAAAATTTTTGGGCCACATAGATAATCGTTTTGAGCAACTATTTCCAGATTTTCATCTCTAATGAAGCATGGGAACATTCTCAGCCAGCGTGTCAAAGAAGCAAAAAAGTAAACCCTTCTCATGGCCAGAAATAAGCTCCATTTCAAAAATCCTTCTTTGGGCTTATTCACCTTTATATTCTCTTCAAATTCCAAGAATTTAATGTTTCTATCTAAAAAAAGTGGTCCTGAGGTTAAAAATTCCAACAAAAATTGAAAAAAACGCCACTTTGAAAATAGGCTGTAGCAAAAATATGAATTCGACTTTAGGGCTAAAATTGCATATTTGAGGTCCATTTTGTATGACCTAAACCCTGGTGAAGTCATTTGGTTGGGCACTCGATGATGAAAAACGCCAGGTGTACCCTTAATGTCTTATAATGTCTTTTAATGTCCTTTAATGTCCCAGGGACATTAAAGTCAGACGTGTTTATTTAGGACATGGATATTAAATTCACGCGGGCCCCCCCTGAAGACCTCTTTCAATTCCTTCCCCTTCTCTATCTTACTATCTTCCCCTTCTCTATCTTACTATCTTTCTCTCGCCCTCTCCAGATGTGGAGATAGTTTCCTTGTTGGATAGTGATGGGGAAGAAAAGCGAGAGAGGGATGGAAAGGGGAAGGAAGAGGAAGATAGAGAGGGAGAGAGAGAGAGAGATTGATGGAGAGATTGAGAGATATGATGCGAGAGGAGAATAGGGCCAGAGGGAGAGAGAAGAGAGAGAGGAGCAGATGACGGTGTGGGAGAGAGAAGAGAGAGAGAGTAATAATCCAGAGGGAGAACCAGACTGACGAAGGTGTAGAGAGGATTGAAGCAAGGAAGATATCCGCCTATTGGCAACTCTTTGACAGATTATACACAGCTAGCAACCTATGACTTATTTATGCCTGAATCCCCGACCAAAGTATACCCCGTCGCCAATCGACCAGATATTATCTGCTGCAGTCTAGTGATTAATTATCAGGACCGACCGACGGTCGGTTACTAGAAATTAGAACTGGTGGTATAAAGGGATCGGAACTGTTGATGAGAATGAGGGGACGTATCCGGATTTCGTCAGTCCGTCATTACGTCACTGTGGTATGAGAGATATTGCTGAGGAAGATGGAATTCCATTCTCGATAAGGGGTTCCAGCATCTGGAAGCGTATCGCAACTATCTTGGCACTTAGCTGGGATACTGTATCCAGGTAGCAGGGCAACTTGTGAGAAGAAGGAGTGGAGGACTGTTTAACCAATCAGTTACTGGGTAGGAAGAGTTTCCACATATACGCTGCGTCATTGGGGGGAATCATGGTGACAATGGTGACAAATGGTGACAAAGGGATGGGACATGACAAAATTTGAGATGAGTCACCTTTCACCATCTCTGAGATTCCTACAGGGATAATATGATGTTATGGGACATATATATGTTTGGAGTGACACTGGGGACAATCTATACAAGTTTAAGTCGATGGATGTAATTAAGGGGTCACAGGTGGTTAATTGCGTATGTGTGTCGAGGACACACCTTCAACTGACTTCGGGAAGTTTAGCGGTCCCCAACATTAAACGATCCGGAATGGCCTGTTAAAATTAAAGACGATATGGTTTTAAAGAAATTTAAAATTTATCCCCTTTGAAAAACAAAGAAAATTTTGGGGGAAAACGATTTCCCTCAAAAAGAGAAAAAGGTTCCCCAAAAGGAGTAGATGGGGAAAGGTACAATGGGTTTTGAAATCCTAATGGTGAGACCATTGTACATTGTACCTACCTGAAAACCCCCCCGGATTATGTATATTTTTGGAACTTTATGCAATATTTTGCAATGTTATGGATGATTGGTTTTAATTAAGAAGGGCCTCAGAAATATTTGGACACCCATGCTTTTTAAACCTGTAATTGGAAAATAGACCCCGAAACCAAGGGGGGTCCCCAAGGGAAACCAAATTTGGGGGTTTTAAAATAAATGGGGTTTAAAAAAATCCAGGGGGGGGGCCCCCCTTAAAACCCAAAAAGAGGGGGAAAAAGGGGGGGGAAAAAATGGGGGGGTTTTTGGGTTTAAAGGGGAATAAAAACGGGGGGGGGAAGGGAATGGGGGGGCCCAAGGGGGGGGGGGTTGGGGTTTTAAATTGAAAAGGGAAGGGGAAAGGGGGGAAAAGGGGGGGGGAAAAAAGGGGGGGGGGGAAAAGGGGGAAATTAAAAACTTTGGGGTTCGGGGGGGGGGAAAAAGGGGTTTTGGCCCTTTGAAGGGGGAGGGGGGAAAAAAAATCTTGAGAATTTTTTTTGGGGAAAAAACCCCTGGGTTTTAATGGGGAAAAAAGGGGGAAAAAAAAAAAAGGTTTGGGGGAAAATTTTTGGGGGGAAAAACTGAAAAGGGGATAAAAAGAAAAGGGGGACAAGAAAAAGTTTTAAAGTAAAAAAAGGGGATTTAAAATAAAAAAAATCTTTATAAAAAGGGGGGGGTGCCCCCCCGGAAAAAAAAAAAAAAGAAAAAGAGGGAAAAAAAAAAAATTTAAAAATTTTGCAAATCCCAATGCCAAACCCCAAAAGGGAAACCGGGGGTGTGGAGGGGGAGGAAAGGGGGGAGGGGGGAACCCCAAAAGGGGGAGGAGGGAGAAGTTGGAGACCGGGAGAGAGGGGAGAGAAAAGAGAGAGGGAGAGAGGGGGGGAGGGGGGAGAGGAGGGGGGAGAAGAGAGGGGAGGGAGGGGGGGAAGGGGTTGAAGAAAAAGAGGTCCACAAACCTTAAAATAAATTTCCACAACGCTTACCAACCCATACTTACTAGCTCTAAATTTCCCCCAAAAATTTTTTCCTTTTGTTTGGGCCAAATTTTTCCCTTTTGACAATTATTTCCCCCCAGCCAAGTTAGGAATTTATTGCAAACCCCCCCCGAAAAAGAAAACCAATCAAAAATCGTTTAGGTACTGGTGTTTTTAGCCAAAAAAAGGGGGAAAGTATTCCTTTTTCCCCCCTTTCAAAATTATTCCTTTTTTGGCTTCACTGTTGGGGGTTTGGGAACCCCCATTCCCCCCCCCCCCCCCGAAACCCCCGTTTTGGGGGGGTTTTCCCAAACTAACGTTTTTGTTTAGGTCAATTCTTGCCTTTACGGGGTACTGATACAGGTACCCGGGACACCTGAAGAAAAGGAGTGGAGGACTCGTTTTAAACCAATCAGTTACTGGGTAGGGAATGAGTTTCCACAATCATTACGCATGCGCTCATTGGGGGGGTAATCATGGTGACAAATGGTGACAAATGGTGACAAATGGTGATGGTGACATGACCAAAATTTTGAGATGAGTCACCATTTGTCACCATTCTCTCTGGAGCTTCCTACAGGCATAATATGATGTTATGGGACATAATATGATGTTATGGGACACTGGGGGACACTTCTACCAAGTTTCAAGTCGATTGGATGTAATTAAGGGGTCACAGGTGGTTAATTGCGCTTTTATGTGTTGTGCGAGGGAGGCACACCCTCAACGTGACTTTCGGGAAGTTTTAGCGGTCCAAAACACTACTAGCCGATCCGGAATGGCCATGTTAACAACTTATGAACAGATATATCGGTCTAAAGAAATTAAAAATTTTTATCAAATTTCTTTAAAAATCTTAAAGAAATTCTGCCGAAATCCGCATATTTCGTCAAAAAATGGAGACAAATGGTGACAAATGGAGATAGATGGTGACAAATGGTGACAAATGGTGATGGTGACATACCCTAAATGGTCAGATGAGTCACCATTTGTCACCATTTGTCACCATTTGTCACCATGATAACCCCCCCCCCGCTCATTATGTAATGATTTTGAAATCTTTATGCAATGATTATGCAATGATTATGCAATGATTATGCAATGATCATGTAATGATTATGCGATCATCATGAAATCATTATGCGATCATCATGAAATCATTATGCAATCATCATGTAAATATGATGCAGTATAGTACCTGGCACGAAGAGAGGGGTTTGTAAGGGGTATCCTTTAGATAAGGATCCTCCTCCAGATACACCATGATATTGAGTTTAGTAAAATCAGTTATCCTACTGAGCATGTTCTTCTCGTGTAGGGCATACCGTGCATTTCCCGTTATGTAGTCAACTGGCCCTTTCTCAATCTGAGGAAGGGAGGGTGTGTAACAGGTTGTAACGGGTTGGGGACATCTTGTTGCTAATTTAAGTAGGGTATATAATGTTCAATATCGGATTGGGTTCCTGGATCTTGTTCTAAGTACTATGATGATTGATGGTTCCCTCTTGTAGTTTGGGTAGAGGTCGGGTTTAGTTGCTTGATTGAGATTTATTGGTTTGGAAAAAGATGGATGCAAAGTGGGTTTTTTACCTGTTGTTTGATGGCTCGGTATAAAACATAGAGAGGCTGGCCAGCTGATTCCATTAGGAACGGGTGCAGGTTAAAAGTAAGCCAGTTACTCAGGAATTTCTCGGTAATGTGTTCAGACCGCCGGAGAAGTAGCTTAATCCTTCTGTCACTATTCACCGTACTGCAGGGAGAGAGGGAAATAATCAGAGAACTCTAATTTAGAGAACTATAATTAGTTGTTTAATTCACTGATCACTCTCTCTCAACCACCTCAGCGGTTATATAGAGATTAAAATACGGATAAGAACTTAACGACTAGTTAGTGGGTTAAGATATATGTTTGAGTTGTGCAGCATCTTTAGCTACAACAGTTTATAATATCAAGAAACGGGTGGATACCATCAAAAGTATCAAAAGTAAGTATGTGCGATGCTAAAACATTATAGTTCGGTTCCATAGAAAGAGGGACATAACTGCAGTCCCAATGCCCACCTTCTGTAAGGAAACAGTGTTTCGGAGTACTGGACACATACATGAAGTCCCGTTACTTACTCCGTGATTAGTTTTGATAGCAGTTGTTTGAGAATGTTAGTAGTATACGCCATATCATCCATAAGAGATACCATCATGAGAGCAGCAATGTTGCTTTTATCTCGCTTTGTAACCTGGGATATATGAACATTTAGTGGGATATATGAACATTTAGTGGAGTGGGGGTATAAGGAGTTAGTATCAGTATACAGTATACACACACACATACATACACTCAAGTCTGTTAGGCCAATGTAATGCTCTGAAAGGCTCAAGTTGAGCTGCTCAACTGCCTACAAGTTCATTAGTTCCTACCTGTCGTTGCCTGTCAAGGGTTTCCACCAGAGTCAGCAGGAAGTTTTCCTGTCGCATCAGTCGGTCAAATATGCCCAGAGCAGATTCCATCGTTGCCATCTCGGCAGGATCACTCAGAACCGGGTAGTCTTCTTGGGCTAAAGGGGGAGGGATGTGGGTAGTTGTTTTGGGCTGGGAGAGGGGGGAGGTTAGTCTTCTTGGGCTAAAGGGGGAGGAGGTGTGAGGGTAGTCTTTTTGGGTTGGGAGAGACATAGGGGTGAGGGTTGAGGGTAGTCTAAAGTCTTTTTGTGCCGGGGGTTAAATATACAGTAATACGAACGGGATCATTCTGTTGAACTTCATCTTGACAAGCTATAGATCTAGAGAATATTCAGAAGAGAAAGAATTTGTTTGTCCTCGAATCAACGAATTCAGAATAGCTTGACAGCTACACAGAGATTAAAATCCAGAAATAACTTGGACACATGAGGGGAGCGAGAATACTCTCTGATGTTCTACCAGTCTGGTTATTTACATCTAATTCTTCCATCGCGTTCTATGAAACTCTTTTAAAAGAATCGTTCAAACATTAGCACACGTAGTAGTATATTCACAGGGTACCTGCTTTTTTAATTTTCATACAAATTTCTGTAAAAGGACTAATCTCCCCTGAATGTATGAAATGCAAAGGTGTAATGGGAGACGAAAGAGCACCCATTAAAAGAGTAGTTCCATAGAAAGTTGTGACGGAAAGAGTAATTGTGAATTTAGAGAATCAGACTAGAAAACATTTACGTTTTAGTCTGGAGGTGCATGCAATTAACCGAACAACTCCAAATGGCAAATGTGAATAGCCTTTCCTGGATCCCTGCCTCTGTTACCTGGAAAGAGACCCCCCCCACCATACCTTGGTTACCCCCCCCCCCATACCTTGGTTACCCCCCCTCCCCCCACTATTATACCTCCCCTTTTGAAATACACACCTGGGAAAAGAACCTTCAGGGCGTACTCATCGAATGAGTGATAAGGGATAGTAGCGGGAGAGAAATCACTGTTTAGATCAGCCAGATCAGTCTGTAGCTCAGTAAAGACCTGTTTACACTCTTCAGCAAGTCGCATCTCGATCCTCTCCATCTCCTGGCATCATGGATATCAGGGATTAGTTTTTACTGGTATACTGGTACTATATCATATGGGATAAGAGTTTTAATATCCCGTTTATTTCACTAGTTGGGGCTGGGGTTGGTTCTTTTTGTTGCTGATTTTAAAATGTAACGCATAAATGAACCGAATTCTCGATCTCTTCAGACGAGACAAGCATAGTTCTTATCTCTATCTGACATCTCTCTCCCAACCCAGCTTAGACAACTAGTAAGCTGTTAAGATGGGGTAGTATAGATAATGCAAATGCACCTCACCCTTCTCTCTTTTTCTCTCTCTCTCTCTCTCTCTCTCTCTCTCTCTCTCTCTCTCTCTCTCTCTCTCTCTCTCTATCTCTCTATCCCTCTCTTTCTCTCTTTCTCTCTTTCTCTCTCTCTATCCTTTTCTCTCTCTCCCCTAAATATTCCCAACAAATACATATAAATCTCCAACCTGTAGCATGTAGTGCTTAAACTGTTTCTTCTGCTGCAGTCTCCGTTTGTGCAGGAGACACACTGCCATCAGTAGTAAGATAACCACCAAACCTGCCGCCGCACAAGCTGCAACGATCCCAATTATATTCTTCTCCAGGGGCACTTCTTGAACGAATGTCGCGGTTATGGGCGCAGAGACGAAACTACCCAGTCGAACCTAATGGAAGGGGTATCTGGTTAAAGAAAGCGACCCAGACGAGCCTAATTGGGGTATGTATGACGTGAAAGTGGTTTAGGGAGAAGGAAGATAATTATTAGCTAGTCAAAGAGTTTTAATGAGTCTGAATGAGAGAGGGGCTAAGGATTGGAGTCTCATTTGGTATGAGCAGAAGGAAAAAGAGAAAGGACTCCCTAGCAGTATAATTTACACCCCCGGTATCTAATGCCTTTCAACTGACCTTTGACAATATTATCAGAAAGAAAATAACCCAAAATAATTCTAAAATACATACGGTAATGTTGATTGTCTGCTCGATGAACTCTACATTCTCGTTTGATCCCTCGTCCGCCTGCCGTCTTCTCCTTCTCCTTAACAGTCCATCAGTACCCTACAGAAATGGGTATTACAAATAATAACTTGGCTTCTCCCTGCCCCCTGAAACTTGAAAGGTTCGCCCCTGCTACCAAGTGACTCACAATCATCAAATGGTTTATTGAACCATCGATCCTCTTCTTCTCTCCTACCCATGAAATTAAAACTCGCAATTACCTGTACATTGTTGCTGGCTAAGAGGTCGGGTACTATACAGGTTATGATCTTATCTGATACCTCCAACTTGTCACACTTTGTACCATTCAGATCAACTGAGATCCCCTTCACTCGATCAAAGAACCGACCCTGTAAATGAGATAATTAATTGGAATAATTATTTGAGATAATGGATAATTAATGCGGGGGGGGGGGGTTAATCTTACAATGAGTAAGTCATTAGGCCTAATTTCAGAGCACCGATAAAACAACGATTTACCTTGCTACCTCTCTCACCGTTATACAGGCCGGTTCTAACATAACAAATACAACTCTGTGTCCATCACTAACCTTAATAACAAGAGAATCACCAGCGGAGACCCTCGTATCCATATCATCCACATTAATTACCGGGTTCGGGTACACCCTCAACTTAGCAAACTGAACCTGACTTTCGCTGTAGTTCTCAAGACGCAGGGTCATGTTCATTAATTGCCCAAAATCGTCGATGTTAGTGCCATCTATACGGGGTGTCACACAAACTATCGATTGTTCCGAGAATGGTGTCATGCACTGTAAAATGAGTGGGATGTCAGTCGATTATAAATCTCGAGGAGAGTGGGGTATCAATTACGGGAAGGGGGAGAGGACTCTAGAATGATAGGGAGCTAGGAAGTAGGAGGGATATTATCAAAAAGGAATTATCTGGTACCTGTGTGATGGTAGATGTTGTGTCTCCATCAGTAAGGTACAGTTGGGCGGAAGTGATGAAGTTGAACCCGATAGAACCCTGGAGTGTGACTGATATGCCGCCCCTATGGAGAAGAAACAACGTGAGGAGTGCTGACGGGTGTACTTTCATCGCGCGCACCACCGCGCGCCATCCACTTACTCTGCAATACTATCGGTAGGGGTAACTTTGTTCACCGTAGGCACATCGATGTAAGTAAAGATACGGCCATTTTCTGTTTTATCTGCTGTATACAGGGCCTGGTCAATTTGAAGTTGTACCGGGCCAGTGATTTGGAGGCCATTTTGGGTACCCACGACCTCCTGAGTCCGGCATGTTATCGTCACACTGTAATAAAGGGGTGTTATGAGTTTTAGTAGGTGCATGAGGAGGTGGGTGTAATTAGCGAGTGTATGGGTTGGGAGAGAGAGAAGGGAGAGAAAGAGAGAGAGAGACACTTACCCAGTAGCTATGACAGGACAAGGCCGGCCTGCCAAGGTAACGTTCACTTTACTTCCCATATCAAGTTGAGTACCTGTGATAATGTAACCAGTAAGTGTAACTGTTACACAGAAAGTTACAGTAAGAGTAATTGTGTAAGAATGCTAGTTTTTAGAGGGTCGAATTCGATATCGAGTGACCTGTGTACAACATGCCTTGTGAGATAAAACTGAGACGAGAATTAAATAACGCGACGAAAAGAAGTCAAATACGAAAACCAACTTTCGGGTTTTAAACTCTTTCTTTCTGACAGAATTGGAAGAGAACCAAAGATCCTACAATCAAAATGTATCCTAATTTTCCAACCAATTAATTGGATAATTAAATATACCCGCAATAGTGACTAGCGTTCCACCGGTTTTCAAAACCACATTTGGTTCCACACTAGAGATCATAGCTTGTTGGAAGAGATAGTTGGAGGCCTGGTAGGACGCCTGAAGTAGAGAGTTGTGAGCTTCCTTTGTGATATAATCTACTGCCAAATAGGATTTGGTAGTTGCACACTTCGGGTCTTGTCAATTGGCATGCAAGACCCGAAGTGTTCATCAACTACCTAGGATTTTAAAAGATATCTCACCTTTCCATTGACACTGGTAAGCAGAATGGGTCCATCAAGGGGTCCAGCCACCGGTCGAGTCTTACATACCACTCTGAGGGGGGGGGGGGTTGTTAGCTACTCAAATTAGTAATTCAGTATACTGAGATGATTTATCACGTACTGATAATCACGCACTTTCACAGCAGTTCATTGTACTTACTGGGCACCCAGTGAGTATGCTAAGTTTTCTACGGGTTACTCAGTGATGAGTGAGAATAACAAAAAACTCAATCAAAATGAGGCTAATAAACAGTTACCCGATCATTCAACTATCAAATACTCACTGGGTAGAAATAGTATATCCAGAGGGTTGGAGTTCACAGGGAATTCCAGCCACAGTAACATTGTAAATATCCTTATAGCGGATGGACAGGTCACGGCCTTGTAGGGTCACAAGGGTGCCACCCTTCAGCGGGCCTCGAGTAGGGGATACCTAAACATGTTAGGGTTAGAACGTGACAGAAATTGGGATATTCTGAGAAAAAGGGTTGTTAAAAAGGTTCAAGGAAGGGGAGCGGAGGTGTAAATTTGGGAATTACTATTGAATGGAAGGGGGATTTTGAGCAAGAAGTGTGGTGGCGTGCATTTCTACAATTCAGCTGCAAACTTTGCAGTGCAAAGCGTAAATTGCTATCGGCACTCTTCAGAAAGCAGAAAGATGGAGAGAGATAGATAGAGATAGATAGATAGATAGAGAGGGAGAGAGAGAGAGTGAAGCGTGATAATTGGAGCTGTGAAAGAGTAAGTGCACTCTCTCTCCCCCACCGATTTGTCTCTCCCCCTCTCCGTTCAACTTTTAAAATGTCACGTCAACACTCGGTAAACTTTACTACTACTGCAGTAGTAAAGTCTACCGCAGTACTACATCAGCATGTGTAGTATCTTCCCGCCCTTATGAATTCAACCCGAAAATCACTTCAACACATACTTTGGTTAAGTTATAATCCATGGCCCTTAAATGGTCTCAAGCCAAGCCACGTGGTCACCCTCCCCCGGCTCCACCCTTAAATTGTTCATACTGTAACGCGGACACAGTGTCAGAAGACTCAAGCCCCCTAATTCTTGCGTTTATCCACATCCTTTGTGAGTGTGCAATGTGCATGGTAGAGACTTCAAAAGTTGGCGGGAGCAAAAAGGTGCCCTCTTTTTCTCGAGGTGCAGTGGTTTTCAGCACAAAAGCTTTCCGGGGGCCATCACTCATCACAATGGAGCATAAAGGTTAGAGGGCCAGGGAGAAAAATAGAGAAAAACAGGGAGAGAGAGAGAGAGTCAGGGAGAGAGGGAGAGAAAAACAGATAAGTAAAGTGCAACTAAACTTGGCAAGGTGGGGTTACTCTTCCTATCCACGTGCTAAATAGAGGGAAGAAAAGAGGGGGACAATCACGGAAACTTGTTACACATGCAACCACCATGGTTACACATTCAACCTTCCAGAAAATTGCCCAGGTCACGTCTCAGATTTTCTCTCTCACCCCCTCCTACCCGAAAGTGCATGTATACCGCCGGGCCCTGGGTGTGTTGGTTTCCTTATCCTTAATTATTCTGCCACTTAGAGAGAAAGTGAGAGAATTGGAGTAAGATGTGGACAACGTCCGTTCTTAGTAGCACCCTGTACGTGAGGTGAGAGCTATTAGGGAGAATAATACACACAGCGAGTGTGTTACTAATCTGATTTCCACACCCAGGTCCTCTTCACATGTGCAGTGTGAACAGGGGCCACATGTACTGTGGGGGGGGGGGAGCCACATGTGTAGTATGAACAGGGGCCACATGTACTGTGGGGGCCACATGTGTAGTTCTTTTCACTCACCCCGCCATATTTACCAGGGGAGGGGGATACCCATGTCAATGGCTGAATACCTAGGTTGTTGTGGAGACACCATTACAAATAACGGTTGATCATGGGCTCCGGTCAGGCGAACTATTAGGATATCAAATTGTTTGTTTTTCTCATGGCATTTCTTATTCTCTCTAATCTTACCCTCTCAAACCACAAAATACTATTTACTGTCCAGTAATTATCTAAGTCCAGTCAGCCAGATCTGCAGCAGCGATGGTGGAAGTGAGTCAGAACTTGTGCCCAATCTGATAATGATCCTATAGATCTGTCTTGGATTATCCCTGACATATCTCTATCTTTCACTCTCTCTCTTTTGCTTTCTCTCTCTCTCTCTCTCCCTCTCCCTCTCTCTTTGGCTTTCTCTCTCTTTTGCTTTCTCTCTCTCCTTCCTCAGTCTGCCTCTCTCTTTCTCTCCCTCACCCCCACGAGCTGTTGAGAATGGTCTAATTAGTCGATTAGCTCCCGACAAGCGACAGAGCCCTCAGCCCAGTACACACTCGCTCTCTCTCATAAAATACTCATCATACACCCAAATAGTAGGGGGTACACCTTGATCATAGCAACACAATCATATCCCTCCAATAATACGGGGGTGATGACTGGGAGGTCTAACAATACAGGGGCAGTATCCCACTATCCCCTCCTTCGGATCCTGTGCAAAATGAAGTCAGTGAAATTCAAGATTTTTTATTTCACCAATATTTGTAAACATGATGTGTGTATCACTAGGAGTCAAGGAGGTGGGATGTGAGGTGTAATCAGGAGAGAGATTCCGTCATGTTGAATGTGAGAGAGAGAGAGAGAGAGAGAGAGAGAGAGAGAGAGAGAGAGAGAGAAGGTTGCCGTGTGGGAAACCAAACAAGTTCACCCGTAGTATTCCCAAGACAAAAGTGTAATTGAGGGAGAGAGAGGAGAGAGAAAGAGAGAGAGAGAGGGATGAACTATTTTCAGCAGATTTGCTAAATCACAACAAACAAGATCACTATCAGATGAAATCACTATTTCTGAATATTACCCACCCAGTTACCTACTGGCACCAACCTTACACGGGCCGTGTAAAATACACCCCCCTCCAAATCACTGCCCTGATTTGTCTACTATAACTCAGTATATTGTACACTCCCAGTGCAGGGTTCTAAACAAACAATTGGAACCTCCCCAACTTGAACCATGATAGTGGGGGGGGGGGAGTTGATCTACTGAAACCTCACGGTGTGATCCACAGAAGGGGAGGTAATTGGCAAATGGCATGGCCACCAATAGAGATGACAAACTAAAAAAGGGCCTTCTTGCTAACACGGAACATGAGTGGTTTTAGAAAAAGAGTAAGAGCTCGTGTGAAAATTGTGAAGTATTCACTAACCTGAGATATAATAGGACCCGGAATTGAGCACTTGTTTTCCCGGACCTGGTTTCGTATCTCACAGTTTCCTTTCTTCATACACTTGTTAGTGCTTCTACACCATGTACACCCAAATTGCGGGTCCAGACCCTTGCACGAGCTGCAATCCGGTATGGACTGGCATTTGTATAGAATCACTGCGGAAGGAGAGAGTGTTAGAGGGTGGGGCAATGGGGGAGGCTAGGTTAGAGACTGCATGGAAGCAACAGTCTAGTGGATGGATGATATAAAACGTTTACCTAATTAACTAAGTTGTATGAGAGATGATATGAGACATGATATATGAGACATGATAGGAGACATGGTAATAATGAATTATGAATACAACAATCATGCAACCTCCGGCTGATGCGGGGTATGTATCATCTCTATTTCTGCTTCATATCGGACAAATGACCTCCCCGCATTCATAATCAGCTTGATTGTCCTGGATTCCGTTCCCTCTCTCTCTCTATCTCTCTATCTCTCTCCCTCTATCTCTCTATCTCTCTCTCATCTTTCATAATTATCATCATTTTGCGTATTCCCCCTTTATCATCATTTCTGTATGCTCTGTGTACGATCCGTTAATTGATGAGCTAAGAGCTAAACCACCACCACTATCACCCCCACTGTCAGAAAGAGAAGGAGAGAGAGAAAAGAGAAAAGAGAGAGAGAGAGAGAGAGAGAGAAGAGAGAGAGAGAGAGAGAGAAACCTAAGGGAGGTGCAATGTAAAGCTGATGAATACGAGGTAGGTAATGTAGACGGAAGAGAACGATCAATTTGTCTGGGTCCCACGATCACCTTCTCTATCTCTCTCTCTCTCTCTCTCTCTCTCTCTCTCTCTCTCTCTCTCTCTCTCTCTCTCTCTCTCTCTCTCTCTCTCCCCCCCCCCCCTCTCTCTCTCTCTCTCTCTCTCTCTCTCTCTCTCTCTCTCTCTCTATCTCTCTCACTCTGCACTTAAGTTGTATTGGAGAAAGAGACAGGTGAGATCCTAGCTATCATTAGATCACTAAATTGATCGAAGGTTCGAAAAGTGTTTACAGAGAAAAGAAAGCTGAAAGGGGCCTATATATAATGAGCCTTTAATCGTGTTTTGCCATCAATGATCATCATCCTTGCTGCCACAGATATCCATCCACCAACTCTTATCCAACCTGATTTCTATTCGGAAGCGTCTTTTAATTATTCGATCCCTATTTTATCCTGATGTAAGAATAACTCGGCAGTTTCTGACAAGAAAGAAAGAGTGTGTAAGTGGGAGAGATAGATAGGGAGAGACAGATAGGGAGGGAGAGAGAGAGAGAGAGAGAGAGAGAGAGAAAAGCGGAAATTGAGAGCGTCATGGTAGATTTCGGTAATCACGATTACAAGAATTATTTTAGCAGTACAGTGCAGCGACAACTACACTTTTAATAAGTCCAAACACCCTGGTCAGCAGATATAGGAAGAGAGATAGAAAGATAGAGAGGATGATTTGGAAATAAAGAAAGAAGGAAAGAGAAAAAGATAGATCACGCAGATAGAATAATTATTGTTCTAATCATATTTTCGGAGAATTATTCAGGAAGTTGAGCTTGTTTACAATATTTAAAGCGCCGAAACGAAATTTTAAGATAGAAAGATAGACCGAAGATTAGTTAGTTGGAATATTCTGAATAAACAGAGTTTCTGTTTTACCATTACATGTCTGCAGGCTTGTCCACTACATCTTAAACTGGCAGACAAACCAGCAGATGCCTTCATATTTCATCCTATCTCTCTACCTCTCTCTCTATCCCTCTCCCTTCCTCTCTCATTTCTCAAATAATTCTCAATCCTCCCTCTATTGAGCTGCAGACTTGTACTAACAGACTTCACGAGGGAAGTATGGTACTTAGCATCCAATAACGCAGCCAGTGAGACCAATGAGCAGGGGGGAGAAGAAGGAGAAAGAGGGGAAAAGAGAGCGGGGAGGGGGGAAAAAAAAAAGAAAGGAGAAAAGGGGGGGAAAAGAAAATTTTTTTTTTTTTTTTTTCCCCCCCCCCCCAAAAAAAAAAAGGGGCCAAACAGAGATAGGAAGATAAGTATGAAGTATAAAGGGAGTAGTTGAACCAATTATTGAGACGTTCTGGAAACAGGAAAAAAGAAGGGGGGTTAAAAAACTTGGAAAAACTCCCCCACACCATTTTTCCCCCGGGCAACTTTGCTGCAGTAAATTTTTTTACTACTCTTTTAAAATTTAATCGTAGTGGGACTTTTGCATGGGTCATACACACAAGTATTCTTCCCTCGGGTACCAAAAACGGTTGGAAAAAATATTTTAAGGGGTTTTTCCAACTCCAATTTTTACTTTTTTTTTCGGGGTTTTTTAGGGTTAGAAATGGGGAAACTTTATAAATAAACCCCCAGTGGAATAACCGTGGTGTGCTCAACCCACCAAAACTCACCTAGAAAAAAAAAAGGGGGAGGGGATTAATTGTACCACCAATCACCCCTCACATGGGAAGAGGGGGTGGATTTATAACGGGGTTTTCAGAGGGGGACCGGGGGGGTTTTACTGGGGTTTTATACAGCTACCCAGTTTGATGGGGGGGGTTATAAATATTTGACTCTATTTTTGGGGCAAGATGGAAAGGGTTTTTGGAAAAAGAGGGAACCATCAAAGAGTTCGGCTCAATATTTTAATATATTCCGGGGCTAGTTATGAATCCCCTATATTGTCTTGGAGAGTGCATCAAAAACCGAATCTTAAAAGGGGTCTACAAATATTTAAAATACTCTAGTAGAATTCTTACTTGAGGGAACCCAAATAATACCAGCCATTTTTTAAAATTTGTTGCCAAAAGTTTTTTGGGAAAAATGCAGTAATATATACTGAATCATGGGGGGGGTTTCAACCCAAAAAATTTTTTATTTTCCATTTTCCAAAAACCGGGTATCGTGGAAATTTTTAGAAATTTTTAGAATTTTTAAAGTTTTTTTGAAATTTTTAAAGTTTTTAGTACTAAAAATTTCCAAAAATTTCTAAAAATTTCCAAAAATTTCCATTATTTCCAAAAAATTTCCAAAAATTTCTAAATTTTCCAAAAATTTCCATTGACCAAAAAGAAAAAATTAAAAAAAACTTGAAAAAAATATAAACCAGTTTCGAAGAACTGGTTCCTTTCCTTACCTCTTGTTAAAACTGAGCACAAAAGTTTTGATAGATAAGACATCGATCATATTTTTTTAGGCATCCGTACATTTTTTTTTCAGAAAACTAGCTTCATTGGACAAATAAAGGCGCGGGCGTCCGAAAAAATGATTTAAAAGAAATACCAAAAGCACAATCCCCTTTTTATTTATAAGGGTGCATTTGGTAAATTACTTTTAATATTCCTTTGGGGCGGGTCCTTTACCAATAATGTTTAAAACCGTATAATAGGTTTTTTTTACATACAAATAGAAACTTAAAAATCTTTTTTTTAAATCGATAAAGGGGAAAAGCGAAATAAGTTAAAATTACTGTCGAAAACAGCATAGATTACCTGTTATTTCCCCGGAAAAGGGGTTACCGACGAACTTATACAATAAAATTTAAAAATTTCTAAAAAATTCAAAAAATTTCTAAAATTTCCAAAACTTCTAAAAAATTTTTAAAAAAATTTTCCCTTTACCAAAAAATTCCAAAAATTTTCCCTTGTCCATAAATTTTAAAAAATTTTTAAAAATTTCTAAAAAAAAATTTCCAAAAATTCTAAAAATTTTCAAAAATTTCCAAAAATTTCTAAAATTTTAAAAAAATTTCCAAAAAAAAATTTTTCCCTTTCCAAAAAATGGTACAAATGGAAATTTTTTTTGGGTTGAAACCCCCCCCCCTTCCCCGTTTTTCTAAACTTATCTGATCCCCTTCAGTCTTTCTTTGTCCTAAAAGGCCGTCCGTGTGTCTTTTTTCTAAAGGATCTCCGTGTTACCCTTTGTAAAAAAGGCTGTTTGTTTGTCTGTTTATAAAGAGTCTGTCTTATTCATTTTTTCTAAAAAAGTCTGCCTGTGTCAGTTTTTCAAAAATCTGTCTGTTTTTTTCCAGTACCAAGCCGCACTTTAATCCAAGAGCAATTTTTTGTCCCGCCCAATTTCAATTAATCCACAAGAGGGTTTTCCCCCTCTCTCTCTCCCTCGTTCTTCCCCCCCTTTTTCCCCTTTTTTTCTCCCCCCTTTTTCCCCGTAAAAACCAACCTTTTCCCCCCCTTTCTCCTTTTAACCATTAAATTTCAAATACCCAG